>CM027878.1:78405747-78966790 GCA_016097615.1 Eucalyptus dawsonii
TATTCATGTGTGACTGAATGGCCTTGCCATAAGTTGCAATCTGGTTACAAACCTCAGATGGTTCAATGTCATAGAAAATTGGCATGATCTTTTGTCCCCACTTTTCCTTACATTCCACCATCTGAACCAACTCCATAAGGCACCATTTACTGGCAGCGTATTCTTTAGAAAAGATAGGAATTGAGATTTTCGATTGCTTAATCACTTGGAGAAGCTTCGGGCCAATCTCTTCCCCAACGCGAAGCTCTTCATCATCTCTATATGCCCGTATTCCAACATCAATGAGACTGTTGTAAAGGATATCAGTGATGTCGTGGCGAGTATCTGGTCCTCTAAAGCTCAAGAACACTTCATAATAAGGTTCCATTGGCTTCTCCATTCCCTGAATTTTCAGAGGACTTGCGACAACTCGATATCCCACCAGGAAAAACGTTTACTATGAAAGTGGAGTGATGAATATCATGATTTCTCTCAGAAATTCTTCTCTTTTAAGTCATCCTAGACAGAAACCTTGCTAACAAATGCACGAGCTTCTTCTGGCGTTGCACTGGCCACCAACATATGTCCGATTATTTTCTTAACAATATAGTAGAGAAGTTGACCCATCTCAATAGTAAAGGAAGAAATCTCCAAATTATTGCAAAATTACGGGTTTCAGGTCACACTTGAAATTGATTATAAAAACGAAAATTTCAAGAAGATGTATCACTATCAACCTATATTTGTCTAAAACTTTTACTTATTGGATTAAATTTTCTTAAAAGGTAATGTTGAATATCCTTGCACGTAAGTGTCTACTGTGGCTTGTAGGTTGACTAATTATCTTATTATCTCATAAGAAGTTATGTCGAAACCGGACTCTTTTAGTTTTACCAAAATCGATTTGACAAAGACATTCTACAACAGTCAATTAGTTGCTCACTTGACCTGAATGGGTGCAGGCAAATAATCCCATACTCCTATGACTATCTCATTAGAAAAATGAAATCAAGAAATTACTCTACAGCTAAATCAACTAGGTTATAAACAAACAGATACAGAGTGAGGGGGAGCATTAGTTAGGCATGAGGCTATTATTCACATCTGTCAGACAATATCAGCATATCAGAAAAAGAGGAGTGGATTGCCAATCACTTGTGGAGTTGATAAAAATTCAACAGAAAAAAGAAGCATGAATGCTATAACTATTTTTCCAGCAAAATAAGTTTGAACACACAGGCGTACAGGAACAAGAGCTGCATTTTACAGAACCTAAGAGTTCCAGTTCACCACAGAGTGTAACATTATAGTCTATTCAGTCTGCCTCTTCTGTTAAATGCAGAGTTGAAGGTATCAATTTTCTGTCTAGGAGTGTTCTTTCTCACTGCTTATTTACCAGACAATAATGGACTAATTTGTCTACACTGTTTAACAAATGAAATCAACCGATCCTAATTCTAACTAATTCAGCTGATGCATAGGAATGAAATTGAGTTTCAAGATCTGAGGCCTGACTGTTGCATAGATGGAAGCATATGAGCAGGGTTTACACGTGACTGGGGTTAGGCTAAAACTGTTGGTGTTGGATACAAATTGCAGTGATCGATCATGGAGTCAACTATGGAAAGAACTGATACTGATATGAGAGTCCCTCTATTGTTTTTTCATCAAATTAATGAAAAAAAGGCAATGAATGAGAGGAGATTACCAAAGATGGGGGAGTGAAGATGAAGAGTCCGGATCAAATGCTAAGAAGCAGATAAAGATCCCCCAGATCAATCGTTCTTGAGTTTGAGCTCCGCTGAAGAAAGACTTTTCGCAAGAAGGTTCGCTCGCCCTCGCGTGCAATGCTCTTCTAGGAAGGTGAGGACTTGCGAGTTGCAGGTGTACTTAAAGCCAGCTGTTGACTTTTGATGTGATTGAGATGAAGCCCGGTCGTTGACTTGCCAATGATTTGTTGGCGCAAAGCAAACCACCAGAGTTCAAATAGACGAGATTTTAATGCTTGTTATTAGTTTGGAAATCATATAATTATATTGATTGATATTTTTTCAACGATGATGAAACCATTCTTTAGTTGTAGGTGAATCCCTAGGCCCATTTAAATTCAACATAAATTGAATCTACAATTGTAGAATC
The DNA here is from genome assembly GCA_016097615.1 of Eucalyptus dawsonii. NCBI lineage: Eukaryota > Viridiplantae > Streptophyta > Magnoliopsida > Myrtales > Myrtaceae > Eucalyptus > Eucalyptus dawsonii. The sequence continues at coordinate 78,407,866 of CM027878.1, forward strand.
CACACGTGTAAGTCTTTGAGATAATTTATATTATTCATAGTCAACTTATAAGACTGGAGTTAGGTTTTTATGCTTCATTTGTTTAGTGAAAAAATGAATAATTTGAAAATAATTTCTTAAAAATAATTACTTGTATCACGTGGAATAATTAGCTAATAAAAAATATTTTTATTGTAAACAACAATTTATGTTTAAATATTTTCATGGACGATGAAAATAACTTTCGTTCATTCATTTTTGTAAATAATACAAGCGATCATTTTAGAAAAATAATTTTCAAATTATCAATTTTCCACAAAACGTACATACCTTTAAACTCCAAAAGTTACATTGTCTTGAAATTAATAAAGCTCTGAAAATGTTACAATACAAGTGGAAGGTTATCGACAATCATTTTTTAATTGGCTATAGAATCTTATTACATTTATTAAAAAAGAGAGTACCTCTTGGATCTCCCTAGGAGCGGAGAAATACAACGATCTTCTAAAAGAAGTATTGAAAATTCTAATTCTAATCTAAGTCTAAACTGGAAAATTACGTGAAAAACATAAATTTTAGTCAACAACCCTTTGGGAAGATATGCATTGCACATGTAGTGCCCATGCACGGCACACGGTGCACGTAGAGCACATGCACGGCACATGTAAGACACATGAAAATTTCAACGATTGCCAAGGAAAAATGTGTCTGAGTTGCATCGGGTTTAAGGCTCAAATGGGCTAAATTTAAGAATTCAAGGATTTAAAGAGTTCAATTCGAATGAAATTCATAAAATCGCCTCGGTTTAAAATTAATACATTGAAATTATTGCAGACCAAATGCTAGGAAGCGGATAAAGATGCCAGAACCGAAGAAAGACTTTTATTAAAGAGTCTACTCACCTTCACGTGCCATGCACTTGCAGGAAGGTAAGGACTTGCTACTCATCCCAGACGCATTACAATTTTACATACATTGAACCTGAAAACACAGAACTCATACATATTATGCACTTGAGATGGATTATGTTAGACTTATTCCCAATAAATTCATAGACAAGAATTAGGTTTTAATTTCAAAAGCTGCATTTGGACACAAAGGAATAAAGCACCAAAAAATTTACAACGAGTCTTCAAAAATAGCTACAGTATATATATGGCTTTGTCCCAATTTATTTCTCATATGCAGGTAACGGAAAGTCTTTCAAAATAGACATCTGTCCAACCTGTTCAGAAGCCATTTGAGTTGCTAATAAATCAACGTTTCCCTCCGCATGGAGAGCAGAGGGAGCGTAAGTTCTAGACACAAGGTTTGCGGTACACATGACCTCTATGATCTTTCGCCAAAGCGGCTATGGAGGCACGAGAGTCTTGCATCAATGTTCACTTGAAGTAAGGGGGGAGGAGTCCATTTTGGAGGGTCGTCGTTCACAAATCGTGACTACGAGCAACGTTCCATCACAACTCATGGTAGATGTCCTGTATATGTCGAATTACTGAAGGAAGATCCATTTGGGAACGAGCTTCCAGAATTTTGTTTCGACGCTCCGATAAACCCACTAAACTATCTCGACCATATTGCGAAAATCTTCGCAATAAATGTCAGGTGGAAGGCCGAAAGCGAGGAGGCGCAGAGATCACATAGCACACGTGTAAAAAACAGAACCGCAAAAGAAGTTGATATGTCAAAGCGCCAGCCAACTCGACTCCATACAATTCAGGTCATCCACTCTCTTCCCCTTTTGTCAGGGCAAATTTGACAGATCAATGTTTTTCGAAGTAAAAGAGCAGTTTTGTTCTAACTAGATCTTAGGGAGAGATATGACCTTTACCTATGTATGGAATAAATACGACATCTTGCCCATGGAATGTTGACAAGACATCGAATGCATTTTGTGCAGATCTCAACAACCGAGAGCAGATTCTTATGAAGACTGTACTTCTGATTAACTTGAAGGTAAAGGACAACCATGAGGAGGCAGCAACTGGAGCTCAGCTTGCTTCAGATCTTTGTCGAGAGGTCTTTGACTGGCTGTGCTTTATGTATTAATGATAGTATGCTTAATTTCTGTAGGCTGAGAAATTGCTTATTGTAATTTCTGGTCCACAGATAGAAGCAGCCGAGTCTTGGGAGGAATCTATTGATGAAATTGTTTCTAATTCTCAGAAGCAGAACAGGCGGAAATTTTTATCCAGCATTTCCTTCTATTGATGACCGTGGTGAGGGCAAGACTCTTGGTCTGAAAGCTTTATGATCCATGTCGTTGTTCTGTTAGTATTTTGTCTGCAAATTTATATGTCGATGAACTGAACTTTGGGTTTCTGTTTGTCCATCTACTTGCACAATTGGTAATATACTTAAATACATTACCAGATTTCTTCCAACGCTGTTACTGTTTGCTTTGCACGAAGCCTTCCCTAGAAATCTTACCTTTCTAAGCCCAGCGAGCCCTATTTAATCCATTACACAGCTAATCATTTCATTATACCCTATCTTGAATTTGACCTCTTCTTATGTCAGGAAGACTGAATCAGGCTCTCTGTTAAAATATGATCCATTTTGTGAAAACTCTAGAACTCACTAGACTACTCATACTTAAGAATTAAGTATGCTTAATGGAGAAGGAAGAAGTCGGCAGCAACAATTTGTACAAGTTAAAGAAGACTCTCATGTGTTGGAGATTTTTCTGGTACTATGTGGGCAGCAAGTATACGAATAGAAAAATGGAGAATAAGGAGAAGCAACTACACGAATCGGGAGAAGCCGCAACAAGCAGAGACAAAGAAGCTAGCTGCAATTTTATATTATTTCTTGTACTCAAAGTCGGTAGATTATGGCGGTGGATTCACGCCTATAAATAGGAGTAGTGGACGTTTGTTTGTAAAAGCCGAAAAACTAGAAATACTCTCTCCTTTTGTAAAACCAACTATGATAATAAAGTTTTTTCATACTCCCTTGCCATAGTTCATACACACTTGCACACACACATACGCTTCCGCAATATCCAACAGTGGTATCAGAGCCACGTCTTTGGTTGATATAGGGCGTTTGTCCTAACCATCCGTTCCCAAAATTACCCATCCAAATTTCCAAACAACTAAATTATGGCCAATTCTATCATCCTCATTTCCTATTCCTATCTTTGATGGGAATAACTATGATTATTGGAGCATCAAAATGACCACGTTCTTGATGGCCCAAGACTTATGGGACATCGTCGAAAGTGGTTATGAAGCTTCACAAGAAGGTGCAAGTGTTCCAAAAGATCTACTACAAAAGGATGCAAGGGCTCTATATTTTATTCAACAAGCACTCTTGGAAACGGTATTCCCGAGAATATTGGGGTGAAGACTGCGAAGAAGGCTTGGGAGACATTACAAGAAGAATTTCAAGGCACTGAACAGGTACAAACTATTCAACTTTAGACTTTGAGAAGGGAATTTGAGAATTCTAAGATGAAAAATTATGAGACTATTCAAGAATGTTGTGGTAGATTGAAACAATTAGTAAATCAGATGAGATCTTATGGAGATGATGTCACTGATCAGAGGGTTGTTGAAAAAATATTGGTGACACTCACTACAAAATACAATTCTATTGTTACTACTATAGAATCATTGAAGGATTTAAAAACCCTATCAGTGAGTGAGCTAATTGGCTCTTTAGAAGCATATGAAAAAAGATTGCAAGTACAGGAAGAAAATACAGTTGAAAGTGCTTTTCAGTCAAAAATGAACATACGGTCTCATAATCCTAAAAGTAGTGTAAGAAGCTCATGGAAAAATAGAAGAGGAGGAGAAACTACATGGAAGGAAAAATATCCAGTTTGTGGTATTTGCAAGAAAAATAATCATTTGGAGAAGGATTGCTGGTTTAAAAATAAACCACAATGCCGCTCTTGTAAAAGATATGGACACATAGAAAAATTTTGTCGATCTAAAATAGATTATAGAGCGAATTATGTTGAAGAAGAAAAAGGAAAAGAAAAGGAAGAAGAAAATTTAGATAATTTATTCTATATAGGCCAAGTGGAAAAAGATGAGAAGAATGATCCATGGTATATTGATAGTGGATGTAGCAATCACATGACGGAAGATGAATCTATATTCACCAATATTGATACTTTGGTAAAAACACAAGTGAGATTGGGTAATGGTGAATCGGTTGATGTGAAAGGAAAAGGGACTATAGCCGTTGAAACTAAGAAAGGGCCAAAATACATTTGTGAAGTATATTTGGTTCCTAGTCTTGCACAAAATCTACTCAGTATGGGACAAATGATTCGGAATGGTTATCCTTTATACTTTAAAGGAGATACATGCACTATCTATGATAAATATAAGAATCATGTTATTGCCTCTGTGAAAATGGAGAACAAGAATTTTCCTATTCGATGGAAATATGTCAAAGATATAGCTATGAAGGCTCAACTTGATGATTCATGGCTATGGCATCGGAGACTTGGCCATTTCAACTTTTATGGGCTAAAGATTCTCCATTAGAAAAATATGATGAAAGATTTTTCAGCCATCACAGAAATTTCAGATGTTTGTGAAGGCTGTCTTATTGGAAAGCAACAAAGGAAAACCTTCCTATCTAGAGGCACATGGAGAGCTAAGAAGCCATTGGAACTAGTCCATACGGACGTGTGCGGTCCGATGAGGACACTTACACCCAGCCAGAATAAATATTTCATCATATTCATTGATGACTACACTAGAATGACGTGGGTCTACATTCTTCGAGAAAGATCGGAAGTTTTCTTTATTTTCAAGAAATTCAAGAACCGTGTCGAGAATCAAAGTTCTAAGAAGTGACAGAGGCACAGAATATAATTCAAGGGAGTTCAACAAATTTTGTGAATATGAAGGAGTCCATCATCAACTGACTGTTGGCTACGCTCTAGAGCAAAATGGAGTAGCAGAAAGGAAGAATAGAACCGTCATGGAGATGGCTAGATCCATGCTAAAGGAGAAAGGCCTTCCCAACACTTTTTGGGCAGAAGTAGTTTATACTGCAGTATACCTGTTAAACAGGTGTCCAACTAAAGCTATTCAAAATAAAACACCAGTGAAGTATGGAGTGGACAGAAGCCTTCAGCAAAACATCTCAAAGTGTTTGGATGCATTTGCTATGTTCACATCCCTAATCAACAAAGGAGCAAGCTCGATGAGAAGACTGAAAAAGGAATATTCATTGGCTATAGCGATCAATCAAAAGGCTATCGGGTTTACAACCTAAAAACTAAGAAGCTCATGATCAGTCGAGATGTCGAGTTCGACAAGAATGCTGCTTGGAATTGGGATGAAGAGAAGATTGAGAAGAAGTATGTCAACTTACCAGACATACCTCCTACACGTGAGGAATCAACACCACAAGAAGAAAGTGGAACATCAGATTCCTCCACTCAAGAAGTAACACCACCATCCTCTCCAAGCCCAAAGACAAGAGGAGTCTACTTCGAGTCTCCTATGCTAAGAGTAAAGTCTCTAAGGAAAGTCTATGAAACATGCAATTTTATGTCCTTAGAACCAGAAAACTATGAAGATGCTTCCAAAGAAGAAGTTTGGATTAAAGCCATGGAGGAAGAAATTAAAATGATCGAGAAAAATGAAACTTGGGAGCTCGTTGATCGTCCCGAAGACAAAGAAATCATAGGCGTAAAGTGGGTCTACAAGACAAAGCTTAATGCGGATGGATCAATTCAAAAGTACAAGGCAAGACTCGTAGCGAAAGGATACCTGCAATAACCAGGTATTGATTATACTAAAACTTTCGCTCCTATTGCTCACCTTGATACTATCCGAGCACTCATTGCTTTTGATGGTTTTATGTGATGGGCTTAAGGCCCGTCCACCCATGTTGAGCCTGAAAGCCCGGCCCACATGATTAGGGCTCATGGATGAAAGGGTACGTTCCTTTCTGTTGGAGGGACGCATAAAAGGAGAAAAAGAGAGGGAGGAACACACCCGTTGGCATAACGAACGTACGTTCCTCTCCCTCTCTCCCTCCAAAAAGAAAACAAGCGCTCAAGGCGACGCCGTCTTCCCTTCAAGGCCAATCGATGTCATCGGATCGAACGGGATCGGTTTCTCTTCCTCAATCTTCAGCATTAGTGTTTAATCTGTGGCTAACAAGGTACGCTCGATTCCGTGGTGTGCTTTACGATCGATGATACATGTATTTCCCGGGCTTCGCTTCCGCATTCGTTTTAGGGGTTCGATTTAGTGTCGAATCCGGTTTTCGGGGATCCGTTAATCCCAACATTGGTATCAGAGCCCTAGTTCACATTTTCCCGACCTATTTTGATGTTTTAGATTGAATTTTCGTGAAATTAATCGGCCGACACGAATTGGGGCGCAAAATCCTGACATCCGAGCATTGTTCCTCCATTTTTTCAAGTTTCTGTAACTCGAAATTGATTTCTGATGGCGTAGAATGGAAGGGCTCGTCAAGACGATTGCGACGAGTGGCGGAACGCCGCCAACGGCCACCGGACACGCCCCCACGCGCAGCCGGAGCGAAGCGACGTCTTCGGCGTGTGCGTGCACGCGCCGAGTCACAGGGAAGGCGTGTGTGTCGCCTGCGCGTGTGCAACCAATGCGCGCAGGTGCAACGCACGTGCGCGTCCACAGTCGTAGGCGCGTGCGAGGCACGTGCCAGCTAACGTCATCGTGACGTCAGCTGCGCGCGTGCAAGGCACGCACCGGTCGATCCGTCCGAACCGGCCCAACCGGCTCGACCGGTTCTACCAGTCCGACCCGGCTCGTCCGGTCCCACCCGATCCGTTTGACCCGACGACTCGTTGACTTGACCTGGTCATGCGTTGACCGTCGTTGACCTGCGTTGACCGTTGACCTGAAAAAAAAAATTTTGTTTCTTTTTCAATCATGCCTATGTGGGTTGTAAGTAATTCATTTTTAATTCTGCATTTGTTGCATGAATTTTGGAAAATTATATATTTTCCCTTATGTAAATTATGGATTATGAGTAATTCATTTTTAATTCTGCATTTGTTGCAGGAACTATGATGTGTTATACACGGATACCTACAATCCCGAGAATGGACAAGGGAAATGCAAGACTTAAAAGGCTGATGATAGAGTTAGCTGATTATCGGTGGCATGACGGTGATTTAGTATCACATATGGTCAGGGTCAATCAGATGATATAGGAAATCATTTGGAATGGTTATCTTATGCCGGATTTTGAAAAGGTGCCGGCTTTGATGAACACTCTTCCACCTGAATGGCAAGCAGTGTTAGATCGGCTATGGGAGGTCAATGTGGTCCCGGGTTATAGAAGGCTAGTGGAAGCTTTTGTAAGAGAGTACTATAGGATTGAGTTGGCCAAAACTTCAACCCTTAGATTGAGCGCCACATGGGGTAGAGTAAATGCGCCTTGGTGGCGACATGAAAGCTCTTCAAAAGTTTTTCCATGGTTGGCAAATGTGCCTTCAGTTTTCTTAAATGTATTGGTTGATTTTTGTTAAGTGTGCTTTGTGGACATATTATGTATTGTTTACTATTTGATTGTTGTTGATGTAACAACCGATATGTTAGTTGTATTATGTGAAAGCATTATTATTTTATTGAATGTTAGAAATTATTTGCTGTTATGTTATGTTGACTGTGGGTAGTTATAGAAGTTTTTGTAACTTCATAGAATTTATTTTGCATAAGAAAATTATATTAATAATAGTTTTAAGTTAGGATTTTTGGAGGATGATTGGAAACGTAGTGACCTTTTGATTCTGAAACCTTACTTGAAATTATTCATTGATTAATGGGTCTATGCAAAGTGGATGCATATATGATAGGCATTAATTATTCGTGCATATATGTCTGATGTGTTCAGATCGATGGTTTCAGCAACTAAGAACGTAATTGCTGATATGAACGGCAACAATTGTGAAATATTGAATATGAAGATTCAATATTTGCTGGAAAAGCAAGAAGCATTAGAAGCTCTTGACCATATTATGGAAGATCTAGAGGATGCCGTATGCCACCTTGAGTTAGTAGAGGACCATCTAACGGCATTTGAGTCGAAAATAGACATTTGCAATGCTGGTTCTAGCTCAGAAAGGGCTTTGAGCTCTAAGCGCAAGTGTATTGATTCGTTCAATATGTGGGATTGCAAATGATCAAGTCCTTGTTGCAAGAAATCAAGAGTTAACCAACACAAGAGAGGAAAACATCCAAAGTGAAGAAAATGTCAAGGGTGAGGTGTTACAATTGTGACAAGAAAGGTTACTATGCTCACAATTGTTGTGAGCCGAAAAAGGTTAACACCTCTTGTACATTTGAGAACTTTACTTATGTGTCAAGTTCTGTATTATTGGCTGAATCCAACCCTTCGTGGACTGTAGATTAAGGAGAAACAGATCATGTAGCGAAGGATAGAGAATCCTTCGTGGAATTCCGACGATACCAACTGGAACTAAGTAGATCTATGTAGGAAATAACTCAAAAGCTGAGAGTTAAAGGAATTGGCACCTGCCAATTGAACATGAATGGTGAACGCATCCTGTTCCTACATGATATTCTATATGCTCTAGAGATTCGTCAAAATTTAAGTGTCTGTTTTGATGTTGGTTAAGCTTGGTTTTGGTGTGAACTTCCGTAATAGCGGTGTAGATTTGTATTTGGATACAAACTACTATTGTTGTGGTCACTTTTTGGATGGTTTTATTGTACTAGATGTTGACTGTGATGATGTCAATATTTGTTATTCCCTTGTTTCACGTCTTCTACTTAATATGATAATGATGTGATTATGTGGCATGCTAGACTTGGTAATATTGGCCAATAACGTATGAATATACTAACCAAAGAGGGCTTGTTGGGCAATATTGAAAAAGTCGATTTGTCTATATATAAGCATTGCCAAGTAGGGAAAATGACAAGGAAACCATTGGAAAAAGGTAAAAGAGCTGAATTTCATCTGTATTTAATCCATTCTGACATCTATGGTTCAATGAATGTGAGAGGAAGGCATGGGGCTATTTATTTCATCACTTTTATTGATGATTATACTCGATTCGGATATGTCTATTTGATTTCTCATAAATCTAAAGCAATAAGTTGTTTCAAAAGGTTTATGAACCTAGTAGAAAATCAATTAGACAAGAAAATAAAAGCATTGAGATCTGATCGAGGTCGAGAATATTTATCTGATGAGTTCAGAAAATTGTGTGATGAAAAAGGAATAGAAAGACAGTTGTCTATTCCATATACTCCTCAACAAAATGGTATTGCGGAGAAAATAAACAGAACCCTACTGGAAATGGTTAGGTCCATGATGGCGCATGCTAACTTACCTATTACCTTTTGGAGTGATGCGTTGTTAACTGCTGCCTATATACTTAACCGTGTGCCTTCCAAATCAGTTACTTCCACTCCATATGAGTTATGGACAGGTAGAAAACCAGACTTAAGTTTTCTTAAGCCAAGGGGTTGTGCCGCCTATACACATGAGTCCTCTCACAAATTTGGGAAATTGGGTCCTAGAGGAAAAAAGAGTATTTTCATGAGATACTCCGAACACTCCAAAGGGTATGTGTTCATAGGTGAGCAGGAAAGTGGGAGTATAACTGAATTTGAATCACAGGATGTCACATTCTTATGGGATGAATTCCTAAGAAGGGCAAAATAGGAGAAGATTACTCCTTATTTGAAACATTGGATCAAGATAATGATATTAGTGGAGTTCGTCCAAGTGGGAGTAATATGAGAAGTGATGAATTGAATTCAACTCATTCTCAATTACAATCACATGATGAGATGATATCGTCATTATCTAATCCAAGTGGGAGCATAATAGGAAATGATGTGCTAAGTGTACAATCTCCTATACGGCGAACAAGTCGCCAAAGTATTCATTGTCGACGTTTTGACATTGAAGGGGAAACTTTTATGATTACTCCACAAGATGAGAATGAGCCAAGAAATATTAATGAGGCTCTAAATTGCCCTAATAAGGAAAAATGGATTCATGCAATGGAAGAGGAAATAGAGTCGATGAAATCAAACCAAGTATGGGAACTGGTTGATCTTCCAAAAGGACGCAGAGCTATTGGGAACAAGTGGGTTCTCAAAATAAAGCGAAAGGCTGATGGCTCGATAGAAAGGCATAAAGCCCGCCTTGTGGCGAATGGGTATAATCAACAGGAATGAATTGATTATGAAGATACGTTTTCTCCTGTAGTGAGATTTACCTCGATTCGCATTATTCTGGCAATAGTGGCAAGTTTGGATCTTGAATTACATCAAATTGATGTAAAGACTGCTTTCCTCAATGGAGAATTAGAGGAAGAAATATATATGGAACAACATTCTGGTTTCATAGTGAAAGGCCAAAAAAAAAAGATATGTCGACTTTTGAGATCGATATATGGCCTCAAGCAGTCATCAAGACAATGGCATATACGTTTTCATAATGTCATAATGGCATATGATTTTACAATGATTGATAAAGATCATTGTGTATATATCAAAAGATCCAATGATCAATTTGTGATCATATCATTATATGTTGATGAGATACTTATTGCCGGAAGCAATATGGAGTTTGTTAACATTGTCAAGAGTTAGTTGTATTCTAACTTTGAGATGAAGCATATGGATGAGACTGCATACATTATTGGAGTTAAGATTTCAAGAGATCATTCGAAGAGATCATTGTCTCTTTCGCAAGAAACATATATAAATAAAGTTCTTGAATGATTTCGTATGCAAGATTGTAAACCTATAGACACTCCTATTGCAAAAGGTGAAGGATTGAGCCATAGACCGTGTCCAAGGACTCCACAAGAGAATGAACAAATGAAACATGTTTCTTATGATAGTGCTGTAGGAAGCTTTATGTACGCTATGATGTGTACAAGACTTGACATATGTTTTACAGTTGGAATGGTGAATAGTTACCAATCCAATCCAGGTCAAGTACATTAATAAGCCGTTAAGAGAATACTGAGGTATCTAAAGGGGACTGCTGATTATACGCTGAGTTATTAAGAAAGGGATCTGCGACTCTAAGGCTATTTTGATGCTGTTTGGGGAAGAGATTTAAATGAAAGGAAATTTACCTCTGAGTTTGTTTTCTTACCGAATAATGGCACCATATGTTGGAGCAGTAAGAAACAAAAGTGTATAGCCTTGTCCACGATAGAAGTTGAGTTCGTGGCATTATCAGCAGCAGTATAAGAAGGTGTTTGGCTTAAGAGATTCTTTGGATCATTTAGGTGTTATTGGAAGTGCTGCAGATTTATTGTTGGTTAACTGTGATAGCCAAGTAGCAAAAGTGTACACCAAAAATTCAAAATATCATGACAAGACCAAACCTATAGATACCAAATATACCTTTTGTCAAGGATATGATTGCACGAAAAGATGTGAACTTAGAGTACATACTACGCATAGAATGGTAGCAGATCCTATGACAAAGCCAATACCTAGAGATGTGTTTTTGTGACCATATGAAATCTCTAGGATTGCGTAGAGACTGATGTACTGAATATTGTGATTTCCTTAAGTGTTCACATTTGATGAATTTGTGTTTTCATCATTAATGCCTATGAATATTTATTTGATCTTTATGCATCTTAATGCTCAGTGCATTATTTTAAGTTAAGGAAGTATGTCAGACAGATAAAAGATTAGCCCACTCACACGGGTAATCGCCTCTATTTACTGCGTGATAAATAGAGATGAGACAATTTAAAGCTTATTATCTAGGTGATAATTGAGAACTCAAGCTTAAAATACTTATGTCGCCTTAACTAAGTGTTAAGATGATGACATGATACTTATTATGTCCGAAAGTAAAATAACCCACATATTTTACTTTATCTATCTAAGATGCCAGATGTGAGTTCTGATGAATTTTGTGAATGAGTAGATACGTGAACTCAAGTTAGACATTGGGTATGTCTGAACTATCATCTGTACGGTATTGAAAGGTGTAGACATACGCTCCATGGGAAATGAGTTAATACCGTAATACGTATTTCATACTACGTATGCATGAGACGACCAATAAGAGTGGCAAAAAGTTTGATCTCAACTTTTATGACGTGTGAGACTCTTGAGGAAAAGAGTTCCTCAATTTTTAGTCCCCTCATGACTCTTACTTATTCTCAAGATTTCTATTTAGTGTTTGCTATCTTAGGATGTTGCCAATGGTCATGAGTTTGATTCGATCTAATGGGACATTTCTAGAAAAGTAAGCTGAACCGAAATTGAGAGTTTGAAGGAAAAATGAAGATCGATTTTGGAGAATCACATTATAGTTTTGCATTCACCGGTTAACCAATTATGACTGTCTTTGGGATAATCATAATTGTGAATACAATATATATATATCATTGTTTGAAAGAGATCAAGAGAGATATAAATGTGATCGATCGATCTAGGGTACTGCATACTAAATCTACTCAGGATGTGATGCCCATTATGAGCTGCTATATATTCCTAACAGATGTATGGCAATGAGCTCTCAAAGTATGCTGGTCGCTCGGATTATTCACCAATATAAATGTTGAAGAGAGGTAAAGAGAATCATGTTCGGCTCACACCATGTGCGAGTGGGAGATGATGGTTTTATGTGATGGGCTTAAGGTCCGTCCGCCCATGTTAAGCCTGAAAGCCCGGCCCACAGGATTAGGGCCCATGAATGAAGGGGTACGTTCCTTTTTGTTGGAGGGACGTATAAAAGGAGAAAAAGAGAGGGAGGAACACACCCGTTGGCATAACGAACGTACGTTCCTCTCCCTCTCTCCCTCCAAAAAGAAAACGAGCACTCAAGGCAACGCCGTCTTCCCTTCAAGGCCAATCGATGTCATCGGATCAAACGGGATCGGATTCTCTTCCTCAATCTTCAGCATTGGTGGTTAATCTGTAGCTAACAAGGTACGCTCGATTCCGTGGTGTGCTTTACGATCGATGATACATGTATTTCCCGAGCTTCGCTTCCGCATTCGTTTTAGGGGTTTGATTTAGTGTCGAATCCGATTTTCGGGGATCCGTTAATCCCAACAGCTTTAGCAACTCAAAAAGAGTGGAAGATTCATCAACTTGATGTAAAATCAGCATTTCTAAATAGATACCTCCAAGAAGAAATTTATGTAGCTCAACCAGAAGGCTTTATTGTCAAAGGCAATGAAGAAAAAGTCTTAAAGCTTAAGAAGGCCCTATACAAGTTAAAACAAGCACCACGAGCATGGTATAGCAGGATTAACGAATACTTCACCAAGCAAGGATTCAGGAGGAGCATGAGTGAGCCAACACTCTACATCAAGACTCAAGGTAATTCTGACACACTTATTGTCTCTCTATATGTGGATGATCTCATATATACAGGGAACAATGAGACAATGATCCGAGAATTTAAAGAAGAAATGATTAAGACATTTGAGATGACGAACTTGGGCTTGATGACCTATTTCCTCGGTTTGAAGTCAATCAAGATGAAGGAATTTTCATTTCACAAAAGAAATATGCAGAGAAGCTCCTTGAAAAATTCAAGATGAATAATTGCAAAATAGTGACAATACCACTTGTGATGAATGAGAAATTACTGAAAGAAGATGGAGCAGAAAAAGTAGACGCTTCACTCTACAGAAGCCGAATTGGGAGTCTATTATATATTACTGCTACACGGCCAGATATTATGTACTCGACAAGTTTACTATCACGTTTCATGTAGAGTCCAAGCCAAGTTCATTTTGGAGCAGCTAAGAGAATTCTAAGATCCTTACGAGGAACCACTGATTATGGAATTTGGTATCGACCTAGTGCAACAGCTAAGCTGATCGGTTATCTTGATAGTGATTGGGCGGGGATCATCTAATGACAGGAGGAGCACCACTGGCTATACATTCACATTAGGTTCTGGAATATTTTCATGGATATCTAAAAAATAAGAATCAGTGGCATAATCTACCGCAGAAGCAGAATATGTTGCAGCTACTACAACTACCAGTCATGCAATATGGCTTCGAAGAATTCTGGAAGACATTGGAGAACCACAAATGGAATTGATGCCAATATTTTGTGACAACAAGTCTGCAATAGCAATATAAAAAAATCCAGTCTTTCATGGAAGAACGAAGCATATTGATATAAAATATCACTTCATTCGTGAAGTGCAAAATAAAGGAGAGTTCGAGCTAAAATATTGCAAGACTGAAGATCAAATTGCAGACATATTCACTAAAGCATTACCATCAACAAAATTTGAGACATTGAGAGGCATGCTTGGTGTATCACAAAAATGGATCAAGGAGGAGTGCTAAAATATGATCCATTTTGTGAAAACTCTAGAACTCACTAGACTACTCATACTTAAGAATTAAGTATGCTTAATGGAGAAGGAAGAAGTCGGCAGCAACAATTTGTACAAGTTAAAGAAGACTCTCATGTGTTGGAGATTTTTCTGGTACTATGTGGGCAGCAAGTATACGAATAGAAAAATGGAGAATAAGGAGAAGCAACTACACGAATCGGGAGAAGCCGCAACAAGCAGAGACAAAGAAGCTAGCTGCAATTTTATATTATTTCTTGTACTCAAAGTCGGTAGATTATGGCGGTGGATTCACGCCTATAAATAGGAGTAGTGGACGTTTGTTTGTAAAAGCCGAAAAACTAGAAATGCTCCCTCCTTTTGTAAAACCAACTATGATAATAAAGTTTTTTCATATTCTCTTGCCATAGTTCATACACACTTGCACACACACATACGCTTCCGCAATATCCAACACTCTCCCATGTTTTTACGCCTTCGCTTGATCTTGGTATTCCATGCCAATTGTTGGGTTTGATGAGCACTTTCCTTGACTACTCGTTAGTGGTAGGTCATTTTGCAACAATATCTTTATCTGCATAATGAGAATTGTCATTCTCACGCTTTGAATTGAATTTGCTACAGAAGCCTATTCTTTGCTGTTATTGCCAAGCCTGTCATACTAATGCGCTGCATACATCCACTTTCAGATAACACTGCATCGATGTGGAAAAGAAATTCTGAGTCAAACCCTTTTCCACTCACTTTATCTCTGGAATGTCGACGCATGATGATGTATTAGTAATTGGAAGCAAGCCAGTCTTGCTTAGGAGTGAAAATTCTATTATTTCTTGTAGTTTTTTTTTTTTTTTTTTTTTTTTTTTTAAAGTATCTTTGCAATGCAGAACTAATTCTGTGATGGTACTCATGTCGAGAGAGCGGGAAGAAAAGGGATTCCGGCGTATTGCATATAATTTCTTTGAATGCAACAGGTTGAAAACCGCCTCTATTTTCATTTTTCTGTATCGTGCATGTGAAAAGAAAAACAAGAGAACAGAACCAACCTGACCTGGTCAGTCATTTGATGATTTGATTCTGTATTTTTGGCAGGGTTCACAATTCAATCGATCCTATTTATTTAAGATGAGTTGGTTTTTGAAAAGAAAATTACTAAACAGCAGAAACTTCTAATTTGTGTTCATATAGAGATCGTCAGTTTTCTTGCTGGCTTCTTGGTCATTCCTAGGATCCTGTCCTTCAACTTGCTTTCCTCACTTCCTGAATAAAAATTCCCTTGCGTATTCATTTAATAATAATAGGCTCTGATAATTTGTCGAGATTACCTAGTACTGACACACAAAAGTCATCTCCATGTATGGCTTGCGCCAAGGTTTGCAGTTTCACATCTCAAAGGGGAGGATGCTTTCTTGACCTCGGCACAAGTGTCTTTTTCGGAATGTCTCAAATGCCAGTCTCTTGAGCCAGTGAATTCTTCTATTCTGCTGTTCCTTCGAGCTGGTGAATTTTTCTTCTTCTCTGCTGTTCCTTCAGGAAGACGATGCAGTCCATTGATCCGTCTGTGGAAATAAAATTTCTCCTCTCTCTGAACCTTCAGTCTCCTCTGCGTTAATTTGTATAACACCGAACGCTCCAGTTAGTTGTGGTACACTCTACTTTCATGCAGATCTTCTGCTCCTTATGTCCAAATAGACTTGTGTTTGCATCGTGTTGGCTACAACCCAACAGTGCCAGTGAAACTCGGCCAAACAAAAGTGCGCATTAGACACAGAAAAGAGAGCTCTTCTGCTCACGCATTTTATCAAATGTTACTATGGTATGAACGATGAAGAGAAATCAAAGGATAATGACTCTCCATGAACTAACAAACAGCGGCATCAGCCAGCATTTCCATTTCAGAAGACATAAAGTCCGATTTGCTCAGCTCCTCATGGGCCTCATAGTCATCCGTAATGGCAACATACCAATCTCACTTCATCTGTCCTAAGAGATCTTAACAAAGAATAAATATCACCCTTATGAGGGTGCCTCTTGTCCTTGACAATGAAGACATGAACTTGACCCTGAATTTCTATCCAGCTACAACCGGGCTGCTTGACTACTCCTCGTTGCCTCATCAGCTTCCTTATTCTGACGACATCGCCCCATGTTTGAGAGCAGAACATAAGGTCCGGAGTTCAAAGGGTCGATCTCTAAGAGCTTCTCCACTATGTACTTTTCTAGCATTATATCCTTATGAACTTAGCAGGCTGCGAGCAGCAAACCCCAAACGACAGCATCAGCTCGCATGGGCATTGCCTCTATTAAGTCCTTTGCTTCATTGAGACAACCAGATCGGCCGAGCAAATCAACCATGCACATATAATGGTCCTTTACTGGTGCCAGACCATACTCCTCAACCATCCTCTTGAAATAATGGCGCCCCTCTTCGACGAGCCCTGCATGGCTGCATGTACATAGAACCCTGATCACAGTGACACTGTCTGGTCTTTCGCCAGATACCAACATTTTCCTGAATATTTCAAGCGCCTTTATCCCGTAACCGTTCTGCACATATCCGACAATTATGGCATTCCATGAGACCTTGTCCCTCTCCACCATATTTTTTAACACCGATAAACCGTCTTCCACAGCTCCACATTTAACATACATGTCTATAAGAGAATTTCCAACAAAAATATCGGATTCTTCTCCAGACTGGAAGTGAAATCCGTGCTTCAAGACATGAGCATGAGCCTGCTGCCCCAACTGCAGATTGGCAAGATTTGCACACGCATTGAGAAAATTTCCAAATGTGCAGTGCGTTGGCACAGTGGCTTCCCTCTTCAAAAGGGGGAATAAACCAAATGCTTCTTCATTCTCTCCATTCTGGGTATACCCTGCAATAAGGGCATTCCAAGAAACTACATTCTTCTCCATCATCCTCGTGAACATTACTCTTGCAGTTTTGAGACTTGCTGCTTTTGCATACCCGCTTACCATGGAGGTGGCTGACACTATATCCCTGGTAGGCATTCTGTCAAAAATTGCTCTGGCCTCACTAATTCTAGAGCACTTAGAATACATATCAACCAATGCATTTCCTAAAACAACATTATTTCTAAATTTGTCACATTTTACAACACGGGCATGAATTTGCATCCCTTCCTTAAGTGCTGACAGGCTAGCGCATGCGCTGACCACACTGACCAAAGTGACCTCATCTATTTCAAACCCACAATCCATCATGCTCACAAAAACCTCAAGAGCTTCAGTGGCTGGACCATTTTGTTCGTAACATGTAATCAAGCTGTACAAGGAAACTACGTTTCGAGAACTCATTTCATCGAAAGCCCTCTGTGCACAAGCCATGTTGCCATACTTGGAGTACACGTTGATAAGAGCAGAGCCCATACGAACATCGGACGAGCACTCAGACTTCAACATCAAAGCCTGAATCCGCTGGCCCAGATCCATATCCCCTAACCCAGCGCATGCACTAAGAGCACTACCAAATGAGTACTCATTAAGCACATAATTCTCCCTATGCATCTTAACAAGACATCGCCAAGGCTTCTTCAAATCTTTCATGCTGCACATAGCCCGACAGCATCAAATTCCACGAGCACTGGTTGGGTTCCAGCATCGACCCGAATATCTTTTCTGCTTCATCAAGAGAACCAAGTCTGATCAACCCACCTAAGATCGCATTCCGCGTGAAGGTATTCTTCTCAGGCATTCTATCAAACATTCTGCGGGCGTCATCGAGGCCGCATCTCACATAGACATCGATGAGCCGGTTCTGGATGAAAACGTCGGCGGAGAACTGGGTCTTGATGATCCGAGCGTGGGCGTGGCACGCGTCACGTGCTGACTAGGACAAGCCGCAGCCGTCCAGGAGCATGCCTCGCCATTCCATCATATCATCGTAAGAAGTGAACTCTCTCGGAGAAGATTCGCATAGGTGTAAATTTAATGCGATGGGGAGTTCCTGTTGACCGTTATATGCTTCCCCCCTTCAGCCAGACGCGCGGGAACATGATACGAGCGCTCATATGAAGTGGGGCAAAGTTGCAGTGGCAAAATGGTAATTTAGCATAACAATCTACTAATTAGACTCATGGCTATGAATTAAATTTTTAATTATGAGTAAATCTAAGCTATAAATTGAAATATGTCACCCTTAATGGGTATCTTGTTGTAAGTCACTAAATTCATATTTAAAATCTGTACTTATTGCTTTATCAATTATAGTTATAAGCTTAATATATGACAAGTCAATTTTATTAAGAGATAGTTGGATTATTTACAAATCAAATATAAATTATTGTCTAGTAATTTTGATCATTCTAATTATAACTCATTCTGACCAAAACAAAAAAATTGTAACTCATCATTGAAAAAATGCAAAAACCAATTCTAGAGAATGAAAATTAGATATGCTGGATTAGATGGGATAGTTTTTCATTGGCCCCCTCCCTCGAGGAATAGCTAACCTTGATTTTAAGAGAATAGCTATTTCTTTGATGGAGCTAATCTTGATTTACTTCTTGACCAACTAAGGACTATCTTATCATGAGTAGATTGAGAATAATGTAGCTATTGTGATATTTCTGTATTAACTCACAACATTGGTAATGTTCTAACTTAATTGCACTTAACTTTAGAGTAAAACTACCAAGATAGGTGGCTGTACTTTCAAGAGGTCACTTATCTTGATAATGCTTTAACTTGACCGCACTTAACTTTCAAGTGGAAATATTTATTGATCTCATGGGGAAGTGCTTGTCTGTATGCCAAATGATAAAATCATGAAGTTTGAAATGGGATGGGTCTCAACAAATAATATCTCGAGTAAATTAACTCAGAAACATCATAGTTATCTGTCCTAGAACAAAAGGTGCTGTTAGATTTTCAATTAAGACACATCTTGTTCAAGTAAGGTTTGTCCTTTTTATTTTTATTTTTATTTATTTGTATGAATAATTTGGACATCGTCCTTTATGGTAAGAAAAATTAATTGATCTTCTAAAATGTGCGTTTCTGTGAGCCTTTGTGAGGGAGAGCTTCATGATAAGAGATTAAGCTACATCCAATCCGTCAAGGCTTTGAAACTCTTTCGGCTTTATGCGACCAAGAACTGTTAGATTTGAGAGTTGTTTCAGGTTTTGAAAAGCCTATTGATGTTCTTATTTCCTTGCGAAGTAGGATATGTAAGACAGTCAAATTCCTGGGAAGCCTAGGTAAGAGCCTGAGGTTCTTAAAAACTGAGGACAAGTTTCCTGAGCAGAGGAAGGACAATGAGATATGAAGATAGGGTGGTGATTTGCCGGGCTCGCAACTGCAGCAAGGACTCGAGTTTGCTTAACCTTCCAATCCACCAAGGATCATGGAGCTTCTTAAAGTCCGTAAGTGTCCTCAGGATACCTCAATACATATAAACACAAGCATCTTTGATTTAATAGGTTTGGAAGATCTGGAAACGAGTACATTGAGAAAATTACAAGCACAAATTAGTTTAGACTCTCGAGAAGCATAGGAAGTCCCGGAATCTGATTTCTTGGCAATCTCAAGATCCTCAGAGATTTAATTCTCCTAACATCAGTCGGAATTTCCCCCTTCGTATGCTTGCAACCACCGCCATTTATCTCTGCAAGCTTCTGCAAGCATCGCCGTTAGATTAATTGAGTTTCCTATTAAATAAGGTAATTCCGGAATAGATGAGGAAGTATAGATCCAACTGCATTCTAGATTCCATGTTTCCCCATTGTCTCTGGTAGAAATCCTACAGAACTTCAAGTTCAAAACGAATGGTCACATCAATTCAGACCAATCTTTTACGTCTTTCAAGAATCAATTTGTAATATTATGCATTAATGTAATATTATGTTAGTGGGTCCCAAAAGAAGAAACTGAAAAAGAAACCGAAAAGTTAGTAAAACAAAAGGGAGAGGGGAGAGGGCTCGGCTAAATAGAAGCTGAGGGGTCCTCCACCAAAAAAAAAGAAAGAAAAGAAGAAGAAGAAGAAGAAGAAGAAGAGAAAGGTGGAAGAAATGAAAGGAATCTTGACACGTGCACGTCTTGGATGCCTCGCTAAGCCGACTCGACTCCATAACTAAGCACCCGGTAAGAGATCAAGCCCTCGTTTGTCCGATTGAAGTAATTTTTGGATATAGGATTTAAATTCGAAATTTTTGGAAAACTGAGCGGCGAAGTCTAATTTTGGAGTCGTTGAGCCGCATATTTTTGCAAGAATGGTAATTTAGGGTGTTGTGGAGCTGTGGGATTTTACGGATCGTGATTTGAGCTTACAGTTTGTCCGAAACAAAATTTCAAAGTTTCCCGCGCGCAGTGAACAGTACGCGTCCAGCAGCCTTGGGCCCGTATTTTGTCATTTTTCGGCTTGATTTTGGGATGGCCAAGTTGGGATTCTTGTGATATGTTTCAAGGGCTCTCTATTGAATATAAGTACGTTCGGATCGGAGTTCGGAAGAAAAAGTTAAGGCGCAATCAAGTTTTGCACTTAAATTCCGTGTTGCGAATGGCTTGAACAATCGCTTTGGTTATGCAATTTGTTAGCGCGTAGAAGTCCTTTTGTTAAAGTTAAGGCATAATTTAGTTGTTTCGAAGTAGAGACAGAGTTTTATTAGATTTTAACATTTTTCTCGGTTATTTGTTAGGACCTTGAATTCGACGATACGAGTATCGTTAAATCGTTCGTCGTCGACGACAAGGTGAATGGTACTATATCTTCTTTGGTTTTATAAAATCATGTCTTGAAGTATGTATGTATATATATTAAATCAAGAAGAGCATTTTTATTGCATAAAAGCCAGATCGAGCAATTGCTACTCTTTGGTTGATTGTAAATATTTGAAAAGCATGTTATACAAGATTTGTGGAGAAACATATATGAAATTGTTTTGCGACTGATTTATGGAAATGTTTATGATGATTTGAGAAACGGATATGAAATGGATGATGGGCTATGTTGCAAAATGTTATTTGTTTGGTTTAAGATATTGAATTTTTGGATTTGATTTCTGGTATTGGAGAATGGTTATTTATGCTCAATATGACTGTGAACCCAGTGAGAGGTTTTTGGGGTATGCATACTAGGTTTAGGATATTCTTCTGGGCCTAGCCACCGGCTTTGTAGGTGGAGACCTTACCAATGGGAGAATCTTGGTCGCCTTGTCACAAGGCGTTGTGTCGTGACCATGGTTAGTTATTGAGCAAAAGATTGATCAATGGATAGATCATTGATATGTGTTTTTGATGGAGGTTATTCAATGTATTCGACCATTGATACTTGACTTTTGATGGCGATTTAAATGAGTTTTCCATATTAGTATAAAGCTTTAATGATGAGAAATAACTTTTATATGATTCGATTTGTATTTTATATATTGAATCGGCATTATGGAATTTGGTATTGTTTTGTATACATGCATAGTGATTGTTCGATCTGCTTAGAAGATATGTACTACTTACTGAGCTGTGGTTGCTCATCCCATTCCTCCTTTAATCTTTTCAGGTTCCTCAGCTAGTGGCGAATAGAGCGAGGCGTAGTCGGTGGGAGCTTTTGGGGAGTTCTATTTTGTTTTTGGTATGGTTCAAGGAAATGGTGCAAATAATACTTACTAGTAGTTGGATCGTCTGAGTTTTAAACATATATCTCTTTTTCTTTTGGTGGATTATAGAAACTCTGATGTTGCAACCAATTTGTTGTTTTATCTGATATATATATATATGGTTTGAGATATATATAAGTTAATATCAGTTTATTGGTTGTATTTGAGGCTGCGTTCTTTGTAAAGAAGGACGGCCATGTCATTCCCATTCTTTGAGGTTTTGGGGTGTGACACAATTGCTCTGAACTCGCATGATAAGAGAGGTTGGGATTTCTGTGCAACTGTTCACACCCAGTCGGATTTAGACCCTTCAATTTCCGTGCCATAAGTAAGGAGATCACAAATAAGTATTGCGTCTTCACTGGCAGCAAGAGTAATCTCAAAAAAGTTTTCGACTAATGTTATTGTACCTTGATGTGACTCCATCTACCAATATTCCATGGAAGATGGTTAATTAACCGGCTGCCATCATTTCCTTGTAAGGCGTCCCAAACTCTGCATCTTGTTGACTGCATGCCGGGTGGCCTCATCGCGAGGATCAGGCCTGGGGGGATTTTCCATATTTGGTTAATTTCCTCCCAAAGGTTTATCATTACCTCATTCTACGTTTGGGGTTGACTCTAATAAACGGAACAGTTTAAAAACTTGTTAGAGTCCGTTAACTGGCTACCATCATTTCCTTGTAAGGCGTCCCGGTCCCTGCATCTTGTTGTGTTGTTTTCTTTTTTGAAAAGAACAGAGAACACGTAGACAGCAAAAACAGAAAAAAAAATGAGTTTACAGTAGAAGCAGAGAACAAGTTTACAACAAAAGCAGAGCGTCGTATTCAAAAAACTGAAAAAAAAAAAATGTTCAAAATACATACTAGAACGTAACCACAAACCCACGTTGCCAACTAACGGCTTGCTTGATCCACAAAATCAGCAACAAATCAGAATATCTAAGATACGTGCAGCTAACTGCTCCTAGGAGATAACATTGACTAACCAACTCCTAAAAAATAGGACACCAACAAACTGACTAAACAAAACAAAAAAGAGAAAAACAGCACGTGCAATCTTGATACATTAACACTCTCCTCCTGGATCAAGTACTGCACACTCATAGCTTTGCCTTGAGAAGTTCAAATCGACCAACATGAAATGACTTCGTGAATATATCTGCAATTTGGTTTTCTGAATTGCAGTACACCAGTTTCACCTCTTGAGCCTTTTGTACTTCTCTCAAGAAGTAAAACTTGACCTTAAAATGCTTTGTTCTTCCATGAAATACCGGATTTTGTGAAATGGCCAAAGTAGCTTGATTATCCACAAACACTTCTATATCTTCTTGTTGCTGAATATGCAAATCATCCATTAGCTTCTTCAACCATAATGCTTGATTCACAGCTGCAGTAGCTGCAATGAACTCAGCTTCTACAGTTGATTAAGCCACTATTTCCTGCTTCTTTGAACACCAAGAAAAACATGCCGACCCAAATGTAAAGCAATAACCTAAAGTGCTCCTCATATCATCCATTGATCCTGCCCAGTCACTATCAGACTACCCCTGCAACTTAAACTCATGAACTCTACAAAACTTAATCCCATATGAAAGAGTACCTCTCAAGTACCTCAATACCCTCTTTGCAGCTACCATATGCAACTCACTTGCACAATTGAGAAATCTAGATAAGACACTTACAGGAAACATGATGTCTGGCTTAGTTGCAGTGAGATACATGACACCCAATCAAACTTTGTTGACACCTAATATTTTAGAAAATAATAAATAAAATAAAAATTCGGTTTTGGAATTTTTTTAAAAATATATCTTC
Source organism: Eucalyptus dawsonii (assembly GCA_016097615.1). Taxonomy (NCBI): domain Eukaryota; kingdom Viridiplantae; phylum Streptophyta; class Magnoliopsida; order Myrtales; family Myrtaceae; genus Eucalyptus; species Eucalyptus dawsonii. Next base: position 78,431,575 of record CM027878.1, read on the forward strand.
TTTTCAAAATTCAAAAAAAAATTCAATTTTTATTTGATTTTGGAGTCTTTTTACTGTTGGAGTTGTTGAGTGAATATCTCACTCGCAAAAACAACTCCGAGCCTTCCTCTATAAATAGAGGGCGAGATTTCGGAACCAAAGGGGGGAGGAAGTTCGAAAAAATCAGAGCAAAAATTCTGTCGTTTAGGAGGGCTTCTCTCGGTTCGAAGGAAAAGAAGACAAAGAAGTAAAAAAAGAGAGACTTTCTTTCTCGTCCATCTTCAGCAAAGAGAGAGCTTTTTCTCTTTTTCCTGACAACTGCAGGGAGAAGGAAAAGTCAACAGGAGAGTGACGCGAGAGAGACAAGTGAAAAAGAGAAAAAGCAGCGTAAAAAAAAAAAAGTAGGGGGTGATTTGACCCCTACTGTTCATCGTCTCCCCAGGTTTTGCTGCCCACGTTGCTGCTCCATCCTCAACGAACCGAAGCCCTGACGCTCCACCCTTCGCGAGTAAGCCCGAGCCGTGCCACAGCCAAGCCGTCTTCCCTGCGCCGACGTAGCCGCTGATCTCCATCCGCGAGTCCCGACGTCCGTGCACCCCTTCCTCCCGCGAAGCTCCGCCGCGCCTCCGCTTGTCCCCGAAGCCCTGCAACTCGCGCCCAGCAACACAGTGGACGCCACCGCACCAGCACCTCTGCCCAGTCGCTGTTGTTGCTCTTCTTGCTGACCCACGACGTCGGAACTGAACGCCGAGCCGCTACACACCCGTGGGACAACACCGCTGCGACCCGCAACCCCCGCTGTTCGCCGGTCACCGACGCCGCGCCTCCCTGTTGCTGCTGCCGCCCAGTCCGTGCCAAAACTCCGACGCCGGCTGTCTCCTTCGCCCGTGCCGCTCCTGTCTCGCCTGACCCGTGACCAGCTGGGCCTGCCTTCCATCGCGACACCCGCACTCGGAGTCTTTCGCTAGCGACGCCCTCTGCCGGAGACCCAAACGCCGGTAGCTTCGATCGCAACGCCACCGCTCGCCGCCGATCAGTCCGTTGCTGATCTTCGCCGGAGCTCTGAACACCGACGATCCAACCTCCGGTGATCCACCGAAGCCGCTCAACCGTAGGTGAATAAAGCAGGAAAAGAAAAATAAAAGAAAAAGAAATTAGGTAGTTTTATTTTCTTTTCATATTTATTTTATTTTGTTTATATTATGAGTTTAGTTATTTAATTGGATCCCAATGTTCACTTTATGAGTCTTGTAGGCATTATCCGCAGGGTCTTCCCCATAATTATTATAATTATTAATTTGACCCGTAAGATGTCGGGTCATTTTTTTAATTATTTTAATTCTTGGAATTTGTTGATAGTACTTTAATTGTTGAATCAATATAACTATTAATTTGATCCGTAAGAATTCGGATCAGATTTTTAATTATCTTGATATTTTTGTTGTGATAATTAGGGTTAGGATAATCGTTAATTTGACCTGTGAGACAACATGTTATTTTTCCGGTTATTTTAATCCTTTATTTGATTGAATATCTTGATTGTTTAGATTTAATGTTTAGTTGATATTAGTTTTTTTTAATCACTAAAAAAAATCTAAAAATATTTGAATTATGATTCAGTTTGTTTTAGAATATTTTTCGTTATCTTGCATATCTAGAATAGGGATTTTATTCCAAATTTTAAAAAATATATATATAAAAACAAAACAAAAAGCGCATTCATTTAGGTTGTTAGTTTTATCATTATTTGAATTGCATGTGAAATTTTAATTTCGAAATTAATATAAAAAGATAAAAAATATCATGCATATGTCATGTAGAATTAGGGCATGCTCCGCATGCGTCATTGCATATTAGATCAATTACATGTTAGATTAAGATAATATCTTAGTTTAAATTAGGATTTAATGTGACTTAATCCTTAGTTTAAATTAAATAGAATTTTAATCTAGCTAGATCATTTTTGCATTTTTAAATAGAAATATCAAATGCACGTCATTTAGTTTTTATTAGGTTCATTTAATTAAAACTTCCTCGTCATTAGACTAAGTCATTTAATAAATGTCGCATAACATATAACTCACATACTAAATTATATGTTGCGTGTCATTTTAGTATGTCATTGCATTGCATTACCTGTCATCATTTGATTAATTTAGATTGCATTTAATTATTGCATTTCTTCATGTCATATAGTTTAGGTCATGCTGCCATGTCATATTAGATTACATGCATTGCATAAGTCATGATTTTCATTAAATAAAGTGAAAACAAAAATTGAAATTACGTGTTAATTAGAAATCATATCTAGGGCTACTGATGTAAATTCTGATTTAACAATGCAAATGCTTTCATTGCTTCTAGGTATGTTTTGCAATATTAAATTGCTTTCTTGAGTGTTAAATTGGTGGTATGCGCACACGTATGATCACCTCACATGTTAGGAAGTTAGATTAAAATCAATTCAATTGCCAAACATTTTTTTTAAAATAAAATAAAAGGTACCGAAAGGGCACTAGGATAGTCTGGTGTAACCAAGTCCCCGAACTCATGAATCTCTGGTTCGTAGGAGTAAAGTAAATCTCCCATTACTTTACTTGGGTTTCTAATCGACCCACCAAAAATAGATTAGTGGCAACTCCTGATTGAAAATCATTTGCATGTTAAGAATTCAAACCTAAGTCGCGATTTGGTATGGGCTTGGGAGAGTCCGAGCTAAGTTTAAAGACTTAGTAATCCATTAATCTAGTTTTAGGTGGATTGCCCTGAAAATTAGGTCGCGACAAACTTCTATAAACTCTTTCATCTGCAGGTACTGATCCATCATTCTTTTAAAGCTTTTCCCTATGACTCATTGGTGTACTCACACTCTTGCACTCCTCCATGTTGAATCTCCTTAGGATTTCCTTCAAATACTTCTTTTGACAGATAAAAACTTCATTCTGAGTCTACCTAACCTCCATTCCTAGAAAATATGACATCTCACCAAGATCAATCATTTCAAACATCTTCATCATCTCTTGCTTAAATGCAGTAATCTGAGCACTATTACTCCATGTCACAAGCATATCATCCACATAAAGAGACACCACCACTAAGTCAGATACTAACTTCTTGACATATAGAGTGGATTCACTAAGGCTTTTCTTGAAACCTAAACCCAACGAGTGCTCATCCATCTTACTATACCATGCTTTGGGAGCTTGCCTCAAGCCATAGAGAGCCTTTCTCAGCAAATAAACTTTCTCCTCCTGGCCTAGTGTGACAAAGTCTTCTAGCTGCTCAACATAAATCTCCTCCTGCAACACTCCATTCAAAAATACAGATTTCACATCTAACTGATATACCTTCCATCCTTGTTGAGCTGCCAAAGCGAGAATCATTCTAATTGTATCAAGTCTTGCCACAGGAGCAAAGGTTTCTGAGAAATCAACTCCCCAAACCTATGCATATCCCTTCACCACCAACCTGGCTCTGATACCAGTGTTGTTTTCTTTTTTGAAAAGAACAGAGAACACGTAGACAGCAAAAATAGAAAAAAGGAGTTTACAGCAGAAGTAGAGAACAAGTTTACAGTAGAAGCAGAACGTCGTATTCAAAAAACTGAAAAAAAAAATGTTCAAAATACATATTAGAACGTAACCACAAACCCACGTTGCCAACTAACGGCTTGCTTAATCCACAAAATCAGCAACAAATCAGAATATCTAAGATACGTGCAGCTAACTGCTCCTAGGAGATAACATTGACTAACCAACTCCTAAAAAACAGGACACCAACAAACTGACTAAACAAAACAAAAAAGAGAAAAACAGCACGTGCAGTCTTGATACATCAACATGTTGACTGCATGCCGGGTGGCCTCATCGCGAGGATCAGACCTGGGGGGATTTTTCATATTTGGTTAAAAATTTTCCCCAGAGGTTTATCATTACCCCATTTTACGTTTGGGGTTGATTCCGATAAACAAAACAGTTTAAGGACTTGTTCGGGTTCTAAGGATAACCATCTTCTGTAAGGAAAAGAGTTGTTTAGCCTAAAATTCCTGGGAAAGTCAGTACCATGAAAGCCATCTTGACTTCGAAAGAACGAGTGGATTCCTGCGGCAACATAAGTTACGCCACGAAATCCTTGTTAGAGTAACTTAAGAATAGGCTTTTAGTTTCTTCATCCACAAAGAAGTCCTCAGATATAAGCTAGATATACATTCCTTAACGTTTCGCTATCCCCTCAGCAGAAAAATAAAAGAGTAGTTAATACTGACCTGGCTTCCTTCTATATTTATTCAAGGTCTACATTTCTATTTTTTTCGAGATTTTACTGATGATTTTGATGTTCATATATGAGAAATAGCCCAACTTGGACTGAGGTGCACTAATAAAAACAAACATATTCATGACTTATCTTTCTGTAACTCATCTGAACTTCAAGTGCCTCCTCGTAATTCCCTCTACTACTTTGCTTCTCGAGTTTCATATCGTTTGCTTCACGAAGGGTACCTCTCCCAAGGTCTCTTAACCAATCACGCATCCACAGTCGAGAGTCTTCTCTAATTTTTATTAGAGTCATCTGCTGGAAAACTTGAACAGCTTCTTCAGAGAAAAGATTACAGCACTCCCACATGTGACACACAATTCTTTTATCAAATGCAATGAATAATCAAGCAATATCTAAGAATATGTTTTCTGTCAAGAATCTAATGCCTCAATACTGATCATCAACTTCTTTTTAACATCCTCATGAGGAAATTTTTCTGACCTCGTCAATATGTTATTCAGCTTTGTTATGGTTTTCCCCGACAAGAATGAACCTACAACCTCAAGTGCCAGAGGAAGACCATCGGAAATATTCACCGCTTGTAGAGAAACAAGGATGTACCCCTCTGATGGACAATCTCTTCCAAAGGTGTGTCTGCTGAAACGTTGGAGGGAATGATCAAAATCCATGCAAGTAAGTTCGTAAGTGCAATCAACTATAGTCGCCCTGAGTACTCCCACGTTTCTTGTGGTAAAACCAATCATGCCTTGCCACAAGAGCGTCCGAGTGTATTCTTATGTCGACATCATCAGGAAGTAGAACTCTTCTGGAGGATTACCTCTCCTTAATTGTATTTATCCCTTCATCAATATTATTAATTTCGGACCATTTCCTTTGGAGGATACTAGAGATGAGTTGATTCTGCAAATACTCTACACTTTTTTGCTTTGACGTTTCTCGAATGTCAGCAAGGAAGCAACAGCGATTAAAACCATCTCAAAATTTATTGTAGACAATTATGGCAAGTGTCGTCTTTCCAACACCACTGATTCCATAAATTCCGATCATGCTTGTTTCATTCGTGTGAGCGCCCATCATCCTCATGACTTCATTTACATAACTATCCACTGCAACCAAGAAATCTGATACTACCAAGTAGGCCTTTTTCAACTCCATCAAAACCTTCAACCAAAAAAGCAACCAAAAAAATACTCCATCAAAACCTTCCTGACAACTTCCTTTCGGAACTCACCTTCCCTCTGATAGCATTCAATGCAAAAGAACCAAGATGCTGAAATGAGTTAAACAAAGTTACTTACAGGAAACAAACAAGTCATAAGGAATGAATTTAGTTACCTTTTTGGATTGTTTTGGAAGTCCCACCCCTTTATTGCTCCAACCTCAATGAAAGCAGCCCTCCAAGTGTGGAGAGTCTTGTGATCAAGCCGCTTCTTGTTTTCATGAGAATCAAAGGCTTTGTTGTAGAGCCCAGTTTGATATCATACCCCTCATGGTCCAACATCATAGAAAATGGAGATGATTTTGCGTCCTCCTGTTCCTGCACTCTGTAATCTGCACCAATTTGCTAAAGCACCATTCAGTGGCAGCATATCCTTTAGAGAAGATGGGTATCAAGGATTTTTAACTGCTCCACCGCTTGAAGAAGCTCCTGGCCTTCCCCGCGAAGCCCTTCATCATCTCTACATACTCGAATTCCAGCATCTTTTATGTTGGTATACAGGAAATCAATTATGCCAGAGCATATCTGGATCTCTAAAGCTTAAGAATGCTTCTTAATCATATCCTATTGACTTCCCCATTTCCTGAATAGTAAGGTGCAACAATAGCACATCAATATCTGAAATTACATAGTCGATGGTCATGATGCATCATCATAATTATCTGCTCTTCCTTTTTGGTACATTTCTGTCACCAAGACTTACCCCAAGAAATTCATACTGCACCTGCAAATGTTAAATACATAGACGCAGTGATGATGAGGCCAATTTCTATCAGATGCCAATGCAGAGATCTATTCTGGTATAGAGAACCTCTTTGACAAAAGCATATTGTTTCTTGGCATTTTGTGCGAGCAATTAGTAAAGCACAGCACCCTCTTTCTTTACGGGCCTCATAACAGTGAAAGGGGTAAAAAGAAACTGATATAAATGATATGTAACGATTTTCTCTGGAAAGATGAGCCATTTCAACTGCTCAGATTTACTATCCAGACTGCCCGTATTAGTTTGTTATATAAATGGAAATACAGTACTATTCACTAAAAAGATGCAAACGCTATTCTGAGTAATGCTCAAATGGCCAATGAAATAAGAAAACAAAGAAAAGTGGAGCAACATTAGTAGTCTGTTTATCGTTTGGCTTATATCTGTGTTGATGTACTACTAAGTAAATTTGATTATAAAAAATGACTTATTACCCAATGATAACTCCTTTGATTTCAAGTGACGAGAAAGTGGAAAAGGAAGTGGAGTTCTGCAAAAACACTGTCGCTAATTACAAAGTTGGATTCTGAAGCAGAAGTAATAAAGACATAAGACACTACTTAAGACAGAGGCCAAGAGTTTAAAAAGAACGAATACGTATTACTTGGTCCATCTTAAATTTTGGTGAAGGCTTCACAACTTTCTAATCAGAAAGCAGTGCTCAAAGATTGCCTCCTCTGCATTCTTCTTCATTTTATACAATTGAACCTATAATTGCAGATCAAAAGAGGGTATTCTTAAGTGCAATTTGCTGCAAAAAATGTCCCAGCAGCTTGATTAATGAACTTACTAGGCCATAGAAAGGAGTGCAAATCTACTTCACAGTTATCTTCATAACCTCCCTTCTTTGATGTTATCCATATGTTCAACAGACAAATTATGTCAAGAGAACAACATTTGACTAAAAATTCCGTCAAACGACTCAAAATCTGCAGGTTAGATACCATTTCTAGTTCCCAAAGGAGTTCGGGTTCATCATAAGGAATTTCGCAAAAAGGCAGAAATCAAGGGATTATTGATAGCCAACATTCGTCTTTGCTATCCATATAAACTCACAAATCAGCAGACAATTTACCATTAATTAGCTCAGGTAATAGTAGAGACACTAACATTCATTCATGAGAGAATAGGAAAGAAATAATAGTATGATGGTTGACTTGCAACTGATGGAAAAGCAGAAATTGGTGTACTGAAGTTCGAATAAAGTGAATGAAATCAATGGCTTTCTTGTCTCTCTCATGTGCTAAAGTTCCCCAACTCGGCTGTTATCTCATCTCTCCATTTCTGTCCTTAATTTCATCTTCTTGAATCCGGCTATGACTAAATCTCATTAGCCAAATGAAATCAAATAATTCCAATGTAACTAATTTAAAGGTTACCTTGGAAACTGTCGAGGATGTGTGGTGCCACGCAAGGTGACGCGGAGATTGTGTGACCTCTGCAGCCGCCGCCAAAGGGCTGGATTTGGGTCGATCAACCCTCGACCTCAACACACAGTGGCTCAGGCAAAGACAGCAGCTCGACGGTCAGTGCGGCCCAAGTGAGGGCCATTAAGGCTTCTCGATGCCAGGCAAGGTGACACCAAGGTCACGTGACCTTTGCAACGCCTGTATAACTTCGCATTTTCTTCTTTTTTAGTGAAAAAAAAGGACAACTAGCCAAAATGTTGACTTCTCTGCATGTCTCGTTTGTTTAGGCAAAGACAGCAGCTCGACGGTCAGTGCGGCCCAAGTGAGGGCCATTAAGGCTTCTCGATGCCAGGCAAGGTGACACCAAGGTCACGTGACCTTTGCAACGCCTGTATAACTTCGCATTTTCTTCTTTTTTAGTGAAAAAAAGGACAACTAGCCAAAATGTTGACTTCTCTGCATGTCTCGTTTGTTTAGGTCAATGATACACTGGCTGCACAGTTGCTTCCTCTCTTCAATGCATCGGCCAAAAAATGGTTCATTTTTCCCCTTCCACACTGATCGGCAACTCCAACTAGAATATTGCTTTAAGATCCTTCTTCCTGAATACCATCTCTCATGCAGAATCAACTTTTCTCAATCAATGTCTGAGCCTTTAAGCCTTCATTCACTTGTCTCCCTTCCTACGGGTAATCAATGTCCCCAGTAATGTTTATACTCATTTAATAGACTCTCCCATCCCCAAGAAGCCTTAGCCCCAGTTCACAGCTTACATTAACTCACTCCTTAGAAAATTCAAACACCTTGTCGGAATTTCTTTTGACACTTTCGACATCATCCACACAAAGTTGCATCTCTTTTAGAGGGAACATTTTTTTTTCTCAAGGTCGCTAGTTTTAGATGACCCCTCACAGTTCTTTTTATCATCCTCTCTAACCAAATTAATCTTAGACATATCTAATTCTAAGCCATTACTTTCCCCTTTCTTTGTACTCCGATGAACATATCCTAATATTTGAACTGTGATATTGATAGTCTTTTCACATGGGCAAACATGTTATATAAGAAATGAAGGACTTGTGACAAGTAGAGTTTCCATCACATAATAAGCAATAGTAACTATCTTCATTGAGATTTAGACAACCAACAGACATCCATGAAAACAAGGGAGAGGATCATGCTTTCTGTGAATTAAATTGCTTCTCAATTTCTAAAGGCACCAGAATTGACCATAGTCAGAATGGAGAATGAAGAAGAGAGATTTGAAAACTGATTGATTCATCATGAAATCTAAAGCAGTAATCATTACACTCTTTACAGATCAATTTGCTGGTTAATTCCAATTGGTAAAAAAACTGTCTCTTTACCTGCCAACTCTGATTCCCTGGCTCGACCTATTTACTTCTCTGGCTCAGACACTTCCTTCAAAGTCCTCCAATCATCAGATCCCAGCAAATCTTTTAGCTTCTCACATTCATGTATCCTCAAATATTTTAGCTTCTTGAAGCTTGATGGAACCGGTAGCTTTTCCAGATCTCTGCAGAACTCAATACGAAGTATCTCCAATGATTCTAGTCTGCCTTGAATCTCAACCAGTTTAGGACAATTATACAGTTCAAGTTTCGTGAGGTTTTTTAAGGTAGTGAGGTCAGGCAATTTTTCCAGTGATGTAACTCTAACAAACTTCAATGATCTCAGCTTCTCCAAGCCTTCAAGACCTTCAATCTCTGTTATTTCACAACTTGTAACTTCCAAATCCGCTAGTGCCCTCAAGTTTGAAATGTCTATCGATGTCTTCATTTCCCAACAACCTTTTATAACTAAGCTCGACAAACTTGCGGGAATCCTTGGAAGGCATTTCATGTTCTCGCACCTGAGTTCAAGTTCCTTGAGTTCAGAAAGGAGGACGAGGTCTGAAGATAGGGTGGTCAGGTAAGGAGATTCCAGCCATATAGACTCTAGTTTGTGTAACCTTCCAATCCACCAAGGACTGGAAGTTTTCTCAAGTTCAGAATGGTCCATCCTTGAACTCCACAAAACCAAACTCAAATCTCTTAAGTTCAATAGGTTTGAGAGATCTGGGAATGTCTTCATTGACCAAGTGCCAAAGTAAAGACTGGTCAGACTTTCAGGAAGCTTGGGCAATCCTGAAACTCGAGTGTATGTCAGTCTCAAGACTCTAAGAAACTTTAATCTCCCGATATTGCTCGGCATTTCCCCTTCCAAACATCCACAGCGGTCAGCATCTAACTCTTCAAGCTTATCCAATAGTGCTATGGCACTGGGTAGTTTTCTCAAGGTACTGCAGCGTATTCTCAGTACTTTCAAATTCTTCATATTTCCTAATGAAGAAGGTAGCATTTGAACCTGTGAGTGGGATAGATCCAACTCAACTAGTGATTGCAAGTTCTCAATGGACTCTGGAAATTGAGTAATCTCAGTTGCTACCAATGAAAGCTTCAATAATGATGCTAAGCAGCCAGCTGAACTACAATCATTCAAATTTTTACAATTACGAGCACTAAGAATTTCCAGTTTCTTCATTCCTCTCCATTCGGGAATTTCTCTTATTGATGTGCCATCCACAAGAATTTCTGTTAAAGCTTCTAGTTTAGCAAGCTCATCTGGCAGCTTGCTGAGTTTAGTGCAGAACTTTAAGTTTAAGAAAACTAACTGCTTTAGCTGACCGATAGATCTATCAATATGGACCAACTTCTGACACCTTTCAAGAATTAATCTCTCTAAAAATACATGAGATGAGAAGTCAGGCGTTCTATTTAACTTTCTGCACCCAGTCAGATTTAGAACCTTTAAATTCCTTGCCATCTGTAAGGGAGAACAACAAAATTTCAATCCCATTAAGGAAATAGGCGGTTAAAAAAATATATTGAAATTATTTTGAAACACCTCCTAGGCTTCTACCTTGATGTGGCTCCATCCACTCCATTTTTTTGTAATTTTACTCCATGATAGATCAAGAATCACTAGCTTTGTCAGGGAAAGAGCGGTCAGCTCAAAAGTTGCAGGAAAGTTATGCCATGAAAGCCATCTCAACATTAAAAATATGTATGGACTCCTTCGGAAAAAACTGGCTGGAAGAACATTCAAGCAGCAACCACACCGAAAAGAACTGACTTGAGCAAAACAATGCAGATTTGTGCTTGTCTCATTGGAGTTTATGCCATCCACTTGCAAGAACCTTAGGTTTGATAGACTGGCAAATGCTTCATATGTAATGTTGTATTCGCAACTACTTTCAAACTTGAGACAAATTGCTTCAACATTTTCTAATCCCTGGCCATAAAAGGCAAGTAGCAGTTAGAAAGCACATAGTTCTTGTTTGGAAAATTATATTCATTTGGGGTGCTATCTTTCCTCGAAATTTATATATTACTTTAGGAGATGTGTCGGTACTGTGGATGGAAAAGAAATAATACACAAGAAATTCTTTTAATTGGTGAGTAGTTAAATAGAACGCTCTTGAGAATGAATGACTTTGTATACTCACCTTCGTCCTCATAAGCAGATCAAACACTTCATCATGATTCCATACTCTGCTTTGCTTCTCTGATTTCATAGCACACCCTTGACGAATGATTTCACGTCCAAGATCTCTTAGCTGATCATGCATCCAAATACAGTTGTCTTCTTTAATCTTTATTAAAGACATCAGCTGGAGGACTTCAATGGCTTCTTCAGGAAAAAGCTCGCAACTTTCCCACATATGGATCACAATTCTTATATCAAAACCAATGAAGAAACAGGCAAATCAAGGAATATGCTCTTTTGTCTATCATCTAATGCCTCAAAACTGATCTTCAACTGATTTTTTATGTCCTCATGAAGAACTGTTTCCAGCTTCTTTAATGTGATATCCCATTGTGCTTTGCTTTTTCCAGATAAAAGTGAACCCATAACCTCCAGAGTCAGAGGTAGACCGCCACTAATCTTCACGGCTTTTATGGAGTAAGGGAGGAATTCGTCCAGAGGACAATCTCTTCTAAATGCATGTCTGCTGAAAAGTTGCAGAGAATGGTCAAAATCCATGCAGGGAAGTTCATAAGTCCAATCAACTTTGGGCTCATGAAGAACATCCTTGTTTCTAATAAGCTTGCTTCCTTTGCCAAACCATTTGCGCTTCCCCAGGAGAGCATCCAGTTGAATCCTTTTGTCAACGTCATCAAGTAGAAGTTGAACTCTTTTAGAGTATAACCTCTCCTCAATTATCATAGTCCCTTCATCCACATTATCAATGTCTAGCTTCCTTCTAAGGAGTTTAGAGATGAGCTGATTCTGCAAATACTCAATACCCTTCTGCTCGGAAGTTTCTCGTATGTTAGAAAGGAAGCAACAACCCTCAAAATGATGGGAGAGTTGGTTGTAGACGATTTTGGCAAGTGCCGTCTTCCCAACACCACCCATGCCGTGGATTCCGACAATCGTAGTTTCATCAGTGTCAGCAAACACCATTCTCATTATTTCACCCACATGATTGTCCATTTCACCCACATGATAGTTTCATCAGTTTCATCAGTGTCAGCAAACACCATTTTGGTAGGCCTTTTTCAACTCAATCAAAACCTTGTTGACAACTTCTTCCACGAACTCACCTTTACCTCTGATAGCATTAAAGGCAAAAGAACTTAGATATTAGATTAAGGTGCACAAAAAAAAAAATCAATAAAAGAAATTCATCTCTGGAGCAAAACAGATAATAGACCATGATGAAGAGCAAGACCTGTTCGGATTGCTTTGGAAATCCCATCCCTTTAACGCTCCTACCTCAGTGAGAGCAGCCTTCCACCCAAGGATGGTGTTTTCATCAAACTGCTTCCTCTTCACGTGCGAAAGAAAGGCCTCACCATAATCCCCAATTTGGTTTCGAACCTCAGATGGCCTGACATTGAAGAAAATGGGCATGATCTTCTGCCCGGTAGCTCCTGCACTGCACCATCTGTACCAATTCCATAAGACACCACTTACTGTCGGCATAACCTTTAGAGAAGATTGGTATCAAGATTTTGGACTGTTCAATTGCTTGGAGAAGCACTGGACCGATCTCTTTGCCAGGACGGAGCTCTTCGTTGTCTCTGTATGCTCGAATTCCAGCAGCAATGAGACCGGTATACAGGATATCAGCAACGTCCAAGCGTGTATCGGGTCCTCTAAAACTCAAGAATACTTCGTAACATGCTGACATGACTTCACAACTTCCAGCGTTTGAGATGATTAGTCAGTAGACAAGCAGCAGCAGAATCACCGACAGCTTCTGCGATCCCGTTGTCTGTTTTCACCTCTTCACCGGGTTGTACAAAAAGATGGAAACAATGGAAGCGACGATCAATACCAAGTACGAGGACCAACCTGGGTACCCCCTCTAAGCCTATGAAAACGATGCTGTGAAGATTTCTGTCGGGATGGGAAACAAATGTACGTGAGATCTGCTCAGTTCAATGATTGCTGCCAGTCTTTTTCTGGGTGACTCTGTCGAATATAAACTATTGTCTTCACAAACTTGAAGAAGGGAGCTTCCTCTTCACTTCAATCGAGGTATACACGATTTATTTTTTCTGTTGGCCATATACAATCACGATTAAAACGCGGCTTCTTTATGCCGACCACGAGAGAGGAAAGCTACGACGGAACATGCCAACAAAATAGACAGCTTTTGCCGTGTTGACGATGATCAAGCAAAACTTCACTTGAATTGTTGACTATTCTTCATATAAAAAAGCTACTTGTCCCTGACATGTTGATATATTAATTAGATGCTCTTATCCTAATAGATAGGGCTTCAAAAGGGGTTTGCTTCAACCAAAAGTCAAGCCCAGCCCGAAGATTTCAAGCAACAAATTCCAAACCTCGAATATGGGCTTAGCTCGTGACAATATGAAATGGCATGGCCAGAAGTAATACAATGTGGACCAGTTTTTGCACACCTTAATATTAGTTCATCTCACGGGCAACCTCAACAGAGCATTGTCTCATATTGGGTAGGTGCTTTACTCCTCAAGTGCTTTTAACAAGGTTTGAACCAACACTTTACTCCTGAAGTGCTTGTAACAAGGTTTGAACCAATACTAACTCCCTTGCTAATTTCTAGTAGGCTAAGAGTAATTTTTCCATACTAGCAAGCGATAGGTATGTGTAGATAAAAAATTTATGAAGAATTACTATCTAGAGGAAGACTAATGGACTGAAGACTATTTATCCTTATGCAAACATAGAAAAAAAGCTTGCTACTACTGACAATGACTTATTTTCTTCTAATCACCGCTGAAAACTTACTAAATGTACCTAGTACATTGACACTTTTTCGAGTGATTTGATGTCTAATTGATAAAAATATATGACATCTTCAATGAAAACTTACTATCATGTGAAAAGTAACTTCTCACCAATATTTATATATTCTCTTCTCCATAGTCCAGCATTTAAAAGTAGTTATAATATTTAGTATATTACCAATAATTAGGAAATTTTAGGTCAATTACCATAAATAAATAAAAAAAACTCCCAATTTTACATTATTGTTAATTTTATGTGAAATATAAAACATAAGAAAGAGACGCCAGAATTTATTTTTTTGTGTACGGTCACCCTCTATTAGTCCGTTAGTCAGCAAGGAAAATATGGTCATTGCCTTATTGATGTGGCTACTAGTGTGACTAACTATCACCATTAAGCGTCATTAATAAGTAATTAACAGAACTAAGTGGTAAAAGTTATTTTATGAATTGATAGTAAAAGAAGTTACTTTTAAAGATCAGAGAAAAAGGCAACATAGGAAAAAAGTGGGGTAGAAATTGAGAGAGGAGAAATGAAAAAAATGACCGATCCACTCATCATGCAGTCACAATGGGTAACGAAAGCAGATCAATGTATATTAGTTGAAGTTACCAACCAATTTCAAATAGTATTCGGGTCTTAGCATGACCGCATCACTACTCAACCTCAAGCTTAAATTTTCAGCTTTTCAGAATTATTTATGATCAAACATGTTGGCTTCTTGAAGTTGGTAAGGTCGGGTAGCTCCTTTGGGGCAATCAATATGGTGCATCTCCAGTTGTTCTGCTCTGCCTTAAATCTCAAACAGTTAAGGACAACTCCATGGGAGAAGTTTAGGACGCCATCTACAATGATGGCAAACCTGCAAGCATTAACATCTCACATCGAAATGGTTTAGTGGTCTTTTCGAATTTCTATCAGCTCAATTCGAAGAAGATTATGTTGGTATTTTGCCAGGTATACTATTGAGGGCATGTAGCTGCCATGTCGAAAAGTGGTAAGTGGTACACATGGTGAAGTTCTTAGATACAATAGAGACAAACTAACTTCAAGGCCAAAAAAGAGAGCTTGTGCAAAGTTTGGTAATTGAATTTTCCGTCAATTTGGTCCTTCAAAAGTTTGTGTTCTTTGGACTCTAGCTTCTTCCTACAGGTGGGAAATTCGCAATCAATCTTTGTACTCTTTCACTCTCTCTCAACCACTACATGAAAGAAAATGAACCGCGAAGAAAGTAGAAGACTTCATATCATTGAGAGTCTGTAACCGAGAAAATGGTAGGAATAGAAGATGCACAACAAAAGCATTATGAAAAATAATCTTCAAGCCTTAGCTCTTATACAATATTAGAATAATAGTAGAAGGAGCTTGCAATACTTAGAGCTTTTGAGATGTTGCCTAACTAATAAAGCTAGTATGAACACTAGAGAGGAGTGAACATGTATTTAAATATATTTTGACAAATAACTGCGAAATAAATAAGTTATGAACAAAGTTTGAATAAGGATCAAAGTTTGTTATGCAAGTCATCGACTTCTGAGATAACTTATAAGAATGCAAGCGACTTAAGTAAAGAGAGTCAAGAGGAGAAGATTGCATATGAAATTTATAGTAGATCAGCCTAGAATAAGCTTATATCAACTCTCCCACGCTAACAACCTACTAGCTGGATTCTATTATAGGATCAACAAGAGATTATAACTATAAGTGTAAACACTCAGTGTTAGATTACATTATCTCACTAAAACACTCTTTCTATGTTTTCTCTCTCTTGATCACAATTTGTAATGCTCACAAAAAAAGACGAGTAATCGAGAACAATTTCAGATTTTGGAATTTCAAATTCACGTCCCATCTTCTTGACTAATTAACATCCTTAAATACTCCTCCATGCTGCACTAGCCATTAGCCAATCATAAGAAGATTTTCTTTCAATGTACTCATTGGACAGAATGATTTAAGGAGATCTTATAGCCGTTGAAGACATGGATGGAATTTCCACTTGATTCTAGTTGCCCATATAAACAGAATCTTGATTTTCATAAGTGACACTTCCTCATTTGGAACTTATCTTCAAGATTGATTTCATCAATTTGTGATTGATCTAATCAATATATTTATATATAGAAAATGAAATCCCTTACCAGATAACTAGACGTTGTTGATTAGATTCTAAAATAGTCTCATTCTAGATCCATGTCGTAACCTGATAAGTCTAATTTCGAACTTTTCTTCATTCTAGCCTTGACACATTCTAAATTCATTAGAGTGAAATATGTTTATGGGATAGAATAGACTTTGACAAAAATTCTCAATAGTAGCTAGAAACATACTTATACCAATCATGTTCTAACCTAAGCATTAGAACTAGAAAATTTTGTCAACTTCAAAATTTGGTAAAAGTTTTTTCAACACCAATCACTGAAATTAGGCGCAACCATTGCTTACATTCTTCCATCCACCATACTTAAAAGTCCAAGAGCGAGAAAAAAAAAATCCTAAAAAACTACTTTGACGAGTTGGATTCCACGGGATTAGATTGTGTCTTTGCCTTCAAAGTACCCTACCGATCATCAAAACCTAGAGAATCTTCTAGCTTCTCACACTTATGCATAAGCAAATATTTCAGCTTCTTGTGGCTTGATGGATCGGGTAACTTTCTGAAAGATTTACAGGAACCGATCCAGACTGTCTCCAATGATTCTAGCCTTCCTTTGATCTCGATTGCTTTAGGACAACACTGCAGATAAAGTTTATGGAGCTTCTCTAAGTTGGTCAGGTCAGGCAACTTGTCTAAAGATGGAACTCCTTCAAGCTTTAATGCTCTCAGGTTTTCCAAGCCCTGGAGGCCTCTGAACTCTCACTATAAGGCAATGAGCAACTTCCAAATCTGACAGTGCTTTCAAATTTGAAAGGTCTATTGATGTTTCCTGCATGATTATATATTTAAGTATGCCGAATGTGGGGGGAGGCGAAGTAGGCATCGCAGCTTCTTGTGGTGGACCAACTCAAGTTCCTTGAGCTGTGAAAGAAGAATGATGTCTGAAGATGAGGAGGTTGAAATAATGACATTCCTACTGCAAGGACTCCAGCCTACCTATATTCTGATCCACCAAGCACTTGGAGCTTCATTAAATTCAAAAGCATCCTCAAAATTGTAAAAACCTTGATTTTCCATACAATCTGTAGACTGGATTAGTAAGGGCGTGTCATGCCCCGATCCTCGGGTGCGCGCCCATCCCTTACTTGGTCGATTTATTTGTGACGTCCTAGGAAGGTTGCCGACCCATTCATTTATATACGCATGTGGAAGCTTAATAAAATCCACAACACAATCAAATAATGGGATAAAAAAGTATGATCATATATTTTTTTAAACCAAGATAAGTCTTTATAGAAAAACTGGTTAATTACAAACTTAGGCTGTCTGCAAAATTGTCGGCTTATCAAAAAGGTGACTGTCTTAATGTGACATCCCAAATTTCTGATTCTGTTTTCAATTAAATGAGACAGACTTTTCAATGACGCGCTTATGGTTCAATTCTTAGCTGATCACTTGTGAGATAACTAGTTTATCGGGTGAAGCCGTTAAGGAATTTAAATGCAATAGGCTTGAAAATCTGACCATGAATCGACTACTCGACTGTATAAATCTTCAAGGATCATTACGACACTGTTAGAATCGAACAGATATCAGTAATAGGTCGATTTGACTAAGATATATAATTAGAGTGTGGGTGATTCCACCTGATTTCAATATCATCGTCGACCGGCACTGAACTGATTATTCTGTCATTTTGGGTACCCTATGTCCATATTTGAAGCCTCAAGATTTTCACGAAAATCGAGAGTTGCCAATGTGTCGAAGATTATTTCATGGTTTGAAAATAATCAACCATGGGTCAATTGCACTGAAAATTTCCTAAAAGCTATCCGGTAGATTAGGACACGCTCAAATCGCGCCAGATTGAAATTAACCGTGATTTTAAACCCGGATTCAGAAATTGAAAGTTCTGTCATGTCACAATTCATTTTAGGAACGTCGACTCATCTTCAGAAGATTGTTCTACAAACTGAGATTTTGGCGAAAAAGCAAGGTAAGGCCGTTTTTGTTCGAGATTGTCAGAGGGCCGTTTTTAATCGAATCTTCGGGATGCAAGTTGGATCATTTGACGGGGAAAAGTCATAAGAAGATCGAGGACACGTGGACTGATTTATTTGAGCTTCAATTGAGCTTCAATTGATTGGAATTAAGAGAGAATTGAATGGATTGAATGGGGGAATGTTCAAAATTCGTAGTTCCCATGGCACACCACATTTTGCACCTATTGCCAAGCTTGTAGAGGAAGATTGGAGGAGAGAGAGTGGCTGAGGTCATGTGGTGTCATGGTGGGGGCAAAGCCAATGAGAAGATGGCAAGTGTTGAGCTCTAGAGAGCTTAAGGAGACCCCCCACTCTTCAGCAGCTTCTTCTCCCTTAATCCAAGGCTTTCTCCATTGTTGTTGAAGGAGAGAAGCTCAGCAAAAACCAGAGGAACCGAGCAGCATCAGCCCTCCACCGTTGCATGCCCATTGGACCCCATTTCCTCCTCTGTTTTCCCCTCGTTCCAGCTTTTGCTCCAGCCGACCTTTTGCCAAAGATCCAAGTAAAAAGTTAACTTCCCGGTTGAATAAGCGAACGAGCTACCCATCACCGCAAAGACTACATCCAGCCCGTTCCAAAGCATCTCACCGCTCGCCAGAACGATTCTCCGGCAATCCTGTACGGCAGTCCTGTACGGCAGCCTGAAGCTGTCGCTCGCCGGACCGTTTGGACTCGCCTGGTTCCGCCTGTTTCACCCGTTTTGCGGTTTTTAGCCATTTTCTCCCTATTTCTACCCTACCTCCACCCATACCAACCTCCAATAAGATTTCCTTGACCCCCGGGAGCTGCCAGTTGCCAACCACCCGCTCGCCGGAGCTCCGATCAGCCCGTTTTCGCCGTTGAAGTTGCTGGTTTCTTCTCTGCAATTCAGTCCATATTAGAAGCAGAAGACAGCAAGGTTTTGGAGACTTCGTGGCCCGTTTTCAAGCCCTTCCCGGCCTCCGTTGGTGTCGCCGCTTCAGGGTTTATTGATCGCCTTGGTGTCGTGGTCACCGTGAACTCACCGGCGTGCAAAACCGGTGAGTTTATCCTCTAAACCTCGCTTAGTAAGTTAATCATGCTTAAGGGGTGTTTAGATTAGTCTAATTAGGTTTATGTGGTTAGATTAGATTATTTTAATGTAAATTAGATTAATTGTATAATTAGTTTAATGGATGTTTAATTAGGGCTAATTGTATGTTTAAATTAGTGTAATCTAATTTAAGCCCTAATTAATTATTTTTTAATTAAATAATTATTTCGAATTTTTAAATATTATATTATAAAATAATAAAATAATATTTAATTATTTAATTTTCGGAATTAAATTTAATTATTTAATAATTTTGAAAAGTTTGCGGGATGGCCGGTTGTTAGAATTTCACATTGATCATAAAGAATGCGGTCGATTTGTGCTAATTATATGTTAAATTGCAAATTTGAGTGAAAATGATGATTGTGGTTAATAATTCCAAAAATGTGGAATTAAGTGAAATTGGAGAAGCTTTGGTATTTAACTTGAAAATACTCGGTGTTAGCTCCTAGCATTGTGATTGGTTTGTATGGCCAGTTTGAATCGATTTGATTGATTGATTGATTTAATTGAGGTATGGATTGGGTTATTGTTGAATTGATAACTTTGGCGAGCAGTTATGATATACATATATATAAATATTACAGCAGCTTCTAGTGAGCTATAGTATACTATATTGAATATTACAGCAACTTCTGGTGAGCTATAGTATACTATATATAAATATTGTGGCAGCTTATGGCGAGCTATTATATTATCTATCAGCTACAGCTTTGGAGAGCATTTGTCGTATTAACAACTGGTTTGATAGACAATATGGAAAGATAGATAATATGATTTAATTGAATCATTGTGAATGATCGGATTTGGTTGAATTATGAAATGTACTGATGTGCAAGAATGGACTGAGGCGAGGTAAGTCATCAATCCTCTTTGTGTGGCTAGAGCACCTTGGGGCTTATTTTCTTCATAATCAAGTTTTAGAGGGTAGAACTCGTTGAGACATTGTCTCATCCTGGTTGTGGGATAATATTTCAAGTCCCTAGATGGCAGATCCTCCGGAGCTTTTTGGTAGACCAGTGAGGGTCGCTGAGAGGATTTTTGACTTCGCTGATCTCGACTGAAGAGCTGGCGAATGGACCTGTCTAGCTGATCTTAGGACAGCTTAGTTTTTGAGGACTAATCTTCTATAGATCTTTTGTAAATAGCCTAGTCCTGTAAATGCACTGGTTTGATATGTATAAAAAGTATGTGGTTGGTTTTGAAAATGTGATCCTGCTTTTCTTTCCAATTGAGTTTTGTATGGAGATTATTTATCCGCTTCCGCATGTGTAATTAAAAAGAATGGGTTGGCGACGTGTCCTAGGAAGTCACATTTCTATCGACCGCAGTGGGATGTGCGCATGCTCGAGGTTTGGGCGTTACACTTAACATCCACTAGTTAGACCCATTTGCCGATTCTTCAGCCTCCACCTTCCGAACTCCAGAACTTCCAGTCCTCCATGATCGTCATCTAGGGACCTGAAATATTTTCCCCAAACCGGGATGAGACTATGTCTTAGCAAGTTCTACCCCACTAAAACCCGATTAGGAAGCCAATACGCCATAAGGGCTGTTTAAGCACAACACAGGTTAAAGGGCTTACCTTGGCATCAGTTCCTTCCTGCACATCAGTTTAATCAATAATATTGATAACTACAGCAATCGATCACATTCCATCAATCAGATCGACTTAGCGATCAATCGATTTAATCGATTACATGTCACCATGACCTTTCCCTGGTCGGTACATTCAATACTATCTATAAAGTCCAACCATAGTCTAGAACTACTCACCTAAAGTTGATAATAGATAGCATAGCTCGCCTAAAGCTGATAGATATAATATACTATGTATATGCTCACCCAAAGCTGATAGATTAGGGCCCCCTAGCCAATTTAGTATACTATATATACGTGCTCGCCCAAAGTTGATAATAAAGTATACTACTCACCCAAAGCTGACATATCGCCCGCGGGCCAATATAGTATACCACTCTCTCATACAATCAATTCCATCTTTTATCATTCTCGATAAATAGCCGTGTGGGTACACGGTTGGTCTTAGCCAAAATATAATAATTTCATTTACAAATATCCCACCAATTTCAACAGTCCATTACATATTTTTGGCGTTGTAAACCGACGCCCGGTTATTTTTCCATTAATAACCAAAATCAAATAATTTAGGAATAAATCCTACATTCACAATTAATTCAATTCAGCACAAATTAACGCTCAATTAAATAAACGGACTACACAACGACAATCAAGACCGAATTTGGTCCATGACCATCTAAATCTTAATTTCCAAAATTTAATTAATTAATTAATTAATTTCGAAAATAAATAAATAATTAATTAATTAATTTCGAAAATCAATAATTAATTACAATAAATTCAATTTAGCTCGAATTGGAGCTCAATTAAATAAACGAACTTCACCACGATCATTAGCATAAAATTCTGGTCATTGGCTATCTCGATCAAAATTTCCGAAAAATAATAAATAATTAAATTTATTCCGAAAATTAAATATAATAATATTATATTATAATAATATAATAGTATAAATAATAGTATAAATTCGAATTAATTATTTAATTTAAAATAATTAATTAAGGCTTAAACAAGATTACTTTAATCCAAACATTTACTTAGCCTTAATTAATTATTCACTAAAATAATCACATCCCTTAATCCACTTAACATTTAAATAAATTAATCTAATCACCTAAACCTATTTAGTTTAATCTAAACACCCCTTAAACGTGATTAACCTACTAAGCGGGGATTAGTGAGTTAAACTCGCCCGATTAGCAATCTGAGTGGCTCAAATCAACGGGGACGTCGAGGGGATCGATTCACTCCTAGGCGGGCCTAGCTTCCGAGGTCGGAAAGCCGGCCAAAACGGGCCACGAAGCTGCTACCATACCCATTTTTCTAGCTGCTGTCCTCTGCTGGTTGAGGCCGAGAAAGGGGCAGATCCAAGTTCGGTTGGGGCATGCAAGGGCCGAGAGGGGTTGAGGGAGTCTCGGCGGGCTAAGGCGGGGGTGTTCGGTGGCGGAAGGAGCTCCGGTGGTGGCTCACGGTGCTAGACAGCTCGCTGGAACGGTGAGTTGAGCGACAGGGAGGCTAAGACGAGCAGAGCAGTGGCGAGGCAACGGCGTGCAGCTCGGCGGCGAACAGCGGAGGGCGGAGGCGCGAGACGGCGGTCTAGCAGCTAGTTGGTTGCTCCGACGCCCTCAAATCCGCTGGGTCTTCGAGCAAGAACCAAAGATGGAGGAGAGAGACCGCGACGGGAGAGGAAGGGGGAAGACGGAGGGCGTGCGGCTAGGGCGGAGCAACGACGGCGTGCGGCAACGTGCGGCGGTGGGTTTGGCTCCGGCAGAGGCATGCGACTTCTCCAGCTTTGCTAGTCTACTCGGTTCCGTCGAGTAAGAAGAGAGATGGGGAAGAAAGGGTCGACGGGGAAGAGAGAGGGAGGAGAGAGAAGAAAGGGGGGGCATTCATTTTCTTTTTCTTTTTATTTAATCCCCCAAAAATGGCCCACCACATCATCACTTGATGATGTCATGCTCCACTATCTCCAAATTCCCACAACTCTAGTCCAATGGGTCCAATTTCTTTTTCCGCCGTGGCATAAAATCTCGTACACTTAATTCAATCAATTCTCAATCAATTCCATCCAATTGAAGCTCAAATAAATTAATCAATGTGTCCTCAATCTTCTTATGACTTTTCCCATTCAAATGATCCAACTTGCTTCTCAAAGATTCGATCAAAAATAGCCCTCTGACAATCTCGAACAAAAACGGCCTTACTTTACTTTTCCGCCAAAAATCTCGGTTGTAGAAAAATCTTCTGAAGATGAGTCGACGTTCCTAAAATGAATTGTGACTTAACAGAACTCTCAATTTCTAAATTCGGGTTCGATTTCACAGTTAATTTCAATTCGACGCGAATTTAGTGCATCATAATCTACTTTGTAGCTTTTAGGAAATTTTCGTGCATTTGACATGTGGTTGATTATTCTCAAGCCACAAAGTACATCTTCGATATATTGGCGACTCTCGATTATCATAGAAATCTCAAGGTTTCAAATACAGACACGGGGTATCGAAACGACAGAATAATCGGTCTAGTGTCGATCGACAAGAATTGTGCAATTAGGTGGGATCACCCACACTTAATCACATACCTTTGTCGAGTCAGCCTATCTCCAATTTCTAATCGATCTTACTGTGTCGTAATGATCTCTTGCAGATTTGCAAGGTCAAGCAGTCGTTTCCTAGTCGGATTCTCAAGTCTAATGCGTTAAAATTCCTTAACGGCTTTACCTGATAGACTAGTTATCCTATGAGTGATCAGTTCATGGAAAAGAACTATAAATGCGATGATGAAATGCTCAACTATTTCGATCGAAATCAGAACTTGAATTTCAAGATGTCACAGGCGTGTTTTGTAACATTTCGTTCAAAAATTGTTCAAGGAATAGAAATAGAAAAAACTATTTTTCTTTCTAACAATTTTTGAACAAAAGAAGGTGTTTGATAAAATTGTTCTTTAATAAAAAATGAACAAACGCGTTTGGTAAATTCGTGTTCTTTTTTGTTTCTTTTAATTTTTAATCTTTTTTTTTTTTTTTTTTTTTCTTTTGGCCGGTCGCCGCCATGGCTGAGGGCGGCGATCGCCAAAGAAAAAAGAAAAAAAAAAGAAAAAAAAAAGAGAAGAAAAAGAGAGTAGAGAGAAAATTTGTTCTTAAAAATTGTTCCAAAAATAAAATAACATATTTTTCTTGTTTTCGTTTCGCTCTAAATGCATTTCGGGAACAAAAAAATAAATTTGGAACAAAAACGCAAATGAACGTATTTCTATTCTTTTTTTGTTCCTTGGAACAAAAAAACAAAAATTTTGTTCATAAACAAAAAAAAAAAAAAAAAAGAATGTTAACAAACAGGGTCTAAGTAATTTAACATCGAATGACATACATTCTTTTGTTACTTTACATAATCAAAACCTCGTACAAAAGATCCACCTATGTAGAAACACTAATCTAAATGTCCTTAAACTCCAAAACCAACTAACATGGACAATATTTTGGAGGGGTGAGTCCAATCTCAGTAAATGAAAGTTCTAGGTCCACCTACTCACTAGTCAATGCAAGAACACAACAGCATTGTAACAATTATTGTCAATTGGAAAACCAATACTCACTTAAGATATGCAATTCATGCATTATATACAAATGACTATAATTATTTGTGCAATGAATAAAATAGATGCACTCCAATGCACACAATTCAATTACTAATCTCATGTGCACAATACCCATTGCTTATCCATATAGAGGAGGGAGTATTTATTCCATACTTGTCACCGATCATAACTTATCTCGACTAACGAGACATCATGATTACCAACTCATCAAATAAAGTCATATAAACACTTTTGCCATGCTTTAGCCCATTCATCACGGGTGTCCTCCAACGATGATAAATATACCACTCTACAACCACATGATGATGGCTATCCTAGACTCATTCTCATCAACATTCACACCTATTCTATTTTCTTTCTCAATCTTGAACCTCAAGTTCATAATATAATATTTGGGCTATTTAACTCACATTATGTTACACATGCATACCATTTCGTGTATGAATCATTGGACTTCTTGTCCTTTCAACCATATAAAGGCCCATCTTAAACGGTAGCATATTCATTTTTTCCGAGTCTTATAAACATACCTAGGAAAATTAATTTTAGTGTTGGTATATTACTAATAACACTTGTAGAATTTCCATGGAGTTGGTAATTTACTTAATTATTAGAATATTGATAAATTCCTAATAGTCTTGTTCATTCACTTACAACAATGGTAAAATTTCAAAGGAGTTGATAATTTGCTACTTCCTTATTTTGATAATTTTTTATAGTGTTAGTAATTTGCGTAATATGCAGGTAGAATACAATAAGATTTGGTAGTTTACCGATTTAGTGGAAATTTGATAAATTTATGATAATATTGATAATTTACTACTGATTCACCTAACAAGCAGGTAACCAGTCATTTTTTTTACTTTACCAAGAAAATTGGAATTCTACTATCACAGAAAATTTTCAATTTTCCAACCCCTTGGCATCATAGAATTTTGCCCTGAAGTTTCATACGTCTCTACTTCTGCGACAAGAACTTAAATCCCAACTAATAATTTCAAATTTTGAAACTGGAAACGCAATAATTAATCATTCAGAAGCCCCTGTAGAAATCTATTTTAAGTTATCAAAACTAAAGGACCTTTGTGATCATGGGACATGATCATTATCTAGGGAGGGTTATGTTCATGCTAGACAAGATGTTTTGCCCCTACTCTTTCATTTCTTAAATGTGGAAATTTTCATGGGAAATCTGCAACAATTCTGTGAATATGGTCGTTGATGTCTGATTGAATTCACGACGCTGAATGCAGCTCATTGAACATTAATATCTACAAATGACTTCTTGAGCAAGTCATCTTGAATCCTCGATGAGTTTCTCCCATGATGAGATTAATTACTAATTGCACCTGCTGAAAGTTTTAGAAGTAGGACCACAACAGACCAAAAAAAGAACAAAGAAGTTGCAGAACCAATCTATTATGGTAAGGTTTCACGCTTTCCAGGACAATATTTTGGCTTTAGCTTGACCTCAATAAGTTCAGAGAAGAACAAAAAGGAGTGGTTAGTAAAACGAGAAGAGTGGGGTCCCAGTCAACTATATTGCATGAGATGAATGAAACTGACGCATAGGAGTTGCAATGTGGCTCGATAGAATGTGATTCATGGTTGAAAAGTTAGGAGAAAAAATTCCGGCGATCTGCTCCCTTCTCCAGCGACGCTCTTCTCCTCCGCCCCTCCCTGAGGATGGCCTGAGTTGCCGCCTCAGCCTCCTCCTCCGCCTCAACATCACTGGTCCCTTTCCCGCTTCTGCTTCCATAGCTGGAGATTTTTCAGATCTGAAATGCAAGCGACGCCCTTAGCCCTTAGCCCGAACACCTGAGGTGTTCTTTTTCGGCTAGACAAAGTGTGCACAGCAAGTTTTCGACCAAATTCCTGTGAGGAGGGAATCTAGGAGCTCGCCTGCTCTTCACCCAGTCAGCCTTCCGCCTTCTTGCCAGCTTGATTCTAAGGCGCAGTCGGCTGCTGCCCAACTCCTTTCAGCCGCTTGATGGTTGAAGTCGAGGTCTCTAGTTGGGGTATCGAATTTCATGGTCCAGGTTCTTAAGCATATCGACCCAACCACTTCTGCCCATAGGCTACGACTCATTTCGACAATGATGGTAAGTACGCCGTGTAGAAGAGGCAGTAGCTGGAAAGCCACTCCTTCGGTCACCCCAGAACTCGACGCTTTTTCTGCAGAAATAAAGAACAGCCTCTTCTGTTCAAAGACGGAGGAACCAGAGGTAGGAGCTCAGAATGACAAAGATACAAGCCTTCCAGGTACAACTTTTGTCGTTCTCCCTAGTTGCGATGATGATACCTTGGCTGCGGGGAATTATTCTACTGGTAAACATAAATGTGATAAAAATTTCTTGAAAGGTGAGGTTGAAAGTCCTCTGCACATGAGCGCCTACTGTTGCTTGCAGGTCAACTAATTATGTTATTATCTGATAAGAAATTATGAGGAAACCTTCTCTTTAATTTCACCAAAATAGATTCGACAAAGGCATTCCACAACACTCAATTAGTTGCTACCTTGACTGATGCAGACGAGGAATCACACTCAACTATAACGATCTCATTAGAAAAGTGAAATATCAAGAAATTACACTGAAGCTAGTTCAACCCTCACCTTTAGACTGGTTTCTAAAGAGCATAAACCGATCTCTAATGACAGTCATCTCTTGGGTTATTAACAAACACGGTCATCTCTTAGGTCATTAACAAACAGATGCAGGGTGAACAGGCGAGCATTAGTTAGGCTTGAAGTATCGGCATATCAGAAAAAGAGGAGTGAACTACTAATTAATTACGGAATCGATAAAATTTCAACAGAAGAAAGAGGCAATAAATGCTATAACTGTTTTTCCAGGAAAAAAAAAAGAAAAAAGAAACAAGTTACAAAGGAGGGTAAGGATGAAAGCTGCTTTTCAAGGAAGCTGAGAGTTCCGGTTCACCACAGGGTGCAATATTATAGTCTATTCAGTCTGTCTCTACTATTAGGTACAGAGTTGAGGGTATCGATCAAGTAGTGTTCTTACTTCTATTTACCAGACGACAATGTACTAATTTGTAGTATTGAAGTCTGTTCAAGACACCGATATCTCTGGTCGCATATGAAAAATCCCATTAAACAAAATGAAATCAACTGATACCACTCAAACTAATTCAGCTTTAGCACCAGCCCAGTTCCTAAAGTGCATAAATTCAATCCGTACTTGTAGAAATCTTAGTTTTATTGAGAAGCTGGTGCATAGATGTGGCATTGTGTTTCCGGATCTAAGGCCCAACTGTAGCATAGATGGAAGCAGATGAGCAGGGTTTAGCATGTGACTAGAGTTAGGCAAAAGCTATTAGTGTTAGATGCAAAGGACAGGGATCAATCATCGAGTCAACTATTTAAAGAATTGATACTGATTTGAGAGTCACTCTATTGTTTCCATCGCATTATATACCTAGTCACATTGCAGAACAGACCCAACTCATGAAAATAGCAGTAGATGAGAGGAATTACCGGAGGTGGATGGGGTGAAGGTGAACTGTCCGGATCAAATGCTGAGAAGCCGATAAAGATCTTGGCTCTGAGTTCAGCTGAAGAAAGACTCTTTATTAGACAGTCCACTCACCCTTGTGTCTTGCTGATGCAGGAAGGTGAGGACTTATTAGTTGCAGGTACACTGAAAGCCAATGACTATTGATGACCGAAGGCGCCAAAACAAGGAAGTTGGGATGTAAAGTAACCCTCCTGCACAGAATAGTTGCCTGAGTTATGACCTTGCAAGACAAACATTTGAAGGTTGAGGGCTCTGAAGTGTGTGAAACTGCTTAATACAGTTAACCATGGATGGTTCAAACAGTACTTCCAAGCCATACTGGTGTGTTTGATTAGCACTTAGGAGGTGAGGCGGTCATCCACCCTCTTATCTAGTTGGACTTGGGGTAAAATGAATTGTCCATATTACCGCTAGAAGGAATCCTCAAATATTTTTCTTTTGAACAAGGAAAATTTAATTATTGTATTATTTAGATTTTAATGGTCCAACCATTGGAAATTACAATTGGTTATAAATATTATGGTATTATAAACAAAATATAATCAACTTATATTTATAAATTAGCTATGAATACCGATAAATAAATAATAGATTGATACCAAAAATAAAATAAAACAATAGATTGTTATATTGATGCACTCCACCATATGTACCAATTCCATAAGACACCACTTACTGTTGGCATAGCCTTTAGAGAAGATGGGTATCAAGATTTTGGACTGCTCAATTGCTTGGAGAAGCACTGGACCGATCTCTTCGCCAGTACGGAGCTCTTCGTTATCTCTGTATGCTTGAATTCCAGCATCAATGAGACTGGTATAAAGGATATCAGCAATATCCAAGTGTGTATCAGGTCCTCTAAAGCCCAAGAATACTTTGTGACATGTTGACATGGCTTCACAACTTCCAGCGTTTGAGATGATTCCTCAGTAGACAAGCAGCAGCAGAATCGCCAACAGCTTCTGTGATCCCGTCGTCTGTTTTCACCTCTTCACTGGCTTGTACAGAAAGATGGAAACAATTGAAGCGACGATGAATGCCGAGTGCGAGGACCGACCTCGGTGCATCCTCTAAACCTATAAAAACAATGCTGTGAAGATTTCTGTCAGGATGGGAAACAAATCTATGTGAGATCTGCTCAGGTCAATGATTGATGTCAGCCTTTTCCTGGGTAACATTGTATCTAATATATATTCCATCGTCTTCAAAAACTAAAAAAGGATGCTTCCTCTTCATTTTAATCGAGGCATACACGATTTAGTTATTTTTGTTGGCCATATACACACGATTAAAACGCTCTATGGCAGCCACGAGGGAGGATTTGATAACCTCGACGGAGCATGCCAACAAAAGAGACAGCTTTGACCGTATTAGTGATGATTACCTTGGATTCTTCGTATACAAAAGCTACTAGTCCCTGATATGTTGATGAGTCCGTTAAAACTTAAAAAATTACTCACATGTTCATTAAATATTTTTATTATAACCGATAGGGCTTGAAAAGGGGTTTGCTTTGACCAAAATTCAAGCACAACCCAAAGATTTCAAGCTACAGATTGTGAAACCTTGAACTTAGGCTTGGCTCGAGACAATATGAAATGGCATGACTAGAAGTAGTTTGATGCAACTGGTTTTCGCACACCTCAATATTTGTCCATGTCACAGGCAACCTCAATGGGGGCATTCCCTCATGTTGGCTAGGTGCTTCCTGAAGTGCTTCTGACAAGGTTTGAACCAACACCACGAGGAAAAAGGCAAACTCCCTTGCTAATTTCTAATAGGCTAAGAGTGACATTTCCATATGAAAATAAATTGCTCACGTGAAAATACTAGTAAGTGATAGATGCGCACTTGCTTTTAGGAGCAACTACTAATTATGATAAAAAAAGATCCCTTCTTAAAACAATTGATGTACAGATAAAAAAACGAAAAATTTGAAGAGTTACTGACTAAGGGAAGACTAATAGACGAAAGACTATTTATCCTTATGCAAACATAGAAAAAATGCTTACTAAGTACTAATGATTACTTATTTTCTTCTATTCATTACAGAAAAGTACCTAGTACATTGACACTTACTTTTTCAAGTGATTTGATATCAACCAAGTGGAGGTTTTACTATCCGATAAAAACACATTATATTTTAAATAAAAACTTACTAATCATGTGAAAAAATAACTTCCGTAGTATCTATGTATTCCCTTCTCCAGAGCCAGCATATATAAGTAGTTATAAATTTTAGGCCAATTACCATACAAAAAAAAAAATCCGAACTTTACACTTTTGTTAATTTTTTTTGTCAAGTATAATGCATATGAAAGAGATGTCATGACTTATTCTTTTGTGTACAATCCACCCTATGTTAGTCTGTCAGCCAGCAAAGAAAAAATGGTCATTGCCTTATTGATGTGGCAACTAAGGTGACTAATTATCACCATGAAGCGCCATTAATAAGTAATTAATATAAATTGATTGTTAAAGAAGTTACTTTTGAAGATTAGAGAAAAAGGCAACAAAGGAAAAAAGCATGGTGTGTTATGAAATACATGAATGGATAGAATACATGAATGAATATTCATTATATTCATCTTATCCAATGTATTTATTATGGTACATTTGTATCAAATGTTCTAAGTACATCTCCATATACAATGAACGTTCGTCTCCCTTATCCTGTACATGTATCATTCGATACATTGATATTAATGATAAGTACATTCTTGTTCTCCTATAAATAGGAGTTTAGTTTTGATGTACAACACAATCACACAGAAACACGACAGTGAGATACTAGAAATAAAGCTCTCTCATCTTGCTACTATCTCTAATGTTCACTTGCTTTCTCTTCTTAAATCTCTTCTCTATTATATATTCGCCACGCGATATTTTACAACACGTTATTAGCACGAGGATCTACCGATTGAGTAAGTAACTTTTGCAAGCACAAAGATCTATCGACTGAGTAAGTAATTTTTGCAATGTGGGTATTGTTATTATTGATCAACTTATACTTCATCTTCTTCTATCAATTCTTCATTTTTATTTTTCTTGGCCCGAAGCCAAACTTTTAAATCTAAAAGTATCCTTCGCTCTGAAGTAGCGGTGGATATTTGGAAATCCTTTTAATTAATTTAAGGATTTATTTTTGCAAGGATTATGGCAAATATTGAAAAGCCCAAATTCCACATCCGGAAGTGAGTGGAAAGAATTATCTATCCTGGCACCTTGACATGGAAATGCACATCCAAGGGCAAGGACTCGCTAATACAATTACATAGGATGGAACCTCAAATGAAAAGGATAAAGCAAATGCGCTGATTTTTATTCGTCGTCATTTGCATGAGAGCCTGCAGACTCAATATTTATTCGTTCGAGACCCGCATATCTTGTGGACGAGGTTGAAGGATAGGTATGATCATACAAAAACCGTTATCCTCCCTCAAGCACAATATGATTGGCAAAATCTCAGACTGCAAGATTTTAAATCAATGTCTGACTATAATTCTGCTTTATTTGATATCGTTTCTCGACTTGAGTTATGCGGTATCAAACTCACTGATGCATAATTGCTTGAGAAAACTTTCTCCACCTTTCATGCTTCGAATATTGTATTGCAACAGCAATACCGGCAACGTCAGTTTGCCACATATTCTGAATTAATTTCTGTGCTTCTTACTGCCGAGCAAACTAATGAATTGCTGCTAAAAAATCATGATCTTAGACCTGCTGGCTCAAAAGCATTGCCTGAAGCACATGCTAATTTTGAGAAAAATACTGGCCATTTTAAGGGCTATAAGCGCAGGCAAGAATATAATCCTAGAAGGGATGGCAAGAAATTTAACCGCCCTAGGAAATCAAACTTTGGCCTGAATCATGGCAAAGAAAAGAAGCAAAAGAATGTGATTAATAAAAGTATTTGTCATCGCTGTGGCATGACAAGACCGGGTCACGTCACGTCGTCAGAAGCCAAAACATTTTGTTGACCTATACCAGGCATCTTTAAAGCATACGGGCAAGCGTGGTGAATCTCATGCCATTGAAATCAATCCTACGCCATAACCACTATTGAGGCCAACAATATCTCTGTTGGTGGGACTCCTCTTGCTCCCGAAGTAGCAAATGCATCATTGGATGTCTCGATTTCTTTGAGGACCTCGATTACTTTGATGAATCAGATTGGTGGATGATAATTTGAACTTTGAATTTTATGTTATTTCGCTTTAAATGTATTACTTTTTTATTATTCTTTATGAAATACTTATGAACCTTATATAATATTTATTTTTGAAATTTTATTCGACTATATAACTAATATGCAACTTTTATGATACTTGACACCAGAAGTTGTCAATATAAATGCAAATGGAAAATACCGAGAAAAAGGAAGATGTTTGTTTGCTTGATAGTGCAACAACACATACTATATTTTGTAGTAGACGCTTTTTCTCGAGTATGACATTGTGTAAGGCACAAATCCATATAATATCATGTCCTGTTTCGATTATTGATGGTTTTGGGAATGCTACAATTATTTTGCCAAATGGTACAATCCTGCATATTGAGAATGCGTTTCTAAGCATTCGATCAAAAAGGAATCTGCTCAGTTTCAAAGATGTACGCCGTAATGGGTACCATATTGAGACTATTTATGAGCAAGATAAGGAATACATTGGCATTTCCTCTTATAAGATGGGCCTGAAGACCATCCATGAGAAGCTAGAAGCTTCTTCTATGGGTTTGTATTGTGTCATGATTAAAGCTGTTGAAACCTACGCTACCACATCCGGAGATTGGTAAGCCCCGATCGATTTGACTGTGGCATGATCGCCTTGGTCATCCTAGCGCTTCAATGATGCGTAGGATAATTCAAAATACAAAATGGCACCCTTTAAAGGATATAAAGGTATTGTTGTCCAAAGATTATAATTGTGAGGCTTGCTCACAAGGAAAGCTCATTATTAAACCTTCTATAACAAATGTTAATTTTGAATCTCCTGTATTCTTGCAAAGAATTCAGGGTGATATTTGTGGACCAATACAACCACCAAGTGGACCATTTAGATATTTTATGGTATTAGTGGACGCATCCTGTAGATGGTCCCATGTTTGCCTATTATCTACGCGCAATGTCACCTTTGCACGTTTACTTGCGCACTTGAAGTGTGGTATACCGATATGATCAAAAGATATTGCTCCTCGAAAACGAAGGGGAAAGAATCAAGAATTCGCTCCAGAAGAGCCTAGCGTTGTGCTTACTCCCAAAGAGCTTATTGCCCCTGAAGAGGCGCAAACCCATGAAAGGAGCACTAGCCCCGGGAATACTGAGAATTCCATTACATATTGTAATGAAATTTGGGATCGAAATGAAATCATCATTGATGATGCTTTTGCATTCTCGTTGCTCATCAAATTATGGATGATGATTGTGAACCACAATCTATTATTGAATGTCGTCAAAGGCAAGATTGGCATAAGTGGGAGGAAGCAATTAAAGCTGAATTAGCTTCCCTAAATAAACGAGAGGTTTTTGGACCTGTAACTCGTATCCCCGATAATGTAAAGCCCGTTGGATATAAATAGGTATTTATCCGAAAACGAAATGAGAAAAACGAGGTTATTAGGTATAAAGCCTGACTCATTGCTCAAGGATTCTCCCAGAGACCTGGGATTGATTATAATGAGACATATTCACCTGTGATGGATATGATTACATTCCGTTTTCTCATTAGCCTAGCAATCTTTGAAAGATTGGAAATGCGTCTCATGGACGTTGTGACGGCATATCTATATGGCTCATTAGACTCGATATTTATATGAAAATTCCCGAGGGATTCAAAATGCCCGAAGCATGCACCCCGCAATTTATTCTCAATAAAATTGCAAAGATCCTTGTACGGGTTAAAGCAATCCGGTCGCATGTGGTATCAACGCCTAAGTGAGTACCTAATTAAGGAAAGGTACAAAAATGATCCTATCTGCCCATGCGTGTTTATTAAGAAATCAGAAACTGGATTTGCTATTATAGCAGTTTATGTCGACGATATAAATTTAATTGGAACTCCGTAAGAGTTAGCTGAAACTCGCTGAATAATTGAAAATGGAGTTTGAAGTTAAAGATTTGGGTAAAATCAAACTTTGTCTTGGTCTAGAGCTTGAGCATAAAGCAAATGGAATAATCGTCCATCAATCAAAGATATGTTGAAAGATTGCTTAAACGTTTTAACATGGACAAAGCTCACCCATTGAGCACCCCTATGGTTGTAAGGTCTCTAGATCCCCAAAATGACCCATTTCGTCCTAGAGAATCTGATGAAGAGATACTTGGTCCTGAAGTACTATATCTTAATGCAATTGGGGCTTTGATGTACTTGACACAATATACGAGACCAGATATCGCTTTTGCGGTAAATTTATTGGCACGTTTTAGTTCTGAGCCAACTCGGAGACATTGGAATGGAGTTAAACATATTTTCCGTTATCTCCGAGGAACCATAGATTTGTGATTATATTATTCCAAGGATTCCACTAACTCTGGTTTAGTTGGATATGCTGATGCTGGATATAGATCCGATCCACATAAGACTCGCTCTCAAATCGAGTATTTATTTTGTTATAACGGCACCGCTATTTATTGGTGTTCTACAAAGCAATCGCTAGTAGCTACATCTTCTAACCACTCTGAGATTATTGCTTTATATGAAGCTGGAAGGGAGTGTGTTTGGTTAAGATCCGTTATAACACATATTCATAATTCTTGTTGCTTAATACCAGTTACCAATTCTCCCACTATAATTTATGAAGATAATGCTGCTTGTGTTGCACAAGTCAGGGAGGATATATCAAAGGTGATAGGACCAAGCATATCTCGCCGAAATTTTTCTATACTCATGAACTCCAAGAAAGTCGACAAATTGATGTTAAACAGATTCGATCCATAAATAATCTTGCAGATCTTTTTACCAAATCATTGCCAATATCAAGTTTTGAGAAATTAGTATATGGCATTGGTATGAGGCGAGTTCATAAGATGTAAGATTAATTAGCCCTAAGTGGCTATATGGCTCTATTGAGGGGGAGATATTATGAACTATGCATTGCAGCATTGATATGAGGCTAGTTCACAAGATGCAATAATGATTAGTCCCAGGAGTGGCTATATATACATTGCACTCTTTTTTCTTTATGTCCGGTTTTTTCCCATAGGGTTTTTCTGGCTTAAAGTTTTTAACGAGACAATTAATGCATCCATAAAAGGGAGATATCATAACATTTGTGCTCGCACTCTTTTTCCCTTTTGTTCGGTTTTTATCCCACTTTGGTTTTTCCAGCTTAAGGTTTTTAATGAGGCAAAGTATCATTCGATGCACATTCGTAATGAATATGATGAATATTCAAGGGGGAGTGTTATGAAATACATGAATGGATAGAATACATGAATGAATATTCATTATATTCATCTTATCCAATGTATTTATTATGGTACATTTGTATCAAATGTTCTAAGTACATCTCCCTATACAATGAACGTCCGTCTCCTTATATCCGTACATGTATCATTCGATACATTGATATTAATGATAAGTACATTCTTGTTCTCCTATAAATAGGAGTTTAGTTTTGATGTACAACACAATCACACGTAAACACGACAGTGAGATACTAGAAATAAAGCTCTCTCATCTTGCTACTATCTCTAATGTTCACTTGCTTTCTCTTCTTAAATCTCTTCTCTATTATATATTCGCCACACGATATTTTACAACATGGTGGAAATTGAGAGAGAGGGAGAGATGAAAAGATGACTGATTCAATCATCATGCAATCACAAACGGTAATGAAAGCAGATCAATGTAAATTAGTTCAAGTTTCCGGACAATTTCAAATGGTATTCAGGTCTCAGCACAGCCACATCACTACTCAACCTCAACCACAATCTTTCAGCTTCTCGGTATTGTTCATGGTCAAACATGTTGACTTTTTGAAATTGATAAGGTCGGGTAGCTTTTCTAGGGCAATCAATATGGTGTATCTCCAGTTGTTCTGCTCTGCCTTGAATCTCAAATGGTTAAGCACAACTCCATGGGAGAAGTTTCGGACGCCATCTCGGTGATGACAAATCTGCAATCATTAACGATAGTCTACAATCTCTCGCATCGAAATGATTTAGTTGTCTTTTCAATTTAGGAATTTCTATCAGCTTAGTTCAAAGAAGATTATTTTAGTATTTTGCCAGGTATACTATTGAGGGCATGCAGCTGCCACATCGAAAGGTGGTAGGTGGCACACATTGTAAGGTTCTTAGATACAATTGACATGAACTTAAGGCCAAAAAGAGAGCTAGTGCAAAGTTCAGATATCAAAATTTCCGTCAATTTGGTCCTTGAAAAGTTTGTGCTCTTTGGACTCTATAGCTTCTTCCTGAAGGTCGGAAATTCGCAATCAATCTTTATACTCTTTCACTGTCTCGACCGCTACATGAAAGAATACGAATCGGAGAGAGAGAAGACTTTCATATCATTGGCGTCCGAACATGAGAAAATGGTAGGAACAGAAGATGCACAGCAGAAGCAATATGAAAAATAATCTTCGAGCCTTAGCTCTTATTCAACATTAGAATAACAGTAGAAGGAGCTTGCAATACTTAGAGCTTCTGAGATGCCGCCCAACCCCTGAAATCAGGCGCAACCATCGCCTACGTTCTTCCTGAAGGATTTTGATGAACAAAACAATGAATGGAAGCAAAGAAGGAAAGATGATTCAGAGAGTAAAAATCGTCTATTATTCAACTGAGTGCTCTGTTTCAATGAATGGAAAGGTACATCCTCTTGCCTTTCTCTTATCAGCTTTTATATCTGCTGAAGTGCTCTAAACTGAATGAAAACTAACTAGCTTAACAGTACTAACAAACTAACTGAATTAAAGAACAGAGTTTGACTTTACAAATTGAAAATTGAAAACCGATTTCTCAAAGGTAAATCAATTTCACGAATTCCGTAATCTCGTTGTTAACTTCTCCGTTTTCATCGCTTTCTTATTGTCTATCGAACTCACTTTCACCTTCTTCCTTTCCTCTCGTTCTTGAAGTCTTCTTTCTTCTTTCCTCTGTTTCTATCAGCACCCATATCTTGTGTTATACTCTTAACATCCCCCTCAAATTGGTAGGAGGTAGTATACCGATACCCAATTTGATCCGTAGAGTAGAATGTGTGAGCCGTGTTAAGGCTTTAGTGAAAATGTCAGCAAGTTGACATTTGCTCGGAACATATTGAACTCGAAGAGAACCAAGAAACTTTCTCACGGACAAAGTGGAAGTCGACTTCAATATGTTTGGTGCGAGCATGGAGAACAGGATTTTTGTGAGTGAGATAGCAGACTGATTGTCACATAAGAGAAGAGTTGGAGAATGCAAAGGTTGGCCAATATCACGGAGAACAAAACTAATCCAAGTTAGATCAGCTGTAGCCGAGGCAAGTGCTCTATATTCGGCTTCAGTGGAGGAGCGAGAGAAGAGATTGTTTCTTAGCTGCCCATGAAATGAGATTTGATCCAAGAAAGGTACAAGAACCTGGGCTTGTTGATCGTCTGGTCTCTACACCCAGCCTGGTGCCCATCGCATCGAGAAGCCATATAAATGCATAGAGCGTGGGAACGAATGAAGAGGCCAAGATGAATTGTGCCTTTAACATACCGAAGGACCCTTTTAATCGATGAAGATCGCCTACGTAGGCTGTTGCATTTTCCGGCATAATAGATTTGTGGCAAAAGCAAGATCGGGACGTGTTATAGTCAAATATTGTAATCCACCAACTAAACTTCGATATTCAACTGGATTGGAGAGAAGGGTGTGATCAGTTTTGAGGATAACTGGTTGCAGGGACAAGGGAGTGGAGATTGGTTTACAGTCGACCATGTGTGCTCGTTTGAGTAGGTCAAGAGCATATTTAGTTTGACACAAAAACAGTTCTGTAGTGGTACGTTTTGCTTCAATTCCTAAGAAGTAGTGAAGATGGCCAAGATCTTTCATATGAAAGTGAAGACTGAGAGACTGAATCAGATTATGTAGTAATGTGTCTGAGCTGCCAGTCAAGATAATGTCGTCCACATATAATAGCAGCAGGACTATCTCTTGGCCATTTCTCAATATAAAGAGAGATGGATCTGTGGTACTACAGAAGAAACCAACTTCAAGGAGGAAGTTGCTGAACTTATCGAACCAGGCACGTGGTGCTTGGCGAAGCCCATAAAGGGACTTCTTAAGAAGACAGACATGCTGAGATTTGTGTGGATGAACAAAGCCAGGAGGCTGCTACATATAGACTGTTTCATTCAAGTTGCCATGAAGAAATGCATTTTTCACATCAAGTTGATGGATCTCGCCATTCGTACTATTGCAACCGAGAGCACAATGCGGATAGTGGCATGCTTGACAACGGGGCTAAATGTTTCGTAAAATCCACTCCTTCTTCCCCGATGAAAGCCCTTGGCTACTAACCGAGCCTTTAGACGATCAAGACTCGCCATCCGGTGCAAGTTTTGTCTTGTATACCCACTTGCAGCCAATAACATTCATCTGGCTAGTGCGAGGAACTAGTATCCAAGTCTGATTTTCATCTAATGCATCCATTTCATCTTTCATGGCTCTATACAGCCTTGATCCGCTAGTGCGATTTAAGTGAGCGTGGCTTAGGAGGCACTTGATATTCAGCTAGCGGGCATATCGAGGATTGATCTTTACAATGCCGATTTGGATCTAGTTTGCATAGGATGAGTAGATGATATGTGTGATGAGATAATTGGGGAAGAAGAAGTTCGAGCAACAGTAGGATCACCTGGTGATTCAGTGGTGGAGATAGGAGCTCCTGATTCTGCAGAGTTAGTTCGAGACAAATGATCCAAACAAGAGGTTGAGGAGGATGCTGAATTTAAAGAATCAGCAGATGTTATGGGCAATGGAGATGAAGACAAGGCTGAATGTGATTCTCGAACTAGGAGAGTCCCGTAAGTGAGCTGCAAGTGATGATGTTGTTGTTCTGTAAATGGTTTGTATGTTCAGATAATGTGGATTGTTTGCCTTCTTCATTTGGAGAGTTGAAGAATTGAGCTTCCTTTGTCCACAGTTGATATAGTTTTGTATGATGAGGATAGTCTGCTGTCAGTTTCTGAGTAAATGGAAAGAAACTTTCATCAAATACAACATGGCGACTAATGTATATATGACCAGTGGTGGGAATAAGACACCGATATCCCTTATGGCGATCACTGTAACCTAAGAATACACAAGTAAGAGATCTTGGATCAAACTTGTTTTGTGCATACGGTCTGAGACATGGATAGCATGCACACCCAAAGATCCTGAGATGATCATAACTTGGTTGTTGCTGATATAGCATAGTGTAGGGCGACTTCATTTGTAACTTTGGAGTGGGAAGTAGATTAACCAAGTAGTTTGCTGTTATAAATGCATCAACCCAAAACTTTAAAGGAAGTCTTGCATGATAAAGCATAGCCAGACCAATCTCAATAATGTGTCGATGTTTTCTTTCGGATATGCCATTCTGTTCAGGTGTGTAAGGACAGACAGACGTTGTTGAATTCCACAATTCTCGTAGATGAGACTTGAATTTGTGTCTCGATGAATTCTCCTCCACCATCACATTGGAAGACCTTGATTCTACAATCAAACCGATTTTCTACTAACTTCGAAACATGAGAAAGACATTATAGAAATCTGACTTTAGTTTCAGCGGATAAAGCCAGCTAAATCGAGAGAAGTTGTCCACAAAAATCACATAATACTTGAAGTGCTGAAATGAATTAATGGAGAAGGTCCCCGATGTCACAATGAATCTGTTCTAAGGGTCTAGAAGCTACAGAGTCTGATAATGGGAAGGGTAAAGCAGTGCTCTTAGCTATTTTACAACTCCTGCATATAGACTGCAGCTTTGTATTGCAGTGAATTAACTGCTGATTCTTCATGTACTCCAAGACCTTCAAGTTCGTGTGGGCTAAACGTTGGTGCCACACATCTTCTCCAACTGTCCTGTGTTTTTGAGTAAAGAGGACTTCTGTAACACGAGGGTCTACTCGGTAGAGTCCATTAACTTTCCTTCCGAGCATCTTGATTCTGCTGGATGAGTGATCCTTTATATATACACCGATTTTGTCAAAGACAAACGAGCAAGGATAATCATCAGTTAATTTTGAGACCGACGTAAGATTTTTCTTAATTTCTGGAACAATTAACACATCATTCAAAGGTAAAGTATCCACTATAGTAGGTAGTAAGGCATCACCAATATGAGTAATAGGTAAGCATAAGCCATTACCAATCATAACAGTATCATTACCAATGTGTTTAGAGGAATTGTGAAGAATACCAGCATTAGCAGTGATGTGAGCTGTTGCGCCAGTGTCTGGATACCATTCACTGCCACCTGGTTCTTCAAGATGCATTGCTGCTAGTGCTGTTGGTATTTCCTCAGCTTGATAAGAGTTGTCGAATCTATACCAACAAAGTGAAGAGCATCATGTCCGGGACGTTTGCAGATCGACACTCTAATCGAGTGTTTTTCGTCACTCTATTTTCCTGCAGATTTTTATGAAGGGTTAGATTTGATGAGTTAGAGGGATATGTCTTGATATCTGGATTTCTTTGTGTGGAACCAAAGCATACGGTCTAAAACCTTGACCGTAACCAATGCCAGGGATAGTGTTGAATTGCTTGAACTGTTGTTCCCCTTGATCATAACTTGGATTATTCGTACGTAGCTTATACTTCTACCGTAATATCCATAGCTGCGATATCGATTATTAAATGGACGTCCTCTTCCATAACTCCCGCTCCACGAATATATCCTCTTGGTCCTCCAAAACCGACATTTTGTGCTGGTTCTCGTCAAAAACTTCTCTTTGTAGAAGTTCAGTTTTCCTTTGGCCATAATAGGCTAGATTAGGACCGAACCGATTTGACGAGTAGTTCTGTAATCTTGCTTCAAATCTCTCCAAATGTGATATCACCTCATCATATTCAGGTTGTGGTTTTAAGCAATATATTGTGGTCTTAAAACTTTCATACTCAGACCCTAACCCTTCCAAAACTCCAAACAATTTTGTTATTTCATCAACAGGTTTCCCTATGGCCTTGAGTTGATCACAGATAGACTTGTATTCCCTAAGATATATAGCCAAAGCTCGATCACGTTTCTGACATCCTTGCAACTTCCCTCTTAACTCAAATTCTCGGCCGCTGAGACTTTTGTGTGAATCGGTTAAGTAGTGTCCGCCAAACTTCAAACGCAAGATCTAAACCAATTATTAGGCTAAGTATGTTCTCCGATACAAAGACCACTAATCCATGACGACACAAGTTGATCTGTCTTAAACCAATCATTGTAATCAGGGTTTATAATTTCAGTACCCTGTTCTTCTCCTTCAATTTGCAATGATTTGGCAGGTGGTGGACTTTCTCCACTAACAAAACCGAACAAATCTTGACTTCTTAAAAACCTATGGAACTGAGCTTGCCAAAGAAGAAAATTTTCTTCGGCTAATTTGATGGTAACAAAGTTTGAGATGTTAACGTGAATAGGGAATGGATACTTCGCACCCTTGCTGCCATTTTCACACTCGATTCTTGAGGATTCTTTATTACCGAAACTAATCCCCTACCGATTTTGCGAACGAGAAAGAGTTGTGATTCTATTACCGATGATGATAAGAACTTGATTTAGAAGAAGAAACAACTCACTGTTCTTCTTTAGTATTGAAAACTGATTTCCA
This sequence comes from Eucalyptus dawsonii, assembly GCA_016097615.1. Taxonomy (NCBI): domain Eukaryota; kingdom Viridiplantae; phylum Streptophyta; class Magnoliopsida; order Myrtales; family Myrtaceae; genus Eucalyptus; species Eucalyptus dawsonii. The sequence continues at coordinate 78,473,237 of CM027878.1, forward strand.
GATCCTCAAATGACGAGTACATACCACCATCAACACCAGAAGACAGCAATCGATGAAGCTTCAATCTGCTGTAGATTCATCATCTTTCCATTGAGAAGAAGGTGGATTCATACTCTCAGGAAGACTGCTCACCATCAACACCAGAAGACAGCAATCGACGAAGCTTCAATCTGCTGTAGATTCATCATCTTTTCATTGAGAAGAAGGTGGATTCATACTCTTAGGAAGACTGCTCTGATACCATGAAGGATTTTGATGAACAGAACAATGAATGGAAGCAAAGAAGGAAAGATGATTCAGAGAGTAAAAATCGTCTATTATTCAACTGAGTGCTCTGTTTCAATGAATGGAAAGGTACATCCTCTTGCCTTTCTCTTATCAGCTTTTATATCTCATTTGAAGTGCTCTAAAACTGAATGAAAACTAACTAGCTTAACAAGTACTAACAAACTAACGAATTAAAGAACAGAGTTTGACTTTACAAATTGAAAATTGAAAACCGATTTCTCAAAGGTAAATCAATTTCACGAATTCTGTAATCTCGTTGTTAACTTCTCTGTTTTCATCAGCTTTCTTATTGCTTTACTCTTGAACTCACTTTCACCTTCTTCCTTTCCTCTGTTCTTGAAGTCTTCTTTCTTCTTTCCTCTGTTTCTATCAACACCCATATCTTGTGTTATACTCTTAACACTTCCATCCACCATACTTAAAAGTCCAAGAGAGAAAAAATATCCTAAAAAATTACTCTGACAAGTCGGATTCCACAACATCAGACTGCGTCTCCACCTTCAAAGTCCTCCACCGATCATCATAACCCAGAGAATCTTCTACCTTCTCACACTTATGTATAAGCAAAGAATTCAGCTTCTTGTGGCTTGATGGATCGGGTAACTTTCTGAAAGATTTACAGGAACCAACGATTCTAGTTTGCTTTTGATCTCGACTGTTTTAGGACAACACTGCAGATAAAGTTTCTGGAGCTTCTCTAAGTTGGTCAGGTCAGGCAACTTGTCCAAAGATGGAACTCCTTCAGCTTGGATACAGTAGTAACACAAATGAGAGAAGAAATGTTTGTACTAATATTTTCTGATTATTACTTGTGTATAAGGAGCCTGCAATATATAGTTTTAATTTGCTGGCCAACCACTGAAATCAGGTACGCAAACAACGTTTAAATTCTACCATTAACCAAACTCAAAAAGTCGAAGAGAGTAAAAGATTCCTCAAGAAAAACAAAAAAACTCGCACAAGTCAGATTCTACAAGACCAGACTGCTCTCTTCCTTCAAGTCCTCCACTGACCATCAGAACTCAGAAAATATTCTACGTTCTCACGCTCATGTATATAAAAATATTTTAGTTTTTTGAAGCTTGATGGATCCAGTAACTTTCCCAAAGATATAAAAGGGACCTATCCAAAGTGGCTCCAACGATTTTAGTCTGCCTTGGATCTCGACCACTTTAGGACATCACCGCAGATTAAATTTCTGGAGCTTCTTCAGGTTGGTCAGGCCCGCAACTTGTACATAGATGGAACTCCTTCAACCCTTTAAGCCACGCAGGTTCTCCAAAATTTGGAGGCCTCTGAACTCTCTCACTTTACGGCAATGAGCAACTTCCAAATCTGACAGCGCCTTCAAATTTGAAAGGCCTATTGATGTTTCTATTTCCCTCCATGATTCCATATCCAAGTATGACAAATTTGGGGGAAGGCTAGGTCGGCATTGCAGCTTCTTGGGGGGGACCAGTTCAGGTTCCTTGAGCTAGGTCGGCATTGCTAATCTAGATATGAGCTCCAATCAGAGGTTCTATATTACCGTCCAAAACAGAATACAGGTCAGGCATTTCAACACCACTTCTTACATCTTTCACATGCTTGCGAGGGTAAAGAACATATCTTCGGACCTCGTCTCGCCATACGTCGAACACATTTTCTTTCTTGAAGCCATTTATGCCTGGAACTCCTACATCTCTGGCTGCGATAAGAAGTTTAGCCTTCAACCGGTTGAGGGCCTTAATCTTATTTGCAAGAATGCTCCTTTCACCTGGGATAAAAATTTTGAGATCTTATTTCTCAATCACAAAATGTCGTACTAGACAGGCAATCATGAACGTGTGTTGAGGAACAGGCATTTGCTTCTTTGTAAAGTCAAAACCAGATTGCGGAAACCATTGGTAAACAAATTTGAGTTGGAAGGTCAACCCTAACAAATAAGGGAATAGACAACTCATTACCTGAAGATTGGACGACAAAACCAGTAGGAACATGCTGAATAACAACTCCAGACCGGCCTTCAATGACTTTTACTTCAGGCGATGACGATGGGCACGAGATTAGCAAATCCTCCTCATATTTTTTTAGGTCAGGGGCCGAATCACGGAACAGAGGAATTATATCGACAGCTGCTAGGCTAACCTGCAAATTTTGAGTACTAAAATGAGGAACTGACAGGAATTTAGGGGCCAATGATGTAGCAGAACAGAAACACATTACACAGAAAAGGCTTTTCTCGACCTTCAATTCACTTGTATAAGAAGCAGATATACTATAAAAAGAAACAACTTGAATGGTAGGATCCCATGAAATGCAACAATTCCCTTGGCTATGTTTTTGAGTGAACTAAATCAACTTTAAGCTCATGTGCAAAATTAATCCACACGCCATTTGAAGTTGCATATCTTATATTTTTTAGCCAATGTTAGACTCTATGGTACATGTAGACATCTTGGTGCCACACAAATATCTAAGTGTGTAGTTAAGATAAGATCAAGAAAGAATTTACCCAAATATATACAATAAGGTGCCATGAGTACGAGTTCATATTTAGCTGCTTTGATTTCAAGAAAGAGCCACAGAAACGATCAATCTTTCAATTCCAATGTGTTTTTCCTTGCACACGGTCATTTACATGTTGTCATGTCTTTAATACACTTTAAATTGTTTCTTGATATTAATGATGCACTAACAAGATGCCACTTTTGCCTTCTGAATCTCCGGAAAGAGAAGAAACAAATCATTTAGAGCTCATTGTTAAAAAGGAGTCAAAAACCAATAGCAATATACAAAAGTCAATGTTTCATCAAAACAAAAATGATAATTGTAAACCTACCTCATCAATTGTTGATTCAGTTTCTAAACCACTTATCATTCGATGAACACCCCTCTCCCCTTGAAGACAACCATATGCATAATCAAATTCAAATTCAACCGTTGCAAAAGTGATTCCACCATTCGTTGCCCGACGCTTCTCTACAATCCTCCCTCAATAACCTTGCTTCTCAGCCCATTTTTGGTACATTCTCAGTAGTTTTTCAGCCCATAACTGGATTAGCAAATGCATGAGAGACAGAGAGATTGGAACCAGCAGAGGCTTAAGCCCAAAATATATATATATATATATTGGGTCAACAAAACTGAGTGAACTTCATTGAATTAGCTAATAGAAAAGGAATATATCCCCATTATAGATGAATATTACAGTCCGCTATTTTCCAGGATTTCATCTTTCATATGCAAATAGATTGGCAACTTATCATTCCCTGTCCTAGTTCATACTGATGTCAAAATGAATTATCCTCATAACATAAGTATCCTCATAGTGGAGAATAATATCGAACCACTATCCATACCGATCAAATTCTCACTTTTCTTTTTTCTCATTATTCTTTTGATAGCCACCGCATTATCACTCAATGTTTACTTCTGAGTTGGAATTCAGGGGAGGGACATGCAAAATACCTCCCACAGGAAGAAGGGTACTAGACAATAAATTAAATATCCACTAAACCCTGGAGAAATCCCACAATTGATTTTCAAGACATCTAAGTCATCAAGCAAAGAGATTCGTAGATAAGAAGTAACTGAAATGGTGATGCGCACAAGCATACATATATACTAACAAGATTCCACTAATAATGTCCCACCCTTATATGTACATATATATGCAGTTTTTTCATTCTCAAGTTCTTTGAAACTCCTATATTTTGGCGTAAGTATTATAAAGAAGCAGGAACCGGGAGACTCGCATCCATTCTACATCAATGTATATTACAACGGAAGAGTGTGATATAAACATCATCTCTTTGCACATGCATAATTATTCTAGAAATGAAGTTAGATTATCAAACCTCATGGTAATTGCCATTGGATTCAGCTTTGATGACCATCGACGCTCCATTCACATCATATGGTCCCTTAAAGAAGCTTTAACATCTCATAGCAGTCCAAAAACTTACTCATATCCAAAGACAAAGTGTATGCCTGCTCAAAAAGAGCATAATTAATAGCATCCATCTCCACCAGTTGAGTTATCAGCTTTGCTTCTTCCACCTGCAAATTTCAGCAGATAAAAGTCAACTAAAGCCCAGCAACTGCACTTCCTTTAATTGATACAGTTAAACTAGATATGACAGTCATTGACACATTAAGAATCAAGTTAATCTTGGAAGAAGAGTCAAGACAAGCTTATAATGCGCAAACCATTGACCCAACAATTGCCCAACTTAATCCACACCTACTGGGTGGAAAAGCTTATTCTGTGAGATGAATATGGCATTCCACACCACCTTGTAAGTTAAATCCCTCAGGGCATTGACTGCTCTGGCCATGTCTGCCAACTTCACAAGAACATCATAGGATTAAGCAGGATCATCCCAAAGGTCGTAATCTCAAATCAGTCCATCAAGCTTAATCCATTTAGCTTCTTCGATTTGCAGTGCAGTAGGAGCCATCTTCTCAGTGCATTGAACTGCATCTTCAATCTTCCTTTTTAGTAAAAACAACCCTGGAGAAAAAGAAATGCAAATTTTACATAAAAGCTTAACTGCAAAGATTTTTACCCCACCAACATCCCAGAAACACTTTTGCTTACATTTCTCAGAATTCGTGTCAGATTGTACAAGAAAATTAAGCTTGACTTCAAGTCCTTTGACAGGAGTCACATTCTGCAAAACTCATCTATTTCCAACATGTTTGACATAACTTCCTTGCAACAGCAACCATAGATATCAAATGAACCCCTGGTTCGAAATTCCGAAGAGCAAACTCCGAAACCAAGCATATTTGGAACACCAAGGAACAAGAAATGAAGAATCTTTCCACTAGGGTGATAACTTAAAAAGCAAGAACCACTCACACATGGGAGTTCACCTAATGTGAAGCAAGAGGCCTCATGAGAAAGATTTAGGCCCAAAAGATACTTACTGACTTCAAATTTTACACGAAAGACATGGTTGTATGACCAATAAAATCCGGAAAAGTTCACTCTTTCTTTTTCATTTTACCACAAACCGGTCTGGATTTCTTCGCAAGCAATCTAAAACAACATGTCAAAGAACTTCTCAAAAAAGCAAGAACCATCTATCATCTTGTGCATTTGCAAATGAACCGAGCACTCCATCTTAATCTGACCAAAAGAAGAACTACCCACATGAAAGCATTCGAGAAAGACAACATAATGGAATTAGGCGAGGGAGACGGACCGAGTTCTTTGTAGACCTTGCTTTTGCCGTCAACAAAGCTACAAGCCCAGACCATACAGCGCAAGACCATGGACTTGTGCGGCTGTGGAGCCCGCCATCTTGACCCGAACGAAGCAGATTCTCAAGACCTTGCTCTTTGTTGAAGGCAAATTCTCAAGACCTCGTGGTTTTCCATCAGTAATATTCACTTCCCTGCTCAATAATCTCCCTTGCAAGCATCAAATAGAAAAACTTGATTTTTGCTTACTGTAAAGGTTATGTAGGAAACACTATAACGACTATCACTCGCTTGCAACTAAAACAATTCATCCCCACCTCAATGTAGCTCTCAATTCGTGAAATGTCATTGCCTCAATTTTTCTCTTATTTGTATTAACAGCTACTCTAGGAGGAATGTTTTTATGCGGTGCTAACGATTTAATAACTATCTTTGTAGCGTCGGGTCATTATTAGGCAACACAACTTCACCAATGCTTGCACCAGAATTTTTCTGCAGAAAAAATGAATGCTGAATGGTCAAGTCCCCAAAACGCAGGTGGAACGATAGGTTCGATTAAAAGACAATACCTTGACATGACTTTTGGTAGAACTAGGAATTGAAGCCACAAATCCTTTCGATTTCTTCCCTTTCTTGTCCTCAGAAGTTGCCGCCGACTCAGGTGTCGATGAATTCGACACACCCCTTTTGGACAACATTTCGCTCACTCCGAGCAAGACGATAGAACGACCAACCCAGAATCTCGGAGCAGCCAAGAAGCTACAACATGCGAAAAAGTCAGCAACTTGTTAAGGAACCAAAGCAAGGCTTAGTATCACAAAGCGAAACCCAGGATTCGAAACTGCCATCGCATTGTCGCTTAGCAGTCGCTTTTGCTGAAGGACCGATCGAAGTGAAAAAGGGTAGTCATATGGAAAGAAAGACTATAAAATTCACGCTGGGTTCACGCAAAAATGAGAGGCACCCGAACAAACCTCAAAGAAGGGGGTGGCGAAACCCCTGAACCCTAGTCGAAATGCTTGCCTCATGGATGAAAGAATGCACAGAGAGACACACTTAGAGAGAGAGAGAGGCAGTACGGTGTTGCTGAGCAAGGAAGAAGAGACGCAGCACGAGGGCATACCCGAGACCTCACCGAACCGCGAGGGAAGAACCGCCAAAAGCGTGGAGGTCATGGGAGAGGCGAGCGAAATCAGCCGTTGAGTGTCGAGGTAGAGTGCAGAGAGAGCATCGAGCGTCGGAGAAGGGAGAAAATATTAGGTACGCTTCCTGGTTCGTCAACTACTCGCGGTGGTTCGCCGGTCAGAAAGGGGGAGGGTGGAGAGAGAGAGGGAGTTCATCAGACAAGGACAACACCAGGTCGACGGTGGGGAGCCTGGCTCCGCTCGGGAACGAGACCGAGGCCACCTCCCTCCTGCCGAAGGCCGACGGCTTCGCGGCAGAGGCTGGCGGCGTCTTCGGCTTGAGGGAGGGGGAGGACGAGTAGATACTAGAGACGGAGGATGCCATCGGCGGCGGCGACGGCGGCTCAGAGTCGGAGTTGATGATGAGTTCGTCGGAGGGAGGCAATCGGACGGAGGCCCAGAAGTTGCCTAGAGATCAAGGCGAGCACAAACCTTACGCTCGATCTCAGCGTTGGAAACAGTCGGAGGCGAAGGGGGTCGGGAACCAGCTGCGACTGGCGGGGCTCTTGGAGGAGGCGATGGACCGGCGAGGCTTTTTGGGGAGCGGAGGCGGAGGGGGTGGGATACGCTGAGAAGGAAACAGAGAAAGTGCAGCTCGTCCGTGAGGAGAGAGAAATTTTAAGCGGGAGTGTTGCGCATTTATTATCCATTGACCCGTGCTTTCTTCTGCCAGCCGAGCCGAACCGAGCCATCAACCGAGAGTTATTTGGGAGAGAATGAGAAGAGAGAGGAGAGAGAGGAGCGCTGCGTCGAGGAGCAAGAGAAAAAGCAAAGAGGACACCAACTGGGGCCCACCCCTCCACATGGCACCTCGTGAGTGGCCGGGGACCACGCTAACGTGGAGGTCCCGGACCACCCAATATTTTCTCAACACCCTCACCCTCTCGCCTCTCTCTCTTCCCTCTTTTTTTTTCCCCCTTTATTTCTTCTTCTTCCCTTTGCTCACAGTGGAGAGCCTCGCCCTCAAGATCCCCGTCACTACCAAGCGCACTTGCTCTGCTGTCCAACCTTCCTCCTCCCCTTGCTTCTGCAAGATCAAGCTCAAGAGTTTTCCCCTCTAGACCGCCCTCGTCCCCTACCTCCCGACTAATGCCGCCCACCAACCCACGACCCCAGACGGCGCTGCCTCCCCTCCTGGGGGACGAGGCGGCGGCAACGGCGCCACCTTCCACCTCAACAAGTCCAAACTCAACAGGCTCACTAGGAAGTCCATCTTCTTTGATAAGGTCTGCTTGAAGGTCTCTGTCTACACGGGCCAGCGTGGAGTGACCTATGGGGTGAGCTCTAGGAGGTTGCTCGGGAAAGTCTCAGTGCCCCTAGACCTCGCCGGGGCCAAGTCCAAGGCCTACGTATTCCACGGCGGTTGGATTAATGTCGGCTAGGAGATTAAGGGGTCGTTGTCGACGCAGTTCCACTTGAGCGTGAAGGTGGAGCCCGACCCCTGCTTCATGTTCTAGTTCGACGAGGAGCTCGAGTGCAGCCCCTATTTGTTCCAAATATAGGGCATCATCAGGGCAACCCATGGTGGATGAACTCTGTTATTGTCCCCATCGTAGTGAAAGGGAAGATTGGAGGGAAGAAGAAGAAGAAATAAAGGAAAAAATAAGGAGAGAGAGAGAAAGAGAAGCGCGAGGGCGGTAGGTCCGGACGACACGTATCACCCGGTGAGTGGATTCAAATTATGACACGGTGGAATCTGGCCAATATTTTCTCGTGCAACCGTAATTGTGTGTCTAGTCAGCATTTAGCAAGTTGGGTAGCTGCCCGATCTTTATTTAGTTGGAATATATGGGGTGAAATGGTAATGTCCATATCCACTAGAAGGCAAGGCATCCTGAAATTTTAATTAAGGAAAATTTTAAGAGAAACTCAATTATCCTATAGTCCAAAAATTGGAAATTATGAAATTATCAGTAAATCATGAACTACAAAATATGAGTCAACTTAACTTATTTTTATAAATTATTTATGATTACACATAAAATTAATAATATGTTCATATGTATCGATGATGATTAATCAACAAAAGAAGTATTCCATTGTTTTTAAACAATGACTGGCAAATCAATTTAAATTACTATCATGATGATGTATTATATATATCTTAAGGAAATGAAATCATACCGTAAAAATCCATGTTAAATATTGTAATTTTTATTGTATTTATTCTCAAATTGGTTTTCATAAAATTTGACATGGCGTTTTTTATGTGTGTTTATTTTAAGAGAGGTGCTAGTGCAGTTGCTAATGCCAAATGTTCTATTTTCTAATCAAGATATGAAAAATTGTTTTGAAAATTTTGGAGAAATAAAGATCTAAAAAAAGGATAGAAAAATCAGACAAGAAATCATTCTAAAGAGGTGCCAAAGTCTCCGTCAAGTAGCTTTGAACATCATTCATTTAAAAGAAAAAAGAAAAAAAAATGCTCTGAATAATGTTCTGGATAGTGGAGATTGCGTTTGTTGTTGCGCAAATTCATCCTCCTATAATCAAATTTAATTCATGAATTTTATTATACTTATAATTTTGTGTGAAATTTCTTTGCCCACCTCGTTCATGGAGCTCTCGGAGAAGCCAAAAATTATTTTCTATGATCTTCTTCAACATGTCACCACAAACATGCGCCTCTCCAAGTCCTCGAGCTTCCTGGCGTCCACTACCTCACGATCGAGCACCGCCACCCTCTCCGATAATCTTTGCAAATCTGAGCGAGGGTCACGGCCATCATGGCTAGATGGGCAAGGGAAGCTAGTGGCAAGGTCATAGCCGGCCTCACCAGCAAGTGGCGAGAGCCACCACCTCGCCTGATTCACTTGTTGCACACACGTGCGCCCACCAACTCACTTCGTTCATCTCAACATGGGAAGGTGGTAGTAGAGAGGGCCAAGTTGGCTTTGGAAGTCCGGCGAGGAACGTTGGCCAACCACCGTCCCTCTTGGTTCTCTACTGTTTGACTCTCTTTTTTCCAAATATTTTTTTCAGGATTTTATTTCTAGAAATCTTGGAATCAATTTTTTTCCCTTTTTCTTACATTTTTCTTAAATTTTGCTGACATGGCAGCCATTTCAATGCCTCTATCTTCAGAAAAAACAAAAGTCATGTTATTTTCTCCCATTAGTTGAATCGGAAGGAGTTAATAGCGAGATTTGATTGCACAAATTTAATAAATTTTAAGAGTTAATTGTACTTTTTGAAAATTTTAGAATATGATTGCACTTTTGCAACATACTTTAAGAAATAATAACACAAATGATCATTGAACTTGACTCAATGCGTAATACTATTATTAAATTTTTAATTTGTTCGATGTGATTTCAAAATTATTTATAGATGTTCAATTTAATATTTAGACTAAATTTGCCATTTCCATATAATTTAAAATTAGATTGAACATTATTAATAGTTCATGACCGCATTATATAAATTAATGCTTAAAACAATATAACATATTTGGACAAAGTTCATCAAATTAAATGAATTAAAAATTTGGGGGTTATTTTTCCATTTTTTAAATCTAAAACTCGAGAAACTTAAGCACGACAGATAGATTCACATATAATCTTTTAATAATTTTTTGAAATTTGAACAATAATATAAATTTTAACAAAAAAGTAAAAAAAAAAAAAAAGCACGACACATAGATTCACATATAATCTTTTGATAATTTTTTGAAATTTGAACAATAATATAAATTTTAAAGTAAAAAAAAAAAAATATATATATATATATATATATATTTTATATTTTTTTTAAACTCCAGACAAGCATTAAATCAATTACTTTTCGCCATTTCTTTACAATGTCCCTTCGCGTGCCGGATGTTATAAGAGTAATAAGATGCAGAGGACACCTTTTTCATGGGAGAGACGACTGGTGCATTGCCATGTTCTTCAGCGATATCGTCCCAACCATCCATCACTATGTCTCTCTCATCGCAAGATGCGTCGCCAAGAAACACCTGAAGCTCGGCATGACCGTCCACTCCCACCTCATCAAGACCGCACTCGCCAGCGACTCTTTCGTCGTCAACCATCTCATTGGCATGTACTCCAGATGCTCTTCCATCCGAAGCGCCCACAAGGCTTTTGATGATCTCGATACAAAGAACAGTTACTCTTGGAACACCATCATATCTGCATATGCTCGGATAGGCGATTTCAAGAAGGCCCTCGACTTGTTCGATGAAATGCCGCAGAGGGCTCTTGTCTCTTATAATTCCTTGATTTCTGGGTTGTCCCGTCATGGGTTTTATGTGGAGTCTCTGAGCGTCTTCATGCATATGCAAAAGGAATATGATTGTCTATTCATGGATGAGTTTACTTTTGTGGGCGTTGTGGGTGCTTGTGCTCGCTTGGGTGCATTTAAGTTCTTGCGCCAGGTTCATGGAGTTGCCATCATAATGGGCTTGGAATTTACTAAGATCACTTACAATTCCCTGATTGATGCTTATGGTAAATGTGGTGGAGTCGATATATGCCGTGCGTTGTTCGAGGTTATGCCTGAGAAGGATATTGTGTCGTGGACTTCCATGGTTGTTGCTTATACGTGAGCTCAGAACTTAGATGATGCTTGTGCAATATTCAACAATATGCCAGCAAAGAACACGGTCTCTTGGACTGCATTGATCTCAGACTTTGTGCAGAATGGCCGTGGTGATGAAGCTTTGGACCTTTTTGTTCAAATGCATGAGGAAGGAATACAGCCAAGTCCTCATACTTTTGTCAGTGTTCTATGTGCCTGTGCTGATCGAGCACTTGCTGAAAGAGGCAAACAGATCCATGGTTGCATCGTTAGGACCTGTTTTAATGGAGATTTGGGGAATATACTCATATGGAATGCTCTAATTGACATGTATTGCAAGTGTGGTGACATGAGATCAGCTAAGATCTTATTCTTGAGGATGCCGAAAAGGGATATTGTATCATGGAATTCGATGATAACTGGGTTTGCACAAAATGGTCTAGGGCATGAGTCACTTGTTTTTATCAGGACAATGCTAGAGACGAATGCAAGACCCAACCATGTCACGTTTCTTGGTGCTCTATCTGCTTGCAGCCACACGGGTCTAGACATTGAAGCGCTTCAGATTTTCAATGCAATGGAAAAGGTTTATAGTCTTCGACCCAGATTCGATCACTATGCTATTTTGGTCGATCTGCTTGGGAGGAAAAACAGACTTGAGGAAGCCATTGAGTTAATAGAGAGTGTCTCAAACAAATCAAACCATGTTGGAATGTGGGGTGCAATTTTGGGTGCATGCAAGGTCCGTGGCAATCTAGTTATTGCCCGAAAAGCTGTGGATGCTCTATTGAATTTGGAACCCCGAAATGCTGTGAGTATGTCATGTTATCAAGCATATATGCCGCAACTAATGGATGGGATGATTCCTGCAGAGTAAGGAAGCAAATGGAGGAGAGAGATTTGACAAAAGATGTGGCAAGTAGTTGGATTGAGGTAAAGAATGAAATGCACAAATTTCCAGCAAAGGACCAATTCCACTATCGGATAGGAGACTTATACAAAGTGCTCAAGAAACTAGCGTATCATATGAAGGAAGCTGGATATGTTCCTGAGCCCAACTTAAGATTCATCTTGGATGATGATGATGGTGGTGGTGGGTAGTGAATAAAAAGTGTTTAGACGGAAGATGCTGGAGAAAAAAAAGAAGGCTACAGCTGCAAGGTGATAGTTCTTGTATTAATGAACAATTCATACCTTCCTAGAGAACCTCAAGTCAAAGATACGATAAAGTTTCAGGAAGGACTCATGGTCCACAGAAAATAGGGCATCATGAAAGCCTCTCGTTGTACCTGAAGGTTTTGTGTGAGGTAGGTGGAGATTGCTCAGATGCTATCTGGTAATGGCATTCTGTGTACATATTTTCAGATTCTGACCTCATTGTTGCTGGAACAATGGAAAGCGTCTACCTTGCCATTATTGGTTCTTTTGTATGCTGCCTGACCAGATCAAATTTTTCTCTTGGGTCATGTCCATGTCCCATTAAGGGAATAGACGGTATTGCGGAAGTTATCCCTCAGGTTAAAGATGATGTCCCTAAACATGGCATGACCTGGAACATCTCTCAGAACTATATACAGCTTGAAGCTCCATACTTGTCATTTTCCCGTGATTTCTTGTCAGGCTTATGCTTCCGCAACAACCAGTTTACAGCTAACGATTTTCCATGAAGTGTTGATGAAAGGTCTAACTACAACAAATCTGGGATGGAGTTCCATTCTTTGTTTTCTTCTCAATGAGTGTTCATTATTCTTCAGGAATTCAGGAAAGTATGTGCATGGTCAAATAGAGGCTATTGGCTATGATTTTTTTAGTTGTGGCTGATGGTTTCATTATTGTCCTATGGGATCACTTAGGAGCGACCTGTATTTGTTTGTGGTGCTGATCTGCTCCCAACAGTAGAAATTACCTCAGGATTTGACTGTACACGTACAACTCATGGTATTTTCTTCTACATTTTGACATAACTACATCAAGAAACCAGAGTGGATTTTTTAAATCATGCTAAGGACAGATGTATTTGTTGACAGAAGGTGTAAAATATTTTGCATGCAAAGCACTGTGCGAGCGTCATTGCATCAGTTGATTGAGGCAATTGGAAGTGCCGTCTGTAATGCAGTTGTTCCAACATCCCTGATTTTTTTTTGGCCTCTACTCATGCCATGCTTCAGTTGCTTTCTTTGCATCTGGACTACTTTTTCTGTTTTGACAATTGAGTACTCTCTTTCCGATGGAAGAAACAAACAGCTGTAGAGGTGACGATTCTTAGGGTAATCTCCTAGCAACGTGAAATAATAGAATTTACTAGCACATCTGGGAAATTACCATCATCCTACAAATGTAAGATAAAATGTCATTGGCTTTAGCTCATGGATTTGTGGAATTTTTCGCTATAAGATATATACATGTATATAATATTTTTTGATTGGAAGAATCCCAGGACAACACTTATTCTCTGCAAGGTCAATCCTTAATTTTCTAAGCAAGGGATGGATGGAGCACTCGAGTACTATGAATTTGGTATACGAATCTAGGAAGATTATCAAGTTAAATTAGTCTTCACAAGAATGGGCTAAATTTTTATAGGCGATACGTCTCTTTCATATGTTTGTGGTCTAGACAATTTCCTTATTAAAAGATCCTGTGGATGTCATAGTAATCTTGGGTTTCAGTTTCAAAATTCAAACAACTACATCTTTCATGACCGTCTGCAACCGCTAGATCTTGCTATTTATATGTACTTTATTCTAATGTGCACAATATATAACCATAATGGTGCCTCTGGTTACAGATTTGAAATGAGTCTGCAATACGATAACTAATAGTAATGCTATAAGTTACTATTTTACTTGGTTTGTTACTAGAATAATAAAGGAATGATAACGTCCAAATTGCTTCATCATCGTACCTAACTATTTTACTTGATGTGTTACTAGACTAATAAAGGAATGATAACGTCCAAATTGCTCCATCATCGTACCTATTATTTCTCCCTCTGCCAAGACCGCCACCAATTTTGCCGAATGCTCGTGGGGGGTTGCCACCTCGTAGGCAGTGGGTCACTAGCGGGGCCCGTGGTTGTGGGCAAAGTAAGCCAGCATGGGCCGATGGTGGCCGTTAATGTTGAGCAGCAATGGTCTTTAATCGTGTGCGGGCAGTCCCGATATCCCCCGAGTTCAGGAATAATATTTTCGAAGCGCTCTATTCCATTTAGCTCCATAGATACAGTTAGCACTTGTGAGTAGGTATTACCATAAGCTGAATACGCAATGACATGTGATCGATGTCTTTCTTTAATCTTTTAAAAAATCAAATTCATATTGAATACCGGCGAGAATAAAGGACAAAAAAAATTCAATTGGCAAGAAAGTGCCAAATTCGATGTCATGTGACCTTTTGGACGCGACTGAGAGAATATATGGGATGGGTTTCTGGCAGATGTCCGTTGTGGGGATTCATGAAAGTCCATGAAAAACCGTCTGTCCTGAAGATGTTTTCTTCATTTCAACATATCAATCCTTCTGTTACTTCTGATTTACTACTCGTAGGTCAATGTTTCTCCTCCATTGGATTTGACAGGAAAGAAGATGGGACTCGGTCAGCCTAGTTATTGCATAGATCAAAGTTCCAGAAAGAGACTATTTTAGCATTGTTTTCGCCTCTCCTTTTTATTTAATGATGTTTGGAGGGTAATTTGATTAAAAAAAAAAGAAAAAGAAAAATGAAGCGATATAAAAAGAGGATTTTCTTTTGTCAAGGCCACGTTCATGTTGTTGCCCTTTTTCTCTGCAATGTGAAATGTACGGGCAGGTATTATTAGCCATGCCTAACAATTTCACCAGCTAAGTCTATGTGGGGACACAATCCCATGGTTCCCATAACTTTGAATGAACACACTAAATTAGCACCAAACATTTATTTATTTATTTTGCAACATGAATTGGCCCGCCCACAAGTAATTCGGTGCGGGCCGGGCTGATTTTGCACCAGAGTTGCTCTTCAACTTTACCGGTAGCGTTAGTAATTCATTTATGACACCGACAAAATTTCCAAAAGAGTCAGTAATTTACCAATTTTTATAATTTACTATCTGTTTACCTAATGAGCAAGTAACCACTAATTTTCTTTTACCTAACAATTCCATTTTTGCAGTTAATCCCATCCAAAAATTTCAAATTATGAAACCAGAAATAAAGTCATGAATCCACTCTAAAGCTACTGTAGAAATCTGTATCAAGTTAACATAACTACAGAACCCTTTGTGACCATTGCACATGATCATTAGCTAGGGAGCGTTTTATGTTTATGCTAGACCCAATCTCTAGCCCCTCCTTCTTCATTTCTTCAATGTGAAAATTCTCATGGAAAATCAGCAACGATTATGTGAATATGGTCGCCAATGTTTGATTGAATTTGCGACACTGACTGCAACACATTCTCAGGGTAATGTCTTGAGAACATTAACATCTACGAATGAATTTAGCAGCAAGTCATCTTGACTCCTTGATGAATTTCTTCCATGAGGAGATTAATCACTAAGCACACCCGCCAAAATATTAGGAGTAAGTAGGACCAAATTAGACCAAGAGAAGAAGAGAGAAATTGCAGAACCAATCGATTGTATTAAGGTTTCATCCCTTCCAGGACAATATTTTGGCTTTAGCTAGACCTTGGAAACCTCAGAAGGATAAACGATTTCCCCTCCTCAAACCATTCCACCCGTAAGGTTTGGACTAGTTAGTTCCTAAAGGGCAAAAAATCGATCCCCTAATTGGTGCAGAAGTGAACTGATGCAGAGGAGTTGCAATGTTTTTCGAGAGCACGCGACTTGGTTTGGCTAAAAGCTATTACAATTAGAGGAGTTCAATTGAGTCACAGCTCACGAAGGAGTTCAATGGGAGGCTGTTTTCATTGCATAGAACTCAATTCAACACCACTCTTTTCTTAATCTACCGCTAGTCGAATCAAAATTTACAGACAAAACCCAATTAAGGCAGAGCGGAAACAAAATAAGAGAAAATCACCAGAAAAGGAGTGGGTGACGATGAAGAATCAAATTAGACAGCTGCCGAGTCTGAATGAAAATGCAGGAAACCAAATAAAGATGCAGAGAAGGGAGAAACCCTTCTTGGCCTTAGTCAGCTGCAACCAAAATGGAAAAAAAAAAAATGAAGGCTTTCCAGACAATCTATTAAACCCTGGGGGAACAGATCGGCTGGCAGGAAGACGCGGTCGCTTTCCCGGAGGGAAATCTCCGCCAGGTCGAGTCATGTCTCGTGCTTCCGCTCAGTGTCGCCGTTGAGGGCCTTGATGGTTGGGGTCCGTTGCTGCTGCTTCTGGGCGAGCTCCTTACTCGGGTCGTCGCTGATGAGGGAGGAAGAGAAGGAAGAAGAAGGAAAGAATGTGAGGAGAGACAGAGAGAGAGAGAGAGCAACGGGAGAAAAAACGAAACAAAAAAATAAAAAAGGAGAAAAAAGTCGAAATTTCTTAAGAGTGGGTCCCACCTATACACGTCATTTGAGAAAATACTCCTCATCACTAGGGGAGAGCGGGTCCAGGGTGGGTAGGGTCTAGACGACGTGGACCTTGTTCCCTACCCTGTTATAACCGGTTCTCCTTTTTTGACCCACTGTTCCTACTTTCTGTTTTCGTTGGGCCCTTGTTCCCGCTCACCTTTTATTTTTTCCGTCCGGAAACAGGGGTTGACCCTGTTTATATTGGAACCTATTTTGCAACCACCCATCTATACGACTTCGAATTTTATTTTAATACATGAAAAAACAACATAATTCTTCTAATTTATATTGAAATATTAAGCGTTATTAATAAATAAATTTCTACCTCATTTCGTATATATTAATCAAATCCTAAGTGGTTCACTCGAGATTAAGTCGCGATAATTTAGCAACTCTACTCGAGGTTTTTCTTTGTGGATCACTCGGCAGGGGGCCTTCTTCGGTCCTTGGAAAAAAGAAACACAAAAAAAAAAAAAAAGGGAGGAAAAGCTTGAGAGTCAAGGTCAATGTCAGGAGGCAGAGGAGACGTGAGCAACGTAGAGAGGGACGTGAGGGAGACGTGACAAGCCGGCAGGGAGAAAAGAAAAAAGAAGAAATAGAACAGTGTACTGTTCATCTTCTTCACGGGCTCCCTCCGCATGCCATAGCCGCCGACCGCTGCGCCTGCATCGCCGTGGCCGCACCACCGCGCCACTGCTGGAGCCCCCTCACCCGCGAGCTCGCACCGCCACTCGTCGCCCCTGCTGTGGCCGCGACGACCCGACACCTCTGACCGTCCGAAGCTCCGTTGTCGTCGCCCTTGCCCCTGTGAAGCCGCCACTGCACCAGCACCACCGCTTGGCTCCTCGCAACACCAGCAACTAGTGAAGCCGCAAGGTCAACAAGAAGGCGTACAATCCGGTTCTCAAACCGGTTCCCGAACTGGTCCGGTCAATCCGATTCCCGGGTGGGTAATCCCTTGGAACCGGTTACCGGACCGGTTCAAACCGGTTCTGACTTTTGGGAACCGGTTCCCGATCCTGTTTTCCGGGTGGGCCGGTCCGGGAACCGGGTTTACCCGGTCCGGTTGCACACTCCTACTCATCACCACTCTAGTATGGAACATTTTCTCCATGATTTCCTGCCCACTACCCTCGGCTTATCCGGCTTTCCGTCAGGATCCTCGCTTTTTTCAAATCCCTGTACTCATCGGATTCCAGAATCTCCTCCAATCTCTCACATCCTCTTATTATTAAATCCTTTAGCTCCTTGAAGCTTGAAGGATCAGAAAATTGTCGCAGAGACCCGCAGCCCCAAATATAAAGTTCTTTTAATGATTCTAGCCTACCTCGAATCTCAACCAGACGAGGACAACGCCCTATCTCGAGATAGTTGAGCTCCTTAGCGTTGGTCAGGTCAGGCCACTTCTCTAGCAACGGAAGATCCCTCACACATAACACCCTCAAGTTCTCCGAAACTTCCAGGCCTTGAATCTCTTCTAGCTTCTGACATTCATCTATACATAAATATTTTATATGCTTGAAGCTTAATGGATCAGGCAGCTTTTCGAGTGATTTATTGTTAAATAAAGTGAGGTCCTCCAATGATTCTAGCTGACCTCTAACCTCAACCAGTTTAGGACAACTTTCTATCTGAACACTCTGAAGCTTCTTCGAGTTGGTCAAGTCAAGCAACTTTGCTTGCAACACAAGACAACTAAGACGAAGATGTTTCAGGTTATTCAAATGTTCGAGACCTTGAACTTGCACACAATCAAAGACTTCCAAAAATGATAACTTCTCCAAATATGAAAGATTTATCACTGCATTGTCCATTAACCTGCCCCCATATATCTCAAAGTATGACAAATTCTGGGGAAGCCTAGGTGGGCATTCTAGATTATGTACGCAGAGTTCAAGCTTCCTGAGCTTCGAAAGGAGATTAAAATCTGAAGGTAGGGTGACTAGATTATCGTAACGCAAATCCAAGGTTTCTAGCTTTGTTAGCCCTCCGATCCAATCGAGGCTTGGAGCTAGATGGGAATGGGTTTGATACCTTGATTCCAATGTCAAAACTCTCAAATTTAATAGATTCGAGAGATCTGGGCATCTCATATGTACATTATATTGCAGGTATAGATCAGTCATACTTTCAGGAAGCTTAGGTATATCGGAAACTCTCGAGCTCGATAAACTCAAGATTCTCAGAAATGATAGTCTTTCAATCTCATTTGGAATTTCCCCACACAAATTTCTACAACCGTCAACATGGATCTCTTCAAGCTTCTCCAACAACCCAAGGGCACCGGGTAGCTTTTCTAAGGGGGTGTGAGACATCCTTAGTACTCTCAAATTCTTCATCGTCTTTATTGAATCAGGTAACTCTCGTAAGCTCGACTGAGAAAGATTCAACTCAACGAGAGACCCAAAATTTCCAAATGGAAGTTCACTAATACTTGTTTCTAACAAGTCAAG
Organism: Eucalyptus dawsonii; assembly: GCA_016097615.1. Taxonomy (NCBI): domain Eukaryota; kingdom Viridiplantae; phylum Streptophyta; class Magnoliopsida; order Myrtales; family Myrtaceae; genus Eucalyptus; species Eucalyptus dawsonii. The sequence goes on from CM027878.1 coordinate 78,492,386, forward strand.
ATACAATAGTGATGTTGAGCAACTAGCTAAATTGCATTCACTCAGTAATTTACAGTAAGTTGCACTAAGGGTTTCCAATTTCTCCATTCCTTTCCATTTAGGAAAATTGGTAATAGATGTCCCACCAACACAAAGTTCTGTCAAGGCTTTCAGTTCCTCCATCTCGTCTGGCAATGTCTGAAGTTCCTCACAACCTTCCAAGTTTAATAATACTAAATGCTTTAACTTACCAATAGACTTATCAACTTGAACCAATTTGTGGCACCCTTGAAGAATCAATTGCTCTAAATTTTCATGAGGAGAAAAGTCAGGAGTTCTACGTAATTTGTAGCAGCTAGTCAAATTTAGAACCTTCAACTTTTTTGCCATCTGTAATGAAGAGAATAGGTTAATTTGGGTCATTTTGAGATACAGGACAGCAAAGTCAATATAGCAAATTCATGTTGAAATAATACCGTACCTTGAGGTGGTTCCATCCCTTCCACTCATTTGTAATTGCACTCCTTGATAGATCAAGAATCACTAGCTTCGCAAGGGAAAATGCGGTGAATTGGAAAAAGATGGGAAACTCATGCCATAATAGAAATCTCAACTCCGGAAGGATGAACCGATTCCTTTGGAACCAATTGGTTGAAAGAAGATGCATAATTAAGTTATGCCATGAGAGCCACCCCAACTCTGGAGGGATGAGTAAGTTCCCGTGGAACCAGTTGATTAAAGGAAAATGCTGAACGAAGTTATGCCATGAGGGCCATCTCAACTTCGGAAGGTTGGTTAGATTCCTCTGGAACCAGTTGGTTAAAGAAAAATGCTGGATGTTGTTCCTATCCAAGCCTCCACAATTTACTTGAAGAAACCTTAAATTTGATAAACTTGCAAATTCTTTGTTCTTAAAGAAGCATTGAGATTGATGATCAAACTTGAGACATATCGCTTCAACGTTTTCTGTTCCCTGCCAAAGCAAAAAAAGGAAATAAAAGCTGGTTATCATATAATTACCAGTCGAAGGCATTCGAGTTGAACATGCTTAAGGAATGTACATCTTATTCATAATTTGAAATTAATTTACAATATAATTTATAGATGAGCATGTGATTGCAAGTAACCACACAAGTAACGACTCGGTTCAGAGAGAAACAAATAAGCAAAGTCAAGGTGTATAACTCATCTCTTTGAATAGGAATAACATTGCAAACACTTTACCTCCTTTATTTGAAGAACATCGATTGCTTCCTCATGATCCCACACTCGACTCTGCTTCTCTGGCTTTGAATTAGCTCTTTCACGAACGATGTCTCGCCCAAGCTCTCTTAGCTGATCATGCACCCATAGTTGGTTACCTTCTGCAATCTTTATTAACGATCTCCGTTTGAGGACTTCCAAAGAATATTCAGGGAAAAGATTACGGCTGGCCCACATGTAAGTCACAGTTCTCACATCAAACCCAACAAAGAAGCAACAAACATCAAGAAATATTTCCATCTCTGGATGTTCTAATGCCTCTAAACTGATGCTCAGCTTACTTTTAACCTCTAGTTTGGGAATAGTTTTCAACCTTTCTAATTTGGTCACCCAAAACTTTGGGTCTTCTCCAGCTAAAGATGAACCTATAATCGCTAGAGCCAAAGGAAGATGACCGCAAATTTCTATCGCTATTTTCGAGAGGGAAACATATTCTGCTGGGGGATGATCTCTTCTAAAAGCATGTTTGCTAAACAGTAGAAGAGAATGATTGAAATCCATTTCAGTAAGTTCGTACTTAAAATCAACATCTTTGAGAACTTCCTCGTTTCTTGTGGTAATAATAACCTTACTTCCTCCGCCATACCAGTATTCACCCATCCCTACAAGAGTTTTTAGTTGAGTGCTTTGGTTGACATCATCAAGTACAAGTAAAACCTTTTTAGAGGATAACCTCTCCCTGATCGCAGTAATACCTTCATTAATAGTATTGATGGATGGCCATTCCATTCTTAGGACTTTAGAGAGAAGCTGATTCTGCAAAATCACAATCTTTGTCTCTCGAATGTTAGACAGGAAACAACAGTTATCAAAATCAGCCAACAGTTTATTATAGATGATAGTGGCAAGAGTTGTCTTTCCGACACCACCCATTCCATGGATGCCGACAATCTTTGTTCCAGTGGGCTGTATACCCATCTTTTCCATGATTTTGTCCACACGATCGAATTTTGTTCCGGTGGTGTGTGTACCTATCTTTTCCATGATTTTGTCCACATGATCGTCCATTTCAACCAAGTAATCAGGTTCTGCCAAGTTTTTCTTTTTTAACTCGATCAACAGCGTCTGAACAACTTCTTCTGTGAATTCCCCTTTTCCTCTGACAATATTGAAGGCAAAAGGACCAAACTGTTAAATTGAGATGAACAGAATAATACCAAGCTACAAACAATCATGAACAATAATAAATTCAAATACCTCTTCTTGAGTTCCCATCCTCTTAAGTCTGCAACCTTGCTGAGAGTTGTCTTCCACTTCTCAATAGTCTCATTAGTGAACCGCTTCTTATTTTTGTGTAAAGTAATGGCCTCACCGTAACTTCCAATTTGGTAACGAACCTCATATGGTGCTATGTCATAGAAAATTGGCATGATCTTTCGTCCAAAGTTTTCCTTGCACTCCACCATCTGGACCAACTCCATGAGGCACCATGGACTGGCAGCATATCCTTTAGATAAGATAGGAATCGAGATTTCTGACTGCTTAATTGCTTGGACAAGCTCCAGGCCAATCTCTTCCCCAATGGAAAGCTCTTCATTATCTCTATATGCCCGTATTCCAGCACGAATGAGGCTGGTGTAAAGGTAATCAGCAATGTCAAGCCGAGTGTCCGGTCCTCTAAAGCTCAAGAATACTTCATAATCAGATCCCGCTGGCTTCTCCATTTCCTGAATTTTCAGAGGATTTGCAATCACCTGATATCCCACCAGAAAAATGTTTACCATGAAAGCGGAGTGATGATTATCACAATTTCTCTTAGAAACTCTTCTGTTTCAAGTATCTCTAGGAAGAAACCAAGATGACAAATGCAAGAGCTCCTTCTGTGCTTTGCACTAGACACCAAAATATAGTAGAGAAGTAGACCCATCTCAATTCTAAAGGAAGAAATTTCCAAAGTATTGCGGAAATATAAGCTATGGTTCACACTTGAAATTGATTTGAAAGAATAATATTTTGAGAAGATAAATCACTATCAACTTATATTCGTCTTAAACTATTACTTATGTGATAAAGTTCCTCTTAAAAGCTGACGTTGAATGTCCTCTGCACATCATACCTGCTTCTGCTTGTAGATTGACTAATTATCTTATTGTCTGATAAGAAATAATGATGAAACCTTCCTCTTTTATTTTACCAAAATATATTTGACAGACATTCCACGACCCTCAATTAGTGTTCTCTTGGCCTCAACGGACGCAGGTGAAGAATCGCCCCCAATGAAGATCTCTAATTGGAAAAGTGAAATCAAGAAATTACACCGGAGCTACTTCAACCCTCTCCGTTGGACTAGTTTCTAAAGAGCATAAACCGATCTCCAATTACAGTCAAATCTTAGTTTATTAACATACGGGCACAGGGTGAAAGGCGAGCATTAGAAGCTAACGTTCGCATTTGCCAGAAAGTATCAGCATATCAGAAAAAGAGGGGTGAACTACTAACTGATAATGTAGATGAAATTTCAACAGAAAAAAGAAGCATGAATGCTATAATTTTTTTTCCATAAAATAAGTTTGAACACACAGGAGTGCAGGAACAAGAACTGTACTTTACGGAAGCGGGGACTTCCGGTTCACCCCAGAGTGCTACATTATAGTCTATTCAATCTGTCTCTACTGTTGAATACAGTGTTAAGGGTATCAATTTCTGCCTAGGAGCATTCTTACTGCTAATCACTGGATAATAACGTATGAATTTGTCGTCTGGAAGTCTCTTAAAGATACCACTGTCTCTGTTCGCACAGAAATTAAAAGAACAAAAAAGCACCATCAAACAAATGAAATCAACAGATCCACTCAAACTAATTTAGCCTTTAGCGCCAGCAATCCACGCGAAAACTCAGAGAGAGAGAGAGAGAGAGAGAGAGAGAGTACGTGGGTGGCGAGCTCGTAAGACTGAGCGTTGTCGATGATGGAACCGGACTTGCCTCCGCCTTCGCCGCCCTCCCTCCTCTTCTTCTTGCCGCTCCTCTTCTTCGACTCGTCGTCGCGAGGGACGCCACCACCGCTGCCGCCGTTGAGGAGCTCACTCCCAGGCTCGACACCGCTCTCCTCCGCTTCAGCTCCGTGCGGTCCCTTCTTCTTCGCCATTCCCGCTCCCCGATATCAGAAAGTTTCGATTTTTCAACACGGAACGAGGTCGACTGGTGAAGGGTTTAGGAGTCGATCTTGGTGGTGGTATTGCGTTTCAGGATCTGAGGCCTGACAGTTGCATAGATGGAAGTAGATGAGCAGGGTTTAGCATGTGACTATATTTAGAGGCTAGAGCTATTAGTGTTAGAAGCAACTGGCAGTGATCAATCATGGAGTCAACTAAGGAAAGAATTTGATGCTGATCTGAGAGTCCCCTCTCTTGTTTCCATCAAATTCTGCATCTAGTTGCATTACAGAACAGACCCGATTCAATAAAAAGAAGGCAATAAACGAGAGGAAATTACCGGAGATGAAGGAGGTGAAGATGAAGAGTCCGGATCAAATGCTGAGAAGCAGATGAAGATCCCAAGAATAAACAAACGCTCTTGGCTTTTGAGTTCAGCTCAAGAGAGGCGAGACTTATATAAGACGGTGAATTCACACTCCTTCGCCGTGCCCTTCCAGGAAAGTGAGGGATTGCTAGTTGCAGGGAAACTTCAAGCCAAGGGGACCGTGAAAAAGTGAAAACGCGTTGCTTTTTGACCTTTGAGTAAACGAGTTGAGTTACCGGGAAATTTCTTGAAGTCCGAAAACTTTTTGGCGCGAAAGGACAGAGTACAAGCGGATTTTCATTACATGTTATTAGTTTAGCAATCATACAATTTATATTAATTGATATTCTTTTAACGACCATGAAGGCGAAGCCCAGGCCCTTTCAAATTTTACATATATTAAACCAAAAAATTTAGAGTTCATATATTTTAATTATGTCGGAATTATACACAATAAATTCTTAAAACAAAAGGAAATTATAAAAAATAACATTACCAATATCATAACTTTCATACAATACTTATTAAAATGTTATAACTTGTTTGAGATTGATTAAGTAATATAATTTTCATTTGATGCTGAATTAAATAACATAATTTTATTTTTTGATGCCATGACTTGTCAAAATTGTTCACCTAAGAATGAATGTTCCTGTGAGGACCGCTGGTCTACCACTGTCCTTCTAGGTTTTCCACTTTTGACGCTTCCTCTTTTCTCCAAATTTTTACTTTATTCTTTTCAAATTTTTCTTAAAATGTGCTGACCTGGCGGCTATATCAATGCCTCCATCTTCAAGGAAAAAAAAATCATGATCATTTTTCCTATTAACTGAATTGGATGGAGTTAATAATAGGACTTAATCATACTAATTTAATGAATTTTAAAATTTGATTGCATTTTTTGAAAATTTTAAAATTTGAAAGCACCTTTGCAACATATTTTAAGATTTATGGTGCATTTATCCCCTCTTATGAGATAATAACACAAATGATCTTTAAACTTTAACTTAATGTGTAATGTTATACTTAGATTTTTAATTTGTTCAATATGATCCCTAAAATATTAATAGGTGTTCAATTTAGTCTTTAGATTAAATGCATTATTTCCATATAGTTTAACGACTAGATTGGATATTTGTTAATAGTTCATGGATCACATTAAATAAATTAAAAGTTTTAAAAATGACATAACATATTTTGTCATAGTTCAAAGATCACATTAAACAAATTTCAAATTCAGAGACAACGTTAGATATTGGACAAAATATATGGATTATTTATGTCATTTTAACTCAGAAACTTAAAGATAGGCAAATAAATTCACATATATTTTTTGATAATTTTCTGAAATTTGAACAATAATTTAAATTTAAAAAAGAAAAGGTAAAAGAACTACTATTAACTTCTTTAAGTCCAAGCAAAGGGGCACTAAATCAATTGATTTTCGCCATTTATTTACAATGTCACTTTGCGTGGGCACCATTTTAATGGGAGAGACGACCAGTGCATTGACGCTCAGGAAAGTGAGGACTTGCTAGTTGCGGGGAAACTTCAAGCCAACCGTCAAAAAGGGAATACGCGTTCTGCTTTTGACTTTTGGGGTAATTGAGTTGAGTTTCTGGGAAATTTCTCTAAGTCCAAAGATTCTTTGGCACGAAAGGCGGGAGTACAAGAGATTTTCATGCGTGTTATTAGATTTAGAAATCATTCCATTTAGGCTAATTGATATTCTTTTAATCACGATAAAACCATTCTTTTGTAGGTGAAACCCAGGCCCACTCAATTACAAATACTAAACCCAAAAATGTAGAATTCATATGTTTTAATTAATTGAGATGAATTATGTCGGAGTTATACATATTGAGTTTGTAAGACAAAAATAATTAGGAAAAATAATACCACATATGGCATAACTTCCATACAACACTCAAGTTCTATAACTTTTTTGGATTACTTGAGTGACATAACCTTCGTCAGCATTTACTCAAATGCCTTAACTTTTTTCTTTTTTTGGATCACTTGTGCCATAATTTTTTAAAATCATTCACCCAAGTGTTGAAAATTTGACATGGTATAATATTTGTGATGAACTTTTTTAAAAGTTGGAGCACTTAAGTAGAGTTATGATATTCATGTAAACATTTTTTTAAAAAGTTACAGCACTTAAATAATCAGAAAAAATTAGTTATAGCAGTCAAGTAAATGTTGTACGAAAGTTGTGACTCATGTTATATTTTATTTGTCAAAAGTTGTACTTAGCCAGAAAGGAGTAAAACTCCAAAAATATTTGCAATACTAGTGATAGCTTACCAATTATAGATGGTTCGAATGGAACTTCCAAGATTGGGGACATCAATATGTGCAATTACAAGAAAATATTGGCAGCAATTCGGATTTCACTGTGTCATAAGCCAAGTCTACACGTCAGGCGACATGTGTTGCCCTAGCCCCACCACATCAAATTCTGCATCTAGTTGCATTACGGAACAGACCCAATTTATTAAAAAGAAGGCAATAAACGAGAGGAAATTACCGGAGATGGAGGGCTGAAGATGAACAATCCGTATCAAATGCTGAGAAGCAGACAAAGATCCCAAGAGTAATCGTTCTCGGCTTTCGAGATCGGCGGAAGAGAGACCAAGACTTCTATCAGACGGTGAATTCACCCTCCCTCGCCGTGCCCTTCCAGGAAAGTGAGGGCTTGCTAGTTGCAGGGAAACTTCAAGCCGACCGAAAAAAAGTGAATACGCGCTGCTTTTTCGCTTTTTCACTTTTGAGGTAATCGAAGTCCAAAGATTCTTTGGCACGAAAGGCGAGAGTACAAACTACAGGATATTTTCATTGCATGTTATTAGTTTAGAAATTCTTTTAATGACGATGAAGGTTAAGCCTAGGCCCATCCTAAAAATGTAAAATTTATATATTTTAAGTATGCCAGAGTTATACACAATCAGTTAGTAAAACCAAAAAAGTTAGGAAAAATAACACCACAAATACCATAATCTCCATACAACACTCACTTAAGTACGATAACTTTTTTTTGGATCATTTGAATGATGTAACTTCTGTTCAATGCTTATTTAAATATCATCTTTTTTTCTTTTTTCTTTTTCCGATCACTGGTACCATAACTTTTTAAAATTGTTCACAAAATTCGACATGATATAACATTTGTGATGAGCGTTTTTAAAAATTATAACACTGAAGTAAAGTTATGACACTTAGGTGAATATTTTTTTAAAAGTTATGGCACTTAAATAATCGGAAAAAAATAGTTATGATAATCAAGTAAATGTTGTACGAAAGTTATAATATCCATGGCTTTTTATTTGTCAAAAGTTGCATTCAGCCATAAAGGCGTAAAGCTCCAAAAGTATTTGCAATACTAGTGAAAGCTTACCAACTATAGATGGTTCAAACTGAAATTCCAAGACTAGGGACATCAACATATGCAACCATAGTAGTGTGTCTGGTTATCGTTTAGCAGGTTGAGTAGCCACCCGACCTTAGACAAGGCATCCAAAACTTACTTTTTTACCAAGGAAATTTTTAAGAGAAACTTAATTATCCTGTAGTCCAAAAATTGGAAATTACAAAGTTGTAAGTCAATCATGAACTACAATATATAAGTCAACTTAACTTATATTTATAGATTATTTATGATTAAAAATAAAATTAATAATATGTTTATATGCATCATTGCTGATTAATCAATGAAAGAATTATTCCATTGTTTTTCAACAATGACTGGTAAATTAATTTAAATTTCTATCATGATATTGTACTGTGGATATTTAAATATAAAGGAAATACAATCATACTGTAAAATCCATGTTAAATATTTTTATTTTTCTTGCATTTTATTCTGAAATTGGTTTTTATAAAAATTGACGTGGCTTTTTTTATTAAGAGAGGGCGATGTGGTTGCTAATGCCAAATGTTCTATTTTATAATTAAAATATAAAACATTGTTATGAATATTTTAGAGAAATAAAGATCTAAAAAAAGGATAGAAAAATCAGACAAAAATTCATTCTGGAGAGTTGCATTCGTCTCCATCAATTACCTTTGAACATCATTCATTTAAAAAGAAAAAAAAAAAAAAAAGAAGCTCCGAACAGTGTTCTGGAGAGTGGAGATCGCATTCGTTTTTGCACGAATTCATCCTACCATAATCAAAATTCTTCAAAGTGGTAACATGAATACGCGCCTCCCCAAGTCTCGGAGCTTCTTCACGTCCACTACCTCGCGGTCAAGCAATGCCACCTTTCAGGTAAACTTTGCAAATCTGAGTAAGGTCACAGGCCACCACTGTCGAACGGGCAAGGGCAGCTAGTGGCAAAGTCGCAGCCAGCCTCACCGGCAAGTGGCGAGGGGCTGCCACCTCGCCTGGTACAATCGTTGCACACATGCGCACACACTCCAGCCGCCCCACGTTTTCCTTTTTCCACGCCAGCGAAGCAGAAGCCGCGAAGCAGCCCACAATCTCTCTCCTCCCTCTCGCCAGCTGCCCCTCCCTTTTTCTCTTCCTTGCGTGTCTGGTTGTGCCCCATCTTCATGGTTGCTGCTCCAAATTTCATTTCCTCTCAAAATCCGCTGCTCCTCTCCTTCTCGTGCCTCTCCACAAGCTGCTCGATCGCTCAGTAGATGCCACACGTCGCCAACTTCAACGCTTTTTGGTCAACAATCCCTCCTCTCTCTTCTACCAGCAATACTGCCCAGTTTTCCTTGGCTTTACCGCGCTGCCACTGTCCGAAGTAGTCCCACGAGCCCAGCAGCTTCTTCAACGGCCCATCTGCTCCAGCGAACATGTCTCGACCAGCCCCTTTGCCGATCACCAGCCCCGCGTCATCCGCCAACAACCGCCGAGACCAACTCAGCTCCCTCAAGCAAAATCAGAACCGAGCAAAGCAGAATTTCAGCCAAGCCACGAAGCTTTGCGGGCAGATTTTGGCCCCGGTTCGACCCCCGTTGGCGGTCTTGCTTTGAGGTTTATCGGCCCTCATCCCGTGCTCGACAATTTAATCTGAGCGGATCTTTAATCATGTGAGTTTTGCTCACTAAACCCCTCTTAATAGACTAATGATGCTTAGGGGTTGATTAGATTTAATTAAGCATGATTATGTGGATAGATTAGAGTAGAGCAATTGAATTAGTGCATTATCAATGCATGTTAGGCAATTGGTTAGTGTAGTTAGCAAGTAGACACACTCTAATATTAATTAAGTGAACCTCGGAATTTTTCCAAGTCCGTCTCGGCTTCCAATTAGGCATTACGGGCCTAAGTTGGATTTTTGGCATTTATTTAATAATTTTCGTAATTATTTAACTAATTAATTATTTTCTAGAAATTAGATCGGGATGGTCGACGACCGGAATTTTATGTTGATTATCATGGTGTAGTTTGTTTAATTTATTAAGTGCTAGATTTTGTTGAATTGACTTATTAGTGATTTTATAATTTATTCCTAAATTAATTAATTGTGATAATTAATTGGAAAATTACCGGGCGTCGGTTTACAGCACCAAAAATATGTAATGGGCTATTGAAACTGGTGGGATATTAAAAAAAAAGTGAAATTATGATATTTTGGCTAAGGTCGACAATGTCCCCCACACATGGCTATTTTTATCGGAGATGATACAAATTGGTGAATTGATTGAACGGTCAAGATAGTATACTATATCATCCTACGAGCTCTGATATGTTAGCTTAGCGAGAGCAGTATACTAGTGTACTATATCAGCCTACGAGCGATATGTCAGCTTAGCGCGAGCAATACACTTTATTAGCTTAGAGTGAGCATCGGGGGTATACTATATTAGCTTGCAGGCGATATGTCAACTTAGCGAGAGCAGTATACCGGTATACTATATTAGCCTGCGGGCGATATGTTAGTTTAGCGAGAGCAGTATACCTTAACCCTATTAGCTTAGTGCGAGCTATACTATCTATTTATCAGCTTAGAGTGAGCAGTCCTAATATAATCGAACTTTATAGATAGTATTGATTGAATTGACCATGGGATGGTTCGATGACATGAAATCAATTAGGTTGATTAATCGATGATTCGATCTGAGTTCTAAATTGACGTGATGACGTAATTCAATGATTGGTTGATGTGATATAAATCATCTGTAAATAATGTTGATTAGCAGGATGGAACTGAGGCAAAGGTAAGTCCTCTAACTCGTGTTGTGCTTAGACAACCTTTAGAGTGTATTGGCTTCTTAATCGAGTCTTAGGGGTAGAACTTGCTGAGACGTTGTCTCACTAGTTATTGTATAACTATTTTTAGGTCCTTAGATGATGTTGATGGAGAATCGGGAGCCTTGGAGTTTGGAAAGGTGGAGAGGCCAGAATCGGTGAATGAGTCTGACTAGTAGGTCATAGGACAGTTCCTTTTGGAATGAGCCGACCTTTTTGTAAATAGTCTGATATAGTAAATAAATCCGATTGTTTATAAAAGGTTTGTTTTGGTTTGAAAAATTGGCCCTACTTTTCTATTCCATTGAATTGTTGTTTAGGCATTATTTATCTGCTTCCGAATATGCATTTAAGAATGAATGGGTCGGCGATGCGTCCTGGGACGTCGCAATTTAATCGACCAATGAGGGATGGACACGTGCTCAGAGAATCGAGGTGTGATAGATTGACTATGATAAGACATATGCACCAGTAGCCAGGTTAGAAGCCATGAGGCTATTGCTTGCTTATGCATGTTTTCATAACTTTAAGGTATTCTAGATGGACATCAAAAGCACATTCTTCAATAAATTCATCCAAGAAGAAGTTTATGTGGAACAACCACAATGATTTAAAGATTCCAAAAAGCCAGACTTTGTTTATAGACTGAAAAAAAGCGTTATATGATCCGAAATAAGCACCTCATGCTTAGGCTTAACAAGTTTATGGATTTAAGAAAGGTATGGTCAACACTATTTTATTTATCAAGAAAGAAGGTAAACATTTCTTGCTAGTCCAAATATATGTTGATGACATTATCTTTGGTACTTCTAATGAACTTTTGTACAAGAAATTTTCTAAGTTTATGCGGGAAGAATCAGAATTGAGTATGATGGGAGAATCGACCTTCTTTCTGGGTCTATGAGTCAAACAATCCAAATAAGGAACCTTCATTTATTAAGAAAAATATGCCAAATATATTATCAAGAAGTTTGGAATGGAGAATTGCAAAAAAAGTTGAGACTACTATGTCAAGTTTCTCCAAACTTGATAAAGATGAGGGTGGTAAGAAGGTGGACCAGAAAACCTACAGAAGTATGATCGGTTCTCTACTCTATTTTACTACTCCTCCTCCTGATATTCTATTTAGTGTGTACATGGGTACAAGATTTCAAGCTAATCCTAGAAAATCTCTTCTCAGTTCTATTAAACGTATTATCAAATATATTACCACTAATCATAAGTTAGGTTTGCGGTATCCAAAAAAAGGAGATTTTCCCTTACTTGGATACTTAGACACAGATTTAGCCGATTGTAGAGTTGATCGGAAAAGTACTTCAAGGACATACCAACTTCTAAGACAAATGTTGATGTCCTAATTCTCGAAGAAACATAATACTGTGGCACTCTCAACCGCATAAGCAAAATATGTTGCTCTTGGTAGTTGTTGTTCTCAAATTCTATAGATTATACAACAACTAAAAGACTTAAGAGAATTATGTACTGAAATCAGATATGACAACACAAGTGCGATCAATCTCACTAAGAACCCCATTCTTCATTCAAGAGTGAATAACATTGAGATTCGATACCATTTTGTAAGAGATCATGTGCACAATGGTAAAATTAACATTTAGTTTGTTGATTCAAAGAATCAACCAGCGAATATTTTCATCAAACCTCTTGAAAAAGATATGTTTGAGTATATTCATGAGAAATTTCATATTACTTATCCTTTTGGTTAGAGTCTATACAAGCCAAACTCAAGAGTACAATCTTTTGAAAGAAATAACACTGGGGAAGAACACTCTGACTCAAGTATTTATAATTCAAATTTTGGCGCATAAGTTTCCTTTCTTAATAAGCGGGTATGAATATTTTATACTTATTCGAATTTTGATTTGCATGTTATGGTTTTTGGAAATTGCAGTTAATTTTTCAACATTTCCCTAACGATTCTGTGGACAAGAACAAATAAGCTGATGTTCAAGGTGAGCAACAAACTTCCAAGGCACGATCAGATCTTCCATCGCATTTGAATGTCCCCCCAGTGCACTTTGCCAAAGCTAGTGCTCAGACTAAATAAGATGTCAACTATCCAAGGATTGTTGAGCTCCTAATGGAGATTAAAGCATAGTAGTATGGTATGGAGATTGAAATCCAAAAGCTACATGCTTCTCTTGATACTACATCACAGTCTCTTGGTGGAAAGGTACAGTCTCTTGATGAAAAGGTTCAGATCATCAAATAACAAACCGTCTAGAATATGGCTAAGGTCGAGAATGCCTTTAATTAGTGCATGGCCAAGATTGAGGAGACCATGCAGAACATGGAGGACTTCCACCTTGTCCAAGTTCCAAGAAACCCTTGATTTTTTTAAAATCTTCATCTTTTCATGTCTTTTATGTGGTTAAATCATTTTTGTATGTTTTTTGGTTTGGAGTCTTTGCTTGATTTGCATACCTTTTTAAACCCTCTTGTTGGTGACAAAAAGGGGGAGACTCTATGTAAATTTTAAGACTTTGTATGTTTTGTGTAGACTTTGGTGTGTTTGTGCAGATTTTCGCAAACTTTTAAGTTGGTGTTTGTTATTAATAAATATTATGCTTATCTAATGTCTACCTATTCATAAACTTTATATTTTGTGCTGCTTAGGCGTTTTTTTATATGATAATATAGACTTTATGTCTAAATTTGCATGAAAGTTTTGTTATCGTCAAAAAGGAAAAGATTGTTAAGAAAACTCATATCAAGATTTTGAAGTTGACAAAACTTTATGTTTCTAATATCTATCTTAAGTGCCGATTGCTTATAAATTGTTTCTAAGAAACTATCGAAGACTTCGATCAAGTCTATTATATTCCAAAAGCATTTCCCACTCTGACTAGTCCAGAACGAGATCATGTCTAGAATGAGGTAGAGTCCAAAACTAGACTCAGTGACGCTATGACACAAATCCAGAATGAACTTTATTTGGAAACTATTCTTCATCGACTATTTTTTGGTTAAGGATTTTACTTACCTTATTTAAAAGCATTGATTATGTGACATCCTGATTTTCAGGTTCTGTTTTCGATTGGATAAGTTGGGCTTTTTATCGTTGCGTCTATAGTTCTTTTCTCTGAGTTGGCCACTCACGAGATAACTAGCCTATCAGGTGAGGCTATTAAGGGGTTTTAACGCAATAGATTTGAGAATTTGACCAAGAATCGACTGCTCGGCCGTGTTAGTCTACAAGGGTCATTACGGCACTGTCAAAATCGATCAGAGACTAGAAATAGGTCGATTCGATTGAGGTATGTGATTAGTGTGTGGGTGATCCCACTGGATTGCAAAATTTCTGTCGACCGACACCAGACTGATTTTTCTGTTGTTTTGGTACTCTGTATCCGTATTGGAAACATCGAGATTTTCATGATAATCGAGAGTCGTCAATGTGTCGAAGATGTACATTGTGGCTCGAAACTAATCGACAATGGGTTAATTGCACAAAAAAATTCTAAAAGCTATTCGATGGGCTAGGTCATGCTAAAATCGCGCCAGAGTGAAATTAACCGCGAATTCAAATCCGATTTCAGAAATTGGAAGTTCTATCATGTCACGATTCATTCTAGGACTGATTTTTCTGCAAATCGAGATTTTTGGCGAAAATTCAAAATAGGGCCATTTTTGTCCGGAAAATTCGGAGACCATTTTCGATCACGTTTTTGGGATGCAAGTTGGTTTTATTGGCGAGGAAAAATGTTAATTAAATTGAAGGCATCTTGGTGGAATTTATAGGGATCGGTTTAAGTCCAATTGAAGAGAAATTGAATCTAATTTGGTAGAATTTGTCCCAAAATTCGTAGGCCATTGTCCCCTCAACCTTTGGACCACTTAATGAACAACCAGAAGAACAATGGAAGCTTGAAATAATTAGCTAAATTGGACAACCCTGCTCAGTTTTGGAGGCTGGGGCTTGTTGTAAGTTGATTAACCCATCTGTTGCACGGATTTATTCATGTCTTTTCATTAATAATTGTGCTCCCCCACAACCACAGCCTGGACGAGCTGATTTGGACATGAACCAACATGTCAACAACGTCACCGACATTGGATGTGTTCCAGAGGTAAGGGTTGCATGCCTTCCTTCATGTCCATTCCGCTGGACATGGCTCATACTTCTAATACGACTGATTCAAGTTTCTTCTTCTAGTTCCCTTTGTTTTGCTGTACCAATCTGGCTTTCAAGAGAAGATGAGTCGAGAATTAAATCGTTTCAATCTGCATCTGGGTCGGGTTCCTCATCGTCATATCTGCCGTATTAGGAAGTTGAAGTGATATGCTCACAGTTTTACCAAGGCTTGCCTTTCCCGTGGGAAGAGCTTTTTCTTTGTTCCCGGTGTCACCAAGTGGACCACAAAATTTTGTCAGAAACATTCTGGTTTTGTGCTGCTTTCCTCTAATTTGCCAAAAGGTGTCATGGAAGAAGAATAAGGATAGAGGCTTTGGCCCATCTAGGTCGAGCATGTATTTGGGCTGTACTTCATGTTCGGCCTCACATGGCAAGAACTGTTACTGACTCTGTCTTCTGGAGTTTTTCTTGTCCCACTGACTTGTAGAGATGAAGGCATCAGCAATTTTTGATGAAATGTTCCTCAATCAGTCTCTCATATTCTGGAAATCCTGTAATCAACCTTCCTCTGAACTGCTCTCTATGTTGTCATCATGACAGAGCATGCCTCAAGAAATTATCGACTCCTACCAACCGCAAACGATCACACTGGATTACAGGCGTGAGTGTCAGCACGATAATGTTGTCGATTCGCTCAGCAGTCATGAAACCAGACGAGAACTTGGGGGCCATCTCGCAGCTCAATGGAACCAACCGATCAGCCACCTCTCCGGCAACAGAAGATTATCGCCAGTTTCTCCACTTACTCAGGTTGTCTGTTGACGGCCTAGAAATAGACCGTGGCCCCACCCAATGGAGAAAGAAGCCTATGAGGTAACTAGTTTTTGACTGCACGTAAAAAGACCGTTTGTATTTTGTATTTGTCATTCTTCACAAGGATTTCTGCGCCACCGAATCTCGCCATTGCTTGCTTGTAGTTTTCCTTCTGCATAGAGAACTGTGATTTTCGTGCCGGGAAAAAGAGAAAAAAAAGAGAGAGAGAGAGTTAGAGAAAGGTATGTGTACTCGGTATGCTTATCCGAGGTACCGCAAGGCCACCTCGTACTCCCGAGACTTGAGTTTGAAACCTATCATGCTGTGATAGGTTATCAATAACCTTGTAGTTCATTATTTAAGAGGAGAATTATTAGAGGTAGCTCTTAGTGTTCTGTTTTCCCACTTTAAAGGAATGCATGCTGAAATATTGAGTTTTTTATTTGAAATGTCACTGCTTGGGAAAAGCATTCGAGTGACCCGTCGAAGAGTTAAACTAAGAGATACCTGACTGATTAAGAAATCCTTGCCCCGAATTACCAAGAATTCTCTGCCCTTCACAAAACCAACAGGAGAAGAATCGAGATAAGACCCAGTGAGCCATGATAGATGATGGTAGGAATTGTGGCCCAAGATCCAAGAAAAGTTTCAGGAGGGCCTTACAACCCTTCCTTGCGATTTCGGATGTCCATAAATATATTCAAATTTCTAACATTCCTTTAATCGATTAGGCTTTTTTTTGTAATTTATCTTGATCCGGATTTCATTCATGGGCTCAAGCTCGAAATATATTTCAAGAGATTTAAAGAAAAACTTAAGCCAATCTTTCCCTGCCAAAAGTAAACCAAACGTTGAATATGAACCAAAGATAAAAAGGGAACATAAAAGTTGTTAAAAATGTATTATCTTTCATGTCATCGAAGGGTAAAGATAATTGAAAATAACGAATCAAGAAGAAAAGGCGGCTTTTGAACAATAAAAAGAAAAAACTAATTTCAATTGTTTAAGACGAGAAGTCCAAGCAATTTTCTCCTTCCTCCTAAACCCTAAAGTATCGAGATAATTATTTGACCAATTTAAAAACTTAGTTATCCTTCGCTAATTCACTCTAACTATTCAATCCAATCCAAGCACAACTCCTAACTTCGAATCCTAGTGGACGTAGGATCAATTTGAAACAATTTATAAGAACGACTCTTTGCGCATCCCATATTCTTCGCACGAAGTTCTGCTGTGGACTTAAACGAGACTCTGGAGCAAAGAAGGCGGTCGATTCCTCATCATCTTCCTCTGATCTTAGGTAACTGAGATCCACGTCTCTCTCTCGGTGATGATCTGTCAGTGTGTGGACATTAAACTTATAAATCCATCACGTTTTAGGCTCTGTTTTAAGAATTTCTTCCGATAAGTGATTACTAAGGTAGAGAAGAGGGAGAACATATTAGTTCAGCTTCGTGCTTCGCAGGGTCGAATCATGGACAAGTTGCCGACGGACGTTCTCGTGTCCATACTGTATCTTTTGCCGATGAAAGAAGCGGCCAGAACTAGTGTTCTCTCGCGCGCATGGCGAGACCTGTGGAAGCATGTGTCGTCTCTGGATTTCGACGTCTCTCCAACCCTTAGTGTTCAAGGTGCGCCGATGAACCTCGGCATTTTAGAAGTCGAGTATGTCAATTGGGTCAAACGTGCCTCGGAAGGACGCCGAGGTCGTCTCCCAGA
The DNA here is from genome assembly GCA_016097615.1 of Eucalyptus dawsonii. NCBI lineage: Eukaryota > Viridiplantae > Streptophyta > Magnoliopsida > Myrtales > Myrtaceae > Eucalyptus > Eucalyptus dawsonii. Next base: position 78,509,921 of record CM027878.1, read on the forward strand.
GGAGTTCCAGGTTCGCGTCGTTCTGGACGAATCTTTCGGGTTTCGATTCGCAATAGGGAAGAAAGTGCAAAGCCTCGAGCTAGATCTCACGGCCTACTGGCCCGACCGTGATCGAACCAATTACACTTTCCCGCCTATTCACTCTCTCGACTTCGCCCGCATGCGATCGCTCAAGTCCCTGTGCTTGAGACGCATCAACGTGCGAGGCTCAGTTCTCCAGCGCTTCCTCTCGGAGTGTCCGTCTCTCGAGAGGTTGCGCGTGTCGAGCTCCGATCATTTGATTGACCTCATAATACCCGGCCCGTCCCCTCTCGAGTTGAAGCACCTGGACATATCGGGATGCCGGGACTTGCAAAGCATCGTCATCGCAGCCCCGACTCCTAATCTCCTTTCCTTTCGATACGACGGAAGCAGCGTCCAAGTCGAAGTCAAGGACGCTCCTCGTCTCGCGGGACTCGCAATCTGCGGATCTATCAAAGCTGCTCGCCGTTCGCTTTGGGGATATCTGCCCCAACTCGACGCGCTACATCTCAAGGTGCCGGAAGCCCAGCTGGTATGTATGGCACCCATGCCTTGTACGCAAGAAAGAAAATTTCCAGTGCGTCATCTCTAATGACATCCGCCCCCTTTTGCAGTTTTCGGTATATCACAACATCTCTGGCGCCTTGTTTAAATTGAAGCACTTAACCTTGGACGTCTCTGATGACTTCAACCTCGACGACCTCAACCCGCTTTCCCTCTATACTGACCTTGTGGAGGATGCTCCTTGTTTAAATAGGTTGACCCTGCAGGTGCGCAGCCTTCCATCTTGATGAAGGGATTTACATGTGCTGTATTTATTACCATGTTGAGCTCTTGGCTTCTTTATATACACTACTCGATTTTGGTGTAATTATTTGCTCTATGCATATGAATTATCGTAACATATAATAATAATTGAATTTTTTTCTTCATTTGCATAAATACTTAATATTCAATATTAATAAAATGAATTAGTGTCTTATTTCATTTTAAATATAAATAGTAACTTGATCATATTCATATCATTTGACCAATTCTAACTTCTTGATTTGAATATTTGAAATATTGATTAAAGAAGAAAGATTCAGAATAATTAGGAATAGAAAATTCTATTTAAGTATTCCATATCTTGATTTTTTATTGAAACTATAAAAAGATATAAGAGCCGGTGAATTATAAAGAATTAATTAAAATTAAAAAGGATTTTTTATACTGCGCTTATATATATATGCCAGGATGGACGATAATGATGAAATCATTCTTTCCTTGCCAGGTCTTGGATGCTCCAAGCAAGGAGGATTTGGAAATCCCGGTCCCTATCCTGTACCCTCATGAATGTCTTGAGGTCGTAGAGATAATCGGCTTCAACCCGCAAATCAGGTTCTTCACGATCATGCTTTTCCGGTACTGGCTCATGAGCACTGCATCGTTGAAGCGACTCGTTGTCGATCCCCGCATACCGTCCTTGTTGGGAACGCCCTCGGAATAACCGACACCGACCAAGCTAAGAGCAGCAAGGGATTATGCATCCAGGGTAGCGCAGGTTATCCCGCTCCCGCCAGAAGTTGAATTGGTCATTATGTGAACGTTCAGTCCCTTTTTCTTTCGCGCTACTGAGGCATAATATAAATCCTTCCCGTAGGTAAACATTTTTCTTATCCGTCAACAAAGGTAATTTTTTTTTTTTTTTTTTTTTTTGTCATTATAGACCCGTTATTCGCTTTCCATTCGATTTATACCACGCCAGTTCTCTATCTATTTCTTTTAGTCGATGAGCGTGTTTCGTAAGAAATTAGAAAAATTTGCACCAAATTTTAATCATTTGGCTTAAAGTGTAACCGTGTCCATAGTAAAAGTAAAAAAAATAAAAAAAATTTCAAAAACAAGAAAACTGCGTCATCACTTCAGGCCATGCCTCTCGAGATCGATCCTCGAGTACCCTCTTGCAATGGAGACTGCGCAAGAATTTCTCCAATTCTTGCCAATCTGGTTTACTGAGACCGGCGATGGCGAATTTAATTAGCATCTTAAGGGTATCTAAATAATTGGCCATGGCAGGCAACACTGACCGCAAAATAATCTCTATTTGTTGAATAAGCAGATCCTCCAAACACGTCCAAATCCCCGTTTCCTATAAAATTGGACTTGTTAGAGTCAAGATAACTCCTACAAATTTCAAGAACGCAAGGTATAAATCTTTCAAGAAACCCACACATGTAAAATTGAACATCTTTAGCGATTCCAAATGATCGGCCTTCGCACATCAAAGAAATAAATACAACTCAATCTTTTGATTAAGTGCCCAAACAACTAAGAAACAAGAAGCAACATATGCATAAAGACCCACAAATTTCAAAAACTTTCCAATACATACGTTCTGGGACGTCACCTGCAACGCGTGCTCAAGGAGCGCTAGTCTACCATTGTCCTTGTAGATTCTCCACTGTTCGACTCTTCCTCTTTTTTCCAAAATTTTTCTTTTTCACGTTTTTATTTTCGGAAATCTTGGAATCAATTTTTTCCTTTTTTAATTTTTCTTAAAATTGCCGATGTGGCAACCAAATTAATTCCTCTATCTTCAGATAAAAAAAGGTTATGTCAGTTGTTAACTATATTGGATGAAATTAATAGTGAACTTGATTGCACTAATTTTATAAGTTTTAAGAGTTAATTGCACTTTTAAAATAATTTTTAAAACTTATGAAGCATTTACCCCATTTTGAGGGATAATAATACAAATGTTTCTTGAATTTTGGTCTAATGTATAATGTTGTCCTTAGATTTTTTATTTGTTGAATGTGGTATTTGAATTAGTGATAGATGTTCGATTTAGTTTGTCGACTAAATGCGTCATTTCCATATAATTTAAGGACGAATTGGATATTTCTTAACAATTCATTAACCATTTTAAATAAATTTAAAATTTTGAAATGAATAACACATTTTTCCAAAATTTAAGGATCACATTGAATAAATTAAAAATTTAGAAACAACGTTGAATATTAGACGAAAGTTTATGAATTATTTATGTCATTTTTTTTCATTTTTCAAATCTAAAACTTCAGAAACATAAGGATAGACACTACATTCTTCTCTTTCATCCTCGTGAACATTACTCTTGCAGTTTTGAGACTGGCTGCTTTTGCATACCCGCTGACCATGGAGGTGGCTGACACTATATTCCTGGTAGGCATTCTATCAAAAACTGCTCTGGCCTCACTAATTCTGGAGCACTTACGAGTACATTTCAACCAATGCATTTCCTATAACATCATTCCTAAATTTGTCAAATTTTACAACACGGGCATGAATTTGCATCCCTTCCTTAAGTGCTGACAAGCTAGCGCAGGCACTGACCACACTGGCTAAAGTAACCTCATCTATTTCAAACCCACAATCCATCATGCTCACAAAAACCTCAAGAGCTTCACTGGCTGGACCATTTTGTTCATAACACGTAATCAAGCTGTTCCAAGAAACTATGTTTCGAGAACTCATTTCATCAAAAGCCCTCTGTGCATAAGCCACGTTCCCACACTTGGAGTACATGTCGATAAGAGCAGAGCCCATATGAACATCAGACGAGCACTCGGACTTCGATATCAAAGCCTGAATCTGTTGGCCCAGATGCACATCTGCTAACCCGGCACATGCGCTAAGCGCACTACCAAATGAGTACTCATTAAGCACATAATTCTCCCTATGCATCTTACCAAAACATTGCAGGGCTTCTTCGAACCTTTAATGCTGCGCATAACCTGAGAGCATCGAATTCCACGAGCACTGGTCGGGTTCCGGCATTGACCCGAATATCTTTTCCGCTTCATCAAGAGACCCCGATCTGATCAAGCTGCCTAAGATTGCGTTCCACGTGAAGGTATTCTTCTCGGGCATTCTGTTGAACACCCTGCAGGCGTCATCGAGGCACCCGCATCTCGCGTAAACGTCAATGAGCCGGTTCTGGATAAAAACCTCGGCAGAGAACGGGGTCTTGATGATCCGAGCGTGGACGCGGCGTGTGTGGGGCGCTGACTTGGACAGGCCGCAGCCGTCCAGGAGCTTGGCGAACGGGGTCGAGGTGGCGAAGGAGAGGTCGCCCGCCAGAGCCTTGACCCGCGCATGCCTTGCCATTCCATCATATCATCGTACGAAGCGAACTCTGTCGGAGAAGATTCGCATAGATGCAAATTGAATGCGATGGGGAGTTTCTGTTGACCGTTATACGCTTCCCCCCTTCAACCCGACGCGCGGGAATATGTTGAGAGCGCTCATATGAAGAGGGAAGGCAAAGTTGCAGTGGCAAAATGGTAATTTCGGCATGACAATATATTAATTAGACTCATAACCATGAATTATATTTTTGATTATGAGTAAATCTAAGCTACAAATTAAAATGTGTCATAGATTTAATATCTTGTTGTAAGTCACTAAATAAAGATTAGTCATATTTATAATCTATACAACTTATTGCTTTATTAGCTATAATTATAAGTTTGATATAGGACAAGTCAATTTTATAACCGAGTTATTTATAAATCAAACATGAATTCTTGTCTAGTAATTTTGATTATTTTAATTGTAACTCATCATCAAAAAAATGCAAAAAGCAATTCGAGAGAATGAAAATTGGATCTATGCCGGATTACATGGGATAACTTTTCAATGGCCCCCCTCCCACGAGGAATAGCTAACCTTGATTTTAAGAGAATAGCGACTTCTCTGAAGTAATTAATCTTGATTTACTTCTTAGCCAACTAAGGACTAAGTGTCTCATCATGATTAGACCGGACATAAGGTAGTTATTGTGACATTCTTGGATTAATCTGAGGTACTATTCATTTTGGTCCGTTCCATTTCGAGTCTCATGGTTTTGTTCTTCAAGCATGTGGGCAAGCACTTTTTCAATAGATTATTGTGACATTTTTGGATTAATTCACTTGAAATATTATCCGCTTTTACCCATCTCATTCCGAATCTCATGATTTTGTCTTTGGGCCATACGAGCAGACACTTTCTAAGAAGGTAACCCATGTTAACAATATTTTAGTCTAAGCACGCTCAACTTTGGAGTGGAAATTACCAAATAGGTGAAGTGCCTACCCGTAAGCTAAAGGACAAAACCATTAGGCTCAGAATGAGACAAGTTAAAGTAGATAAAATCTCAAGAGAGTTAATGTAGAAACTATCACATCATTCTTCCTCGAATAAAACGCGCGGTTGGATTTTCCATTAAGACGCATCTTGTTCAAGTAAGGTCTATCCCTTTTGTTTTGTTTTGTTTTGTTTTGCTCTGCTCTCTTTTTTTTTTTCAAATGAATAATTTGGACATCGTCCTGTTTTGGTAAGAAAAATCAATTAACCTTCTAAAGTGTGCGTTCATGTGAGCCCTTGCGAGGGAGAGCTTCATGATAAGAAATGAAGCCCATCTGAACTCACATCCAATTCTTCAAGGCTTTGCAACTCTTTCGGCTTTATGCGACCAAGAACCATCACATCTGAGAGTCATCTCAGGCTTTAGAAAGGTCTGTTGATGTTCTTATTTCCTGGCAAAGTAGGATATATAAGACGGACAAAACTCCTGGGAAGCCTAGGCAAGAACCCGAGGTTCTTAAAAATCGAGAACAAGTTTCCTGAGCTTGCAACTCCAAGGACTCCAGATGGCATAACTTGTCAATCCACTAAGGATCATGGAGCTTCCTTAAGGCCATAACTGTCGTAAGAATACCTCGACACATATAAATGCAAGCTTTTTGGATTAAATTGGTACGGGAGATCTGGAAATGCGTACATTGAGAAAATTACAAGCATAGATTAATTCCAAGCCCATGGCACCATAGATTCTTGCCCCCAAAGATTCATACGTCTCTACTTCTGCGACAAGAACTTAAATCCCAACTGATAATTTCAATTATTGAAGCTTGAAACGCAGTCATTAATCATTCAAAAGCCCTGTAGAAATCTGTCTTAAGTTATGAAAACTAAAGGACCTTTATGACCATTGCAAATGATCATTAACTAGAGAGGGTTATGTTCATGCTAGACAAGATGTGTTGCCCCTACTTCTTCATTTCCTCAGTGTGGAATTTTTCAGCGGAAGTCTGCGACAATTCTGTGAATATGGTTGCTGATGTCTAATTGAATTCGAGACACTGAATGCAACACATTGAACATAATCTCAGTGAATGAATTCTGGACCAAGTCATCTCGAATACTCGATAAATTTCTCCCATGACGAGATTAATTACTAATTGCACCAGCTAAAATTTTTAGAAGTAAGTAGGACCACAACAGACCAGAAAAAGAAGAAAGAAATTGCAGAACCAATTGATTATAGTAAGTTTTCATGCTTCCGAGGACAATATTTTGATTTTAGCTAGAACTTGATAAGCTCGGAAGAAGAATTGAGTCCCAATCGACTATCTTGCATAAGATAAATAAAATCAGATAAATCCAACCCCCACCCCCCCTCCCAAGGAGCGAAAATCGATCCCCCAATTGGTGCAGAAGTGAACTGACGCACGGGAGTTGCAACGTGTTTCAATAGAATGTGATTTAATTAAGGCTACAGCTATCAAAGATTAGATGCAGTAGTTACGGAAGAAAATCAATCGAGTCAGCTCCCGAGTGAATTCATCAAAAGGCTGTTTTCATTGCGTATGAAAATAATAAAAACCAACTCAATCCCTTCCAAATCTTTTCCTAATCCGTCACTGATTGCATCAAAGATTCGCACGCGGATCCAATCCATGCAAATGAGAAGAGAAAATTACCAGAAAATGAAGACGGGTGAAGATGAAGAAAACCAAATGAAGATGCAGAGCAGGAAGAACCCTCATTGGCCTGAGTCAGCTGCAACCAAAATGGAAAAGGAAGACCACAATCTATTAACCCCTCGCGAACAGATCGGCGGGCACCAAGACGTGGTCGCAGTCCCCGTAGGGAGATCTCCGCCAGGCCGTTTCGCGTCTCGTGCTTCCGCTCAGGGTCGCCGTCGCTGCTGGCTCTGGGCGAGCTTCTCGCTCGGGTCATCGCTGACGAGGGAGGAGAAAGAATGTGAGAAGAGGGGGGAGAGAGAAAGAGAGAGCAACGGGAGAAAAAACGAAACAAAAAAATAAAAGAGAGAGTTGAAATTTCACAAGAGTGGGTCCCACCTACACCTATACGCACCATTTCGAGAAAATATTCCTCACTACTCTGGTAGGTAATCTCTTCCCCGTGATTTCCTGTCCGGTGGTATTCTTATCTTAAAAAAAGCGAAGGGTCCTCTCACTTTTTTCAAATCTCCATACTCATCAGATTCCAGAATCTCCTCCAATCTCTCACATTCTTTTATCGCCAATTTCTCTAGCTTCTTGAAGCTTGAAGGCTCCGAAAACTTTCGCAGGGACCTGCAGCCTTCAATAGAAAGCCTCTCCAGTGATTCTAGCCTACCTCGAATCTCAATCAAACAAGGACAAGAACCTAAAACAAGATCAACAAGCTCCTTGGCGTTGTTCAGGTCAGGAAACCTCTCTAGCAACGGAAGATTCCTCACACATAAGTAACTCAAGTTTTCCGAATCTTCCAGGCCTTGAATCTCGTTGAGCTTCAAACAATGACTTATCACTAATACTTCTATATGCTTGAAGGTTAATGGATCAAGCAGCTTTTCAAGTGATTCACAGTGCCATAAATTTAGAAGCTTCAACGAATCTAGCCCACATTGAACCTCAACCAGTTTAGGACACTTCCTTATATAAAGTCCCCATAACTTCTTCAAGCTGGTCAGGTTGAGCAACTTCACCAGCGATGGAAGACCAACAAGACGAAGGCATACCAAGTTTTTCAAATGTTGGAGGCCTTGAATCTCCATTAGTTGCCTACAGCGATGGAATTCCAATGTTGATAACTTCTCCAAATATGAAAGATTTATCGACTTTTCCATTAACCCACGCCCATGAATACTGAAGTATGACAAATTTTGGGGAAGCTTAGGTAAGTATTCTAGGTTATCTACGATGAGGAAAAGCATCCTGAGCTTCGAAAGGAGATTAAAATCTGAAGGTAGGGAGATCTGACCATCATAACGCAACCACAAGGTTTGTAGCTTTCTTAATCCTACGATCCAATTGAGGCTTGGAGCTAGAAGGGAAGGAGTTTGACACTCTATATCCAACCTCAATTCTCTCAAATTTAATAGGTTCGAGAGGTTTGGAAATCTCATTTGTAGATTATGGTACAAGTATATATTGGTCATACTATCAGGAAGCTTAGGTACATCGGAAATTCTCGTGCCGGTTAATCTCAAGATTCTCAAAAATGATAGTCTTCCAATGTCACTTGGAATTTCCCCACACAAATATTTACAGTCATCAGCTTCAATCTCTTCAAGCTTCTCCAACATCCCGAGGGCGCTTGGTAGCTTTTCTAAAATGGCGCCAGAGATCCTTAGTACTCTCAAATTCTTCATTGTCTCAATTGAATTGGGTAACTCTCCTATGCTCGACCGAGAAAGATTCAACTCAATGAGAGAACCAAAATTCCCAATTAATAATTCACTAATATTTGTACCTGACAAGTGAAGATATAATAGTGATGTTGAGCAACTAGCTAAATTGCATTCACTCAATAATCCACATGAACTTGCACTAAGAGTTTCCAATTTCTTCATTCCTTTCCATTCAGGAATTTTGGTAATCGATGTCTCGTCAAGGAGAAGTTCTGTCAAGGCTTCCAGTCCCTCCATCTCATCCGGCAATGTATGAAGTTTCGTACAACCTTCCAAGTTAAAAAACACTAACTGCTTTAACTTACCAATAGACCTATCAACTTGAACCAATTCCTTGCACCCTTGAATAATCAGTTGCTCTAAATTTTCATGAGCAGAAACGTCAGGAGTTTTATGCAAGTTTCTGCATTTAGTCAAATTTAGAACTTTCAAATTCTTTGCCATCTGTAATGAAGAGAAGAGGTTAATTCTAGATCATTTTGAGATATGGGACAATAAAGTTAATATACCAAATTCATTTTGAAATAATACCATACCTTGAGGTGGTTCCATCCCTCCCAATCATTTGTAATTTGACTTCGTGATAGATCAAGAATCACTATCTTTTCAAGGGAAAATGTGGTCAACTGGAAAAAGATGGGAAACTCATGCCATGAGAGATATCTCAAATTCGGAAGGATGAGCAGATTTTTCCGGAGCCGCTTGGTTGAAGGACAATGCTGAACAAATTTATGCCATGAGAGCCATCTCAACTTTGGAAGGTTAGATAGATTCCTTTGGAACCAATTGGTTAAAGAAAAATGCTGGACATTTTTCATATCCAAGTCTCCACAATCCACTTGAAGAAACCTTAAATTTGATAGGCTTTCAGATTCTTCCTTCTTAAAGAAGCGTTGCGATTGATTATCAAACTTGAGACGTATTGCTTCAACATTTTCTGTTCCCTGCCAAAGCAAAAAAAAAAAAAAAAATTAAACAGAAGCTAGTGATCACATAATTGCCTGTCGAAGGGATTCGAATTGAACATACTTCAAATTGATTTATAATATGATTTATAGATGAGCATGTCATCATGGTAAGCAAAACAAGTAACGACTAGGTTTAGATAGAAGTAAATAGCCAAAACCAACATGTATAACTCGTCTCTTTGAATAGGAATAACATGGCATAAACTTTACCTTTGCTATAAGAACATCATTTGCTTGCCCATGATCCCACACGCAACTTTGCTTCTCCGGTCTAAATGTACCAATCTGACGAATGAAATTTCGCCCAAGGTCTCTTAACAGATCATGCATCCACAATTGGTCACGTTTTGTAATCTTTATTAACGACATCTGTTGGAGGACATCAAGATAATAGTCAGGTAAAAACCCACAGCTTTTCCACATGTGCCTCACAATTTTCACATCAAACCCAACGAAGAAGCAACAAATATCGAGAAATATTTCCTTCGCATGTGGTTGTAATGCATTGATACTAATGTTCAACTTTTCTTCAACCTTTTCATCGGGAATAGTTTCCAGCTTCTCTAATGTGGTCTCCCAAAATTTTCTGTCTTTTTGATGCAAGCCTAGGGGAGGCTTTCTCAAACAATAGGATCGGGAGAGTGACTCGCGCACAAGAAACGGGACGAACAGTAATTTCAGCACTGTGCAAGCTCAGGAGAACAGTCGTATCTTTGTCGATACAGATTGGATCGACCTGATTCCAAAGCCAAATGAACAAAGACTTCTGGATCTACAATTTCTGTGTTTTGGGTTTTCTGAAATAAGCACTGTAGGATAGTCGAAATTAGGTTGGAAGTAACGAACAGAACAAGAAAAGATAGGAACTTCGTTGGTTGCTCTTCTAGGCCTCCAAGGAAGTTGAGGGGGGGCACCGATTCTTCTAGATCGATGACTGCAACTCTTCAAGGATGCAGATTTTGAAAGCTCCGACTCTTCAGGACGGAGTGAAAACTCTTCTAGGTTTTCAAGGGTTGAACTCTTCAAGGTTCATGATACTTGCTTCAAGCAAAGCTTTTCATTAATCAAAAGTTGTCTGTCTTCTACAAGGGATTGGCTTATATCATCAAAGAAATAAAAATAGAACGTTGAGACTAGGAGAAATAAAGACAAAGCGTTGAAAACTAGGAGAAATAAAAACGGAGCATTGAAAATAGGAGAAATAGTAAAGAACATGGAAACTATAAACTAATAAAAGCGTCACGCGAGCTTCCAAGTGTCTTTCAAGCTTCTTGGATGGACTCAAGATGTCGTTATGGCTTCTCGGTTTCGTCGAGCTTTAATGCGGGCCGATCTTCTTGGTCGAGGGAGCCGGTCTTCAATGTGGGTTGCATCACTTTTCCAGCTAAATATGAACCAATGATCTCAAGAGCCAAAGGAAGATGACCACAGACTTTTACCGCTTTTTCAGGGAGAGGGGCGTATTCTGCTGGAGGATGATCACTTTGAAATGCATGTTTGCTGAATAGTTGAAGAGAATGGTCAAAATCCATGCCAATTAGTTCGTGCTTCAACTCAACATCTTTGAGAACTTCTTTGTTTCTTGTGGTAATAATAACCTTACTTCCTCTGCCGAACGAGCATCTGCCCATCCCCACAAGAGCATCCAACTTAGTCTTTTGGTCGACATCATCAAGTAGAAGTATGACCCTTTTAGAGGATAACAAGTCCTTGATCACTTTTTTCCCTTCGTCGATATCATTGATGGTCGGCCGTTTCTTTCCTAGGACACAAGAGAGGAGTTGATTCTACAAATTTTCAATTTTCCTATCTCCAACGTTGCACAGGTAGCAACATTTAGTGGAATCAGTGGTCCGTTCACCTATCACCTCCATGATTCTGTCTACTTGATCGTCCATTTGCTCCAAGAAATTAGACCGGTTGTAATGTTTAGTGGAATCAGACAACAGTTTGTTATAGACAATTTTTGCAAGAGTTGTCTTTCCCACACCACCCATACCATGGATACCAACAATCTTTGTTTGAGTGGTCTGCTCACCTATTAATTCCATGATTTTGTCCACGTGATCATCCATTTCAACCAAGAAATCAGGTACTGCCAAGCAGTTCTTTTTCAATTTGATCAAAACCTTCTGAACAACTTCGTTCGTGAACTCGCCTTTGCCTCTGATAGTTTTGAAGGAAAAAGAACCAAACTGTTAAATTGAGATGAACAGAAAAATATCTAAGGTACAAACAAACCATGCACAATAATAAATTCAAGTACCTCTCCTTGAGTTCCCATCCCTTTAATGCTCCAACCTTGTTAAGAGCTGCCTTCCAGTTTCGAATAGTCTCATCGGTGTACCGCTGCGTATTTATGTGTGACCAAATGGCTTCACCGTAAGTTGCAGTTTGGTTACGAACCTCGGATGGTGCAACATCATAGAAAATTGGCATGATCTTTTGTCCCCACTTTTCCTTGCACTCCACCATCTGGACCAACTCCATGAGGAACCATTTACTGGCAGCATATCTTTTAGAAAAGATAGGAATCGAGATTTTAGATTGCTTAATCGCTTGGAGAAGCTCCAGCCCAATCTCTTCCCCAACGCGAAGCTCTTCATCATCTCTATATGCCCGTATTCCAACATCAATAAGGTTGTTGTAAAGGATATCAGTGATGTCGTGGCGAGTATCCGATCCCCTAAAGCTCAAGAATACGTCATAATAAGGTTCCACTGGCTTCTCCATTTCCTGAATTTTCAGAGGACTTGCAACGACTCAATATCCCACCTAGAAAAACTTTTATTATGAAAGTGGGGTGATGATTATCATGATTTCTCTCAGAAATTCTTCTGTTTGAAGTCATTCTATAAAGAAACCTCGATGACAAATGCACGAGCTCTTTCTAGAATTGCACTAGACACCAAACTATGTACAATTATTTTATTAAAAATATAGTAGAGAAGTTGATCCATCTCAATACTAAAGGAAGAAATCTCCAAATTATTGTGAATTTATGGGTTTCAATTCACACTTAAAATTGATTGGTAAAAGGAAACTTTTGAGAAGATAAATCACTGTCGACTTATTTTTGACTTGAATTTTTAATTATGAGACAAAATTTTTCTTAAAGGGTAACATCGAATATCCTCTGCATATAAGTGCCTGCTGTGGCTTGTAGGTTGACTAATTATCTTATTATCTCATAAGAAGTTAAGCCGAAACCGTACTCTTTTAGTTTTACCAAAATCGATTTGACAAGAACATTTCACAACAGTCAATTAGTTGCTCACATGACCATGATGAGCACAGGCAAAGAATCGCATTCCCCTATGACCATCTCATTTGAAAAATGAAATCAAGAAATTACTCTGCAGCTAATTCAACCCCCAACATCGGACTAGTTCTGAAAAGCATAAGCCGATCCCCGATTACAGCCATCTCTTAGGTTCTTAACAAACAGATACAGGGTAAGGGGGGAGCATTAGCTAGGCATGAGGCTATTATTCACTTCTGTCAGACAGTATCAGCATATCAGAGAAAGAGGAGTGGATTACTAATCACTTGTGGAGTTGATAAAACTTGAACAGAAAAAAGAAGCATGAATGCTATAAGTATTTTTCCAGCAAAATAAGTTTGAACACACAGGAGTGCAGGAACGGAAGCTGCATTTTAGAGAAGCTGAGAGTTCCGGTTCACCACAGAGTGCAACATTATAATCACTCCAGGGTTTACCCGCCAGCTACCAGCTGACGGGGTTCCCTGGGTATCAAAAAAAAAAAAAAAAACATTATAGTCTCTTCAGTGTGCCTCTTCTGTTAAATACAGAGTTGAAGGTATCAATTTTCTGTCTAGGAGTGTTCTTGCTGCTACTAACCAGACAATAGTGTACTAGTTTGTTGTATCGAAGTCTCTTAGAGACACTGGTATCTCTGGTCGCACAAGAAAAATCCCATTAAACAAATCTAATCAACCGATTCCACTCAAATCTAGTTCAGAGCGCCAGCCCAGTTCCTAACAAGCGAAATTCAATCCCTAATTACAAAACCAACAAGCTGATGCATAGAAGTGGCATTGTGTTTCAAGGTCTGAAGCCTGACAGTTGCAAAGATGCAGATGAGCAGGGTTTAAGCATTTGACCAGAGTAAGAGGCTAAAGCTGTTAGTGGTAGACGCAACTAGTAGTGATCAATCATGGAGTCAACTGAAGAAAGAATCGATGCTGATCCGAGAGTCCCTCTCTTGTTTCCATCAAATTCTGCACCTAATTGCATTACAGCACAGACCTAATTCTTAAAAAAGAAGGCAATAAAAGAGAGGAAATTACCGGAGATGGAGGGGCTGAAGATGAAGAGTCCGGATCAAATGCTGAGAAGCAGATAAAGATCCCAAGAATAATCGTTCTTGGCTTTCGAGATCGGCGGAAGAGAGACTAGGACTTCGATGAGACGGTGAATTCACCCTCCCTCGCCGTGCCCTTCCAGGAAAGTGAGGGCTTGTTGTTGCAGGGAAACTTCAAGACGACCCTGAAGAAGTGAGTGCGTGGTGCGTTTGACTTTTGAGGTAATCGAGTTGAGTTTCTGGGAAATTTCTGGAAGTCCAAAGATTCTTTGGCACGAAAAGCGAGAGCGCAAGAGATTTTCACTGCATATTATTAGTTTAAAAATCATTCAATTTATACTAATTGATATTCTCTTAATGACGATGAAACCCTTCCTTTATAGGTGAACCCCAAGCCTGATCAAATTTTACATATACTAAACCTAAAATTTAGAATTCATATATTTTAAGTAATTAAGTTAGATTATGCCAAAGTTATTTACAGTGAATTGGGGAAAATAATACCACAAACGTCATAACTTTCTCACAATAATCTTTTTTTTTTTTTTTTTTTTTTTTTGAGCAAGCTCACAATACTCATTTGAGTATTATAATTTTATTTGGATTGTTGGAGTGATATAATTTGGGAAAAATCCACAAAAAACTCCAAACTTTACCTAAAGTGATAAATTTATCCCAATTTTTTTCTATAACATAAAAAACCCCGAAATTTATTAATCGTGACATATTTACCCTGAACTTTCATTTGTGACACAAAAAATCCTGAATTTTCATTTTTTTTTTTTTGGTAAAGGTAAGTATAGTATAGATTTTGCGAAGAAGAAAACAAGGGGGGAGGCCCGACATCAACAAAAAACAGACACTCAAGAAGTCAGGAGTCTAAGCGAGTGTAGGGGTACCGTGGTTCCCAACAAACAGAACAAACAACGAAAAGAAAGAAATGAAGACTAAAAACAAACTAAAGAACTACTATCAATCAAAGATAGAAGGATGAAGATCCCAGCTCTGTTGAAGTCTTCTATTCTTTGGAATGTCAGCAACATGCTTAAACATCATAGCTTTATCTTTAATAGCTTTCTGGAGGTGCATCTTCATCGCCGGAAGAGAAAGGGTTTGATTGCGAAAAAGCACATTGTTACGCTCTTTCCATATGATGTAGCACATCGCACCAAAACTAAAGTGAGCCATAGTTTGATAAAAGCTTTTACCCACAAACCGCTTGGATGCCCATACAAGATTCTCCATCCACTGCTTGTTTTGCCAAACAAGGTTAAATTTTGCTGCCCAAAAAAAAAACAAGGGTACTCGAAATGTGACAAGCAAAGAACAAGTGATTCACAGAATCCGGTCTACACGAGCAAAGGGGGCAATTGGGAGGCAAAATTCTACCATGAGAGATAAGCAACACCTGAGTTGGTAGCTGGTTGCGAGTAATAAGCCAAAGATGAGTTTGATATCTTGGGGGCAAGGAAGTGCTCCAAATAAAGGAGGCCCAAGTGACAGCATTGTCCTTTGGTCGAATCAACTCCCAAGCAGAGGCGGAGGAAAAACGACCAGAGGGGTGGGGCAGCCAATGAAAGCGATCATCTTCTTGGTTAAACACCGGGAGTGGATTCCACCAATTGGCTAGGATGTTGATCACGTACCAGCCCATGGGCGTGGTAAAGCCTTCAGCAACCGTCGCTAGTCGGGAGATACCGGAGTGGTATATATCTTGGTTGGAGAAGATCCTATATAAAGGGCCATTTGGGTGCCATGGGTCGAACCAAACGAAACCGATCGTCCATTCCCAATATTCCACTTGAAGTATTGTTGGAAATGTTCTCGCAAGTTTAATATCTTTCTCCACACCCAAGAGCAATGAGTAGGACACGAGACAATCCAAAAGTTTTTCCGCTTTAAAAAAGTAGAATTGATCCATTTGCACCAAAGGGATTCCTTATCAGAGAAGAGAAGCCAAATGTGCTTAAGCATAGAAGCGATATTATTCTCCCGAAGAGTTCTAATACTTCTATAATTTATGGTAAATGTGTCACAAATCTGTGAATATGGTTGCTGATGTCTAATTGAATTTGTGACACTGAATGCAACATATTGAACATTAATCTCTGCGATGAATTCTGGAGCAAGTCATCTTGAATCCTCGATGAATTTCTCCCATGACTAGATTAATTACTAATTGCACCTGCTAAGAGTTTTAGAAGCAAGTAGGGCCACAACAGACCAAAAAAGAAGAAAGAAATTGCAGAACCAATCGATTACTGTAAAGATTTCATGCCTTCCATGACAATATTTGGGTTTTAGCTAGACCTTGATAAGCTCAGAAGAAGAATCGAGTCCCAGTCATCTACATTGCATAAGACAAATAGCCCCCAAAACTGATTCCCCATGTATGTTTTGAACTAGTTCCTAAGGAGCGAAAATCAATCCCCTCACTGGTGCAGAACCAAACTGACGCGCAGAAGTAGCAACGTGTTTCAATAGAATGCGACTTGTGGTTTAGACCAAAGCTATTAAAGATTAGATGCAGATGGAAGAAATTCAACTGAGTCAGCTCCCGAGCGAGTTCATCGAAAGGCTGTTTTCATTGCGTATGAATGAAAAGTCATGACTGAAAATAATAAAAACAACTAAATCCGTTCCAAATCCTTTCCTGATCTGTCACTGGTTGAATCAAAGATTTGCACGCGGCCCCAATTCATGCAAATGCGAAGAGAAAATTACCAGCAAAAGGAACACAGCTGAAGATCAAGAAAACCAAATGAAGATGCAGAGAAGGAAGAGCCCTTGTTAGCCTCAGTCAGCTGCAACCAAAATCGAAAAGTAGGACCACAATCTATTGACCCCTTGCGGGAACAGATCGGCGGGCAGGAAGACAGGGTGGCAGTCCCCGGAGGGAGATCTCCGCCTGGTCGAATCGGGTCTCGTTCTTGCGCTCGGGGTCGCCGTTGCGTTCCTTGACAGTCGGAGTCCGTCGCTGCTGGTTCTGGGCGAGCTCCTCGCTCGGGTCGTCGCTGATGAGGGAGGAAGACGAAGGAAAGAACGTGAGAAGAGAGAGGGGGCAACGGGAGAAATAACGAAAAAAATAAAACAGATAGAGAAAAAGTTGAAATTTCTTAAGAATGGGTCTCCCCTTTATGCGTCATCTCGAGATAATAATCCTGACCAATCTGATACGAAATCTTCTCCCCGTGATTCCATTGCTATAAAACAAAATTCTTGAAAGGGTCTTCTCACTTTTTTCAAATCTTTGTACTCATCGGATCCCAGAATCTCCTCCAATCTCTCACATTCTTATATTGCTAATTCCTCTAGCTTCTTGAAGCTTGAAGGCTCTGGAAACTTTCGCTGCCTACAACAAAAAGCCTCTCCAATGATTCTAGCCTACCTCAAATCTCAACCAAATGAGAATAACGCCCTATCTCAAGATCCTTGAGCTCCTTAGCATTGGTCAAGTCAGGCAACTTCTCTAACAAGGGAAGATCGGTCACACATAAGATCCTCAATTTCTCCGAAATTTCCAGGCCTCGAATCTCTTCTAGCTTCCAACGACCACGTATATATAATTCTTCTATATGTTTGAAGGTTAATGGATCAGGCAGCTTTTTGAGTGCTTCGCAGTTCAATAAATAGAGCTCCTCCAACAATTCAAGTTGACCTTGAACCTCAACTAATCAGGACAATCTTCTATCCAAAGTCTCCAGAGCTTCTACAAGCCAATCAAGTGAGGCATCTTCACCAGCGATGGAAGATACTCAAGACCAAGCCTTTCTGGGTTTTTCAAATGTTCGAGGCCTTGAATCTCCATTAGTTGTTCACAATGACAGACTTCCAATTCTGATAACTTCTCCAAATATGAAAGATTTATTGACTTTTCCATTAACTTGTGCCCATGAATAAGGAAGTGTGACAAATTATGGGGAAGCCTAGGTAGGCATTCTAGGTTATTCACGATTAGTGTAAGCTTCTTGAGCTTCATAAGGAGATTAAAATATGATGGTATGTTGACTAGACTATCACAACACAACCACAAGGACTCTAGCTTTTTTAACCCTGCGGTCCAATTAATGCTTGGAGCTAGACGGGAAGGGTTTTGATACTTTAAATCCAACCTCAAATCTCTCAAATTTAATAGGTTCGAGAGATCTGGGCATCTCATCTGTAGATTATCTCTCAGGTATAAACTAGTCATACTTTGAGGAAGCTTAAGTATATTGGAAATTCCTATGCTCGTTAACCTCAAGATTTTCATAAATGATAGTCTTCCAATCTCACTTGGAATTTCCCCACGCAAATTTCTACAACTGTTAGTATGGATCTCTTCAAGCTCCTACAACATCCCAAGGGTGCTAGGTAGCTTTTCTAAGGGGGTGTAAGACATCCTTGGTACTCTCAAATTCTTCAATGTCTCTATTGAATTGGGTAACACTCGTATGTTTGACTGAGAAAGATCCAACTCAATGAGAGATCCAAAATTTCCAAATGGAAGTTCACTAATTGATGTACCTAACAAGTGAAGATATATTAGTGATGTTGAGCAAACAGCTAAATTGTATTTACTAGAAATCCACATGAAATTGCACCAAGAGTTTCCAATTTCTCCATTCCTTTCCCTACGGGAATTTTGGTAATAGATGTCCCGTCAAGAAGAAGTTCTGTCAAAGTTTCTAGTCCCTCCATCTCATCCGGCCGTGTCTGAAGTTTCCTACAACCTTCCAAGTTTAAAAACACTAACTGCTTTAACTTACCAATAGACCTATCAACTTGAACTAATTCCTTGCACCCTTAAAGAATCAGTTGCTCTAAATTTTCGTGAGCAGAAAAGTTAGGAGTCTTACGCAAGTCTCTACATTTAGTCAAATTTAGAACCTTAAAATTATTTGCCATTTGCAATGAAGAGAATGTGTTAATTCTAGATCATTTTGAGATGTAGGACAATCAAGTTAATTTAGCAAATTCATGTTGAAATAATACCATACCTTGAGGTGGTTCCATCCCTCCCAATCATTTGTAATTTGACTCCGTAGATCAAGAATCGGCCAACTGGAAAAAGATGGGAAATTCATGCCATGAGAGATATCTCAAATTCGGAAGGATGGGCAGATTTTTCTCGAACTGCTTGGTTGAAGGACAATGCTAAACAAATTTATGCCCTAAGGGCCATCTCCACTTCAGAAGGGTGGATAGATTCCTCTAGAACCAGTTGGTTAAAGAAAAATGCTAGACATTTTTCATATCCAAGTCTCCACAATCCACTTGTAGAAACCTTAAATTTGATAGACTTGCAAATTCTTCCTTCTTAAAGAAGTGTTGAGATTGATGATCAAACTTGAGACGTATTGCTTCTACGTTTTTGTTCCCGGCCAAAGCAAAAAAAGGAAATAGAAGCTAGTGATCACAAAAGTGCCTGTCAAAGGGATTCGAGTTGAGCATCCTTCAGAAATGTACATTTTGTTGTACTTTCAAATTAATTTACAATATGATTTATAGATAAGCATGTCTTCATAGTAAGCAGACAAGTAACGATTCGGTTCGGATAGAAGCAAATAGCCAAAATCAACATGTATAACTAGTCCCTCACTGAATAGGAATAACATTGCACACACTTTACCTTTGCTATGCGAATATCATTTGCTTGTTCATGATCCCACACCTGACTTTGTTTCTCTGGTCTAAATGTACCAATCTGACGAATGAAATGTTGCCCAAGGTCTCTTAGCAGATCATGCATCCACAATTGGCCATGTTCTGTAATCTTTATTAACGTCATTTGTTGGAGGACATCAAGATAATAGTCAGGTAAAAACCCACAGCTTTTTCACATGTGCCTCACAATTATCACATCAAACCCAATGAAGAAGCAACAAACATTGAGAAATATTTCCTTTGCATGTGGTTGTAATACCTTGATACTGATGTTCAACTTTTCTTCAACATTTTCATGGGAATAGTTTCCAGCTTCTCTAATGTGGTCTCCCAAAATTTTCTATCTCTTCCAGCTAAAAATGAACCAATGATCTCAAGAGCCAAAGGAAGATGACCAAGACTTTTACCTTTTTTTCAGGGAGAGGGGCGTATCTTGCTGGAGGATGATCACTTCTAAATGCATGTTTGCTAAATAGTTGAAGAGAATGATCAAAATGCATTCTAGTAAGTTCGTGCTTCAACTCAACATCTTTGAGAACTTCTTTGTTTTTTGTGGTAATAGTAACCTTACTTCCAATGCCACAAGAGCATCCAGCTTAGTCTTTTGGTCAACATCATCAAGTAGAAGTATGACCTTTTTAGAGGATAACAACTCCTTAATCATTTTTTTTTTCCCTTCATCGATATCATTGATGGCCGATTGTTTCTTTCCTAGGACAACAAAGATGAGCTGATTCTACAAACTCGCAATTTGCGTATCTCCAACATTGGATAGGGAGCAACATTTAGTGGAATTAGTGGTCCGTCCACCTATCGCCTCCATGATTTTGTCCACTTGATCGTCCATTTCATCCGAGAAATTAAACAAGTTGTAATGTTTAGTGGAATCAGACAACAGTTTGTTATAGACGATTTTGGCAAGAGTTGTCTTTGTAACACCACCCATACCATGGATACCGACAATTTTTGTTTTAGTGGTCTACTTACCTATTAATTCCATGATTCTGTCCACGTGATCATCCATTTCTATAAAATAAGGGGTTGAAAAGTCAAAGGTAGAGGAAAAAAGGTATATTGGGTTGAAAAGTCAAAGGTAGAAGCTTCGGTAGAGAGAGAGGAATCGAAAGTTTTCGGGAGAGAGGAAAAAGAGAAGAGAGAGAGAGAGAAAAAAAAGAAAGAAAGAAAGAAAGGAAAAAAATAAAAATAAAAAGGAGGAGATAAAAGGGGAAGAGAAGGAAAGAAGGAGAGAGAGAGGGACGATAGAGAGCTCACACAAAGAAAGAAAAAGAAAGAGAGAAAGAAGAAGAAGAAGGAGTGAAAAGAAGAAAAGGGGCTTCATGCGGTCTCGCTATAGGAGCCTTACCAAGCCACCTCAACTATGTAAAGCAACGCCTAGTAAATGCTCATGCTACCTATTGCGGACGGCTTAAATAATCGCTTTAGATATGCGGTTATTAGCTCATAGGTGTCGTTTTATCAATGAATAAGCATAATTTTGTCGAATTGTTAGTTGGAGAGTAGCATATTACTTGGTTTTAATATCTTTTTTGATTTATTGATGGGAATATAAGTGCGTTGGCTTAAGTAACCACATAGGTTGATTTTCGGCTTTCCTAGTGAGTGGTGCCATCTCTTCTAAGAATTTATAAGCTCATGTCTTTAAAATGACAAATAATTGATATTTTATGAGTTATGAATAAGCATATTTGTTGAATAAATTTGGATTGGGCATTTATTACGTTTTAGTATTTGAGAATAGTATGAGAACTTTTTGGTAGAAATAAATATTCTGTTTGATAAACGAAGTTGAGAAATATTACACATTTTGGGTTTGTGAAACCTTTTTACAAAAAGCTCGACTTTAAGATGGTTTATGGGGTGTTATATAGATATCGATTTGTGATAAGCTTTCTGAAATTGATCTGATTTGATTCGGTTAATAAAATTGATTTATGAGACGAGTCTTGAAATTATTTGAGAATATTTTATGAAAAGTATTTTTAGCGTATGAGTTGACTTGTGAAATCTTTTGGTGATATATGAAATAAATTATGGATTTGGTTTTGTGAATTGTGTATTGTGTTGTTTTGGATTGATATTGATGCTCAATATCGCTATGAGTCTAGCGAGGGGCTTGTGGGTATGCGCATACTAGTATAAGATATCCTTATGAGCTGAGCCACCGGCTAATAATAGGTGGAGACCTTGCCAAAGAGGGAATCTTAGTCGCCTCGTCACCAGGCGTTGTATTGTGACCATGGTTTGATATTGGACAATGGATTGGTCAATGGAGTGGACCATTGACATGTGATATGAGTTTGGTCAATGGAATGAACCATCGACGTGTAATTTGAGATTAGTCGTTGGAATGAACCATCAATGTACAATTTCATTAAATCATTGATATGTGGCGTGAGATTAACCAATGGAATGAACTATTGGCGTATGAATTAATGAGATTATCAATGGATTAGACCATTGATGCTTATTTTGATATTATTGTGAAATGATTATTTTGCTATAGATATAGCTATGTTGAAACGTATGTACTTATTCTTTTACTATATGTTTGTTATATCTTGGATTTGAGTTAAAAGAGAGTTGCGGTTTAATTTATAAATATGCATAGTGGGTGCTCAATCTGCTTAGAAGAGATGCACCACTCACTGAGCTTTGGTTACTCACATCTCTATTTGCCAATCTTTTTCAGGTTCCTCAGCTAATGATGAGTAGTATGAGAGCGATATCAACAAGGGGACTTTTAGGAGTTGGATTTTCGGAGCTTTGAGGTTGCATCCTTCGAGTGGAAGGACGGCCGTGTCATCCCTCGTTCATGATGGTTTTGGGGTGTTACAATTTCAACCAAGAAATCAGGTACTGCCAAATAGTTCTTCTTCAATTTGAGCAAAACCTTCTAAACTTCTCTTGTGAAACCACCCTTTCCTCTGATAGTATTGAAGGCAAAAGAACCAAACTATTAAATTAAGATGAGCAAAATTTATCTAAGGTACAAACAAAGCATGCACAATAATAAATTCAAGCACCTCTCCTTGAGTTGCCATCCCTTTAATTCTCCGACCTTGTTGAGAGCTGCCTTCTAGTTCTAAAGAATCTCATCAATGTACAATTGCTTATTTATGTGTGACTGAATGGCCTCGCTGTAAATTGCAGTCTGGTTATGAACTTTGGATGGTTCAATGTCATAGAAAATTGGCATGATCTTTTGTCTCCACTTTTCCCTGCACTCCACCATCTGAACCAACTCCATGAGGCACCATTTACTGGTAGCATATTCTTTAGAAAAGATATGAATCGAGATTTTCGACTACTTAATCGCTTGGAGAAGCTCCGGGCCAACTCTTCCCCAGCGTGAAGCTCTTCATCATCTCTATATGCCTGCATTCCAGCATCAATGAGGCTATTGTAAAGGATATCGATGATGTAATGGCGTGTATTTGGTTTTCTAAAGCTCAAGAATACTTCATAATAAGGTTCTATCAGCTTCTTCATTTCTCGAACTTTTAGAGGACTTGCAGCAACTTGATATCCCACCTAGAAGAACGTTTACTATGAGAGTAGAAAGAAACCTCGATGACAAATGCATGAGCTTCTTCTAGCATTACACTGGACACCAACATATGTCCAATTATTTTATTGACTATATAGTAGAGAAGTTGACCCATCTCAATGCTAACAAATTATTGCGAAATTATGGGTTTCGGTTCACACTTGAAATTGATTATAACAACAAATATTTCAAGAAGATGTATCACTATCAACCTATATTTGTCTAAAACTTTTTACTTATTGGATAATTTTTTTCTTAAAAGGTAACATTGAATATCCTCTACACATAAGGGCCTGCTGTGGCTTGTAGGTTGACTAATTATCTTATTATCTCATAAGAAGTTATGCTGAAACCGTACCCTTTTAGTTTTACCAAAATCAATTTGACAAAAACATTTTACAACATTCAATTGGTTGCTCACTTGACCTTAATGGGCACAGGCAAAGAATCTCATTAAAAAAATGAAATAATGAAATTACTCTGCAGCTAATTCAACCCCCAACATCGGACTAGTTCTGAAAAGCATAAACTGATCCCTGATTACAACCATTTCTTAGGTTATTAACAAACAAATACAGGGTTAATGGGTGAGCATTAGTTAGACATAAGGCTATTATTCATATCTGCCAGACAGTATCAACATATCAGAAAAAGAGGAGTGAATTACTAATCACTTGTGGGGTTGATAAAAATTCAACAGAAAAAAAGAAACATGAATGCTATAAGTATGTTTCCAGCAAAATAAGTTTGAACGCACAGGAGTGCAGGAATGAGAGCTGTATTTCCCAAAAGCTGAGAGCTCTGGTTCACCCCAGAGTGCAACATTATAGTCTCTTGATCCGCCTCTTCGTTATATACTTGAGTTGAAGGTATCGATTTTCTCTCTAGCAAGTTGTTTTGTCTGCCGATCACAAGGTAATAGTGTACTAGTTTGCCATATCGAAGTCTCTTAGACACCGTATCTCCGGTTGCACAAGAAAATCCCATTAAACAAATTTAATCAAGTGATTCCGCTCAAACTAGCGCAGAGTGCCGCCCGGTTCTAAAAAGCATAAATCTAATTCCTAATTACAGAAATCTCGAGAGATCTATCAACAAGTTGATTCGGTTGTATTGCATTTCAAGATCGAGGCTTGACGGTTGCATGATGGAAGCAAATGAGCAGGGTTTGGCGTGTGACTAGAGTTAGAGGCTAAAGCTATTAGGTTACATTTGATCGTCCGAATTTCTAATCGGGATATGACTGGATATGATATGATATGATATGATATGAAATTCTATGATTTTTTTTATATCATGTCCATTGTTTGGTGAATAGTAGTATTAAACTCAAATATATTCACATCATATCATGTACATTTTTTTTTTTTATAATATAAACGACATATCATTGTAAATGAACCTAAATGTTCATATATGAAGATTGTGAAAATCTCGTAACACTATTCCTTAATTTATTTTTATTTTATTTTTCTCTTTTTTATATTATTTTCTTTATTATTTCTTTTTGCACCTTTCATCATTCTTTAATAAAATTTTATCAAATGGTAAACTGTACTAACATACCTAAAATACAAAAATACCTAAAATATATAATAAATATAAATATTTAATTTATAGATTGAATGTTTATTATAAGATAGAATTAAAGTTGAATATATAAATTAAAATAAGATTAATTAACAAATATTTTTATTTTTAATTTCTTAAATTAGAATTCAAATATTATTATATTGAAATATAATTTCAATTTTGTTAATTTAATAAGTTTGTTATTCGAAAAAAAATAACTTTCCTATTATGGCATTAGAAATCCTATCCACCTTTATCCCATTTTCCCCATGGGATAATTTTATTTTGTTTATATTCCCCTTATATCTGATTTTATCCTGTCTTGAGTGAACACTAAACGTAGGATAGAATAAATCATATTTTATCCTGAATTTTATTCCGACTACCAAACGCAGCCTTAGTGTTAAACGCAATTGGCAGTGACCAATCATGGAGTCAACTGAGGAAAGAATTTGATGTTGATCCGAGAGTCCCTCTATTGTTTCCATCAAATTCTGCACCTAGTTGGATTACATAACATACCCAATTCATTAAAAAGAAGGCAATAAACGAGAGGAAATTACCGGAGATGGAGGGGGTGAAGATGAACAGTTCGGATCAAATGCTGAGAAGCAGACAAAGATCCCAAGAATAAACACTCTTGGCTTTTGAGATCGGTGGAGGAGAGACAAAGACTTCTATCAGACGGTGAATTCATCCTCCCTCGCAATGACCTTCCAAGAAAATGAGGGCTTGCTAGATGCAGGGACCCTTCAAGGCGACCATGAAAAAGTGAATACGCGTTGCTTTTGACTTTTGAGATAATCGAGTTAGCGGGAAATTTCTGGGAGTCCGACGACTCTTTGGCACGAAAGGCGAGAGGACGAGATCTTCAGGCGTGTTATTAGCTATGTAGCACAGACACTCTCCAAGAGCCTTCATGTCGTGTCCGACACTCTCCGACACGTCCTGACACGCGGTCAACGAGTGTCGAAAAATCCGACACGTGGTCAACTCTCTCCGACACGCTTCGACACGCAAGTCCAGAATTTTGACATGCGATTCCGACACGCACGGGGTCAATTTTAAAAATTTATAATACTTGAGGGGTCAAAATATAAATATACACAAAAGAAGTAATAAAAGAAGTAATAAAATTGCTATAAATATACACGCAAGGGGTCAATTTTTTTTTTTTTCATTCTTGTTTTTTTAGAATTGTTTTATTTCTTTTAAAAGTCTTAAAAAGTAATAAAAAAATGCTATATATGATAAATAAATAAATTTAAAAATATCATTTCAGCATTTTTCTTTAAACAATGTTTTTTCCTCTAAGTTTTGTGTATTATTGTAACAAATTGAAATAATGAATGATATTATTTAATATTTTTCGTGTAAATTAATTCTAGGCTATTTTTATTATTATTTATTTATGTATTTATATATAACAATATATTTAATATATAACGTGTCGGAACGTGTCGAAATTCTCTATTTTTAAGAAATGACGTGTCGGCGTGTCATGTCGTGTTGTGTCGCGTGTCACGTGTCCGTGTTGGTGCTACATAGGTTATTAGTTTAGAAATCATTCAATTTATGGTATTCTTTAAATGACGATTAAACCCTTCTTATGTTGGTGAAGTCCAGGCCCATTCAAATTTTACTTATACTAAACCTAAAATTGTAAAATTCATATATATATATATATATATATATATATATATATATATATATATACATATTAATTTATTGAGATGATTATGTTAATGTTATTCATAGTGAATTTTTAAGACAAAAAAAGTTCAGGAAAAATAACACCACAATTGACATAACTTTCACGCAACACTCACTTAAGTATTATAATTTTTTTTTGGATCACTTGAGTGATATAACTTTGGTTCAGTACTCACTTAAGCGCCAATAACTTTATTTTTGAATACTTGAATGTCATATAACATTTCGATCGATGGCTTGTGCTGTAACTTTTTAAAATCGTTTGCCCAAGTGTCAAAATCTTTGATTCATTTCATTACCTACATCTATGTTAGCTCTTATATGAATTTATTAATGAAAGTAATGGGATTTAATGGCTCTATTCATTTACTCATTATACCTCTTTTGTCGTATCAAAGACGATACAAGGAAGTGAAAAGCACAATATTTCAATGTATTATAATTAATTAATCCTTGTCCAACTACTTTTCTTTTTGGATCATTATTTAGTAATTGATACGGTAATAGTTAGTACATTGTTTCTTCTTTAATAGAAACCCAATCTTTCAGCTTCTTAGTAATGTTCATGATCAAATGTGTTGACTTCTTGAAGTTGGAAAAGTCGGGTAGCTTTCTTGAGCCAGTCAATATGATGCATCTCCAATTGTTCTGGTCTGCCTTGAATCTCAACTAGTTTAGGACAACTCCATGGGAGAAGTTTCAGACAATGTCTTCACTTATGGTAGACTTGCAAGCATTAACAATAGTGTACAATCTCTTACATTGAAATTTTTTAATGTATTTTTCAACTCTAGAATTTCTATCAACTCAATTCAATAGAGATGCTTCTGTTATTTTGCATAGTATGGTATTGAGGGCCATGTTGTTGCCACGTCGAAAGTTAGTGAGTGGTACACGTGTTGAAGTTCTTAGATACGATCAATTGAGACAAACTAAATTTAAGGCAAAGAAAAGAGAGCCAATGGAAAGTATAGTTATGGAATTTTCTGTCTATTATAGATAAAGCAAAATATTTGTTTTTAGGGGCTTTTTTGTCTTCTCTATTAGATTTCCTTTTAGGTTAAAAGTGGTACCTATATATTAGCGATGGCAAAACCCTAGCCGTCAAGACGCTGAAAAAGGAAATAAAGAGGCAAGAAAAAGAGAGAAGAAAAAAGTGAGTTTTTTTTCTTGATGAGAGTTCTCAATCTCTTTGTGCCCTGATCTTGAGAGAAGATCGGCATTGTATTCCAACTTTTTCGAAGTCTAGTGGATTTGCAGAGTGCCTCTGTGCGGAGACGTAGCCCAGGTTTGGGTAAACTTCGATAACAAATTTTCTGGCGTGTTCATCTGATTCTGCTATTTTATTACTATATTCTGTCTGGTGAATTGTTTGCAAGCGTTATTTTTCTGGAATCGACGTGCGATTTCGTAACAACTGGTATCAGAGCTTGGGTTGGCTAATCGAGAACATCGAGGGTTTTTCGGTGACGTTCGATTGAAAGCAAATAGGATGGCAGAAGATAAAATCAGAATCGATAAGTTCAATGAAGAGGATTTCGGATGGTAGAAACTACAAATAGAGGATTATCTTTATCAGAAAGATCTCTATGCACCACTTGAGGGTTGGAAACCCGAGATGGCGGAAGTGGATCCGACAGCAGAAGCCGAATGGAAAATTCTTGATCGAAAGGCGTTAGGTGCGATTCGTCTAGGGTTGACGAAAAAGACAGGGTACCACATTGCGAAAGCAAAAACTGCAAAGAAGCCATGGATATTCTAACGAATATTTTTGAGAAGCCATCCACATCAAATCAGGTATTTTTGCTGAAGAAACTGGTTAATATGAAGTTATCGATAGAGGTTACGTAGCGGCGAGCATATTAATAGTTTCACGCAGGTCACGGGTCAATTGGAATCCGCAGGCATAAATTTAGATATGAAGCTTCAAGCTTTATTATTTTTATGTTCTCTTTCAGAAAGCTACAATACCGCAGTGCAAGGAATTTTGAGCACCATGAAGGATGATTTAACTCTTGATGATGCTGTGAGTAATATCATGGATGAAGAGATGCGAAGAAAAGTCTTAGGTGGAGATAATTTTTCTGCATCTACATCTTCAACGGCACTTGCAGTGGAGAACCGTGGAAGAAGTAAAAGTAGAGGAAGTTTCAGCGGTCGTGGCAGATCACAATCAAGGGGTAAGAGACAAGTTGCCAAAGATGAGTGTTGGTTTTGTCACAAAACTGGACACCGGAGGTTTCAGTGTGAAGCCTACAAAAAGAAGCAGCAAGATGAGAATCAAGGTGCTAATGTAGTTAGCGATAAATCTTTACTAGATAACTTGTGTTTGTCTGCAGAGTTTGACTTGACAACAAATAAATGGTTTATTGATTCTGGCGCTTCTTTTCATTGCACCTCGCAAAGAGACATATTTAATGATTATGCCAGTGGAGATTTTGGACAAGTGGTTGTGGGAAACGGCCACATGTGTCCAATTGTTGGGAAAGGAACCGTGACTGTGAACATCTCAGGTGGAGGACGTCTAGTTTTGCGTGAAACTAGGCATATTCTGGAATTAAAGAAAAATCTAATTTCAACCAGTAAATTTGACCAAGAAGGTTTGGTAATAACTTTTGGCTGCGGAGGGTGGAAGATAACCTCAGGGGTAAGAATAGTAGCAAAGGGAAAGCGTACAGGTACACTTTACCTTCTCCAAGGAGACAATATCAGTGATATGGTTGCAACTATAATGGCTACAGATAATTTATCTACTCTTTGGCATTATCGTTTGGGACATCTTGGTGAAAAAGGTGTAAAGCAGTTACACTCGAGGAAATTACTTCCGAGTTTACAAAAAGTTGAGTTAGAGTTTTGTGAGAGTTGCATTTATGGAAAACAGAAGGCTGTTAGTTTTCAATTGAATGGACGACAAAATAAAGGCCATAAGCTAGAGTTGGTTCATACTGATGTATAGGGACCTGCTCAGGAACTCTCTTATGGTGGTAAGAGATATTTTGTCACATTCATTGATGATGCAACAAGGACGACTTTGGTCTATGCTCTTAAAGAAAAATTAGAAGTATTCGGGATGTTCAGAATGTGGAAGACCATGGTAGAAAAAGAAACAGGTTATCAGATTAAAGCTCTGAAATCTGATAATGGTGGTGAATACATAAGTAAGGAATTTGCATAATATTTGAGTCGAGAGGGCATACACGGGTTAAAGATTATTCCTAGAACTCCTCGAGAGAACGGTGTACCTGAAAGAATGAACAGGACTATTCTAGAACGTGCAAGATGCATGAGACTACACGTGGGTCTCCCACTACACTTATGGGCTGTCACAGTTGATGTAGCTGTATATCTTATCAACAGAAGTCCATCTAGTGCATTGGATGGAGAAATACCACAAGAACGGTGGTCAGGTAAAAAGATTAATTATTCTCATCTAAAGGTGTTTGGTTGTATTGCATATGCTTTGATTGACAAGGATGATAGAAAAAAGCTTGATGCTAAGTCCCAGAAGTGCGTCTTTATCGGATACCGTGGCAATGAGTATGGCTATAGGCTTTGGGATTATGAGAATAACAAAGTCATCCGCAGTCGCAATGTGGTATTCCATGAAGAAAAGATGTACAAGGATCGTCAGACAGAGACAGAGCATGAGAAGGTAGTACAACCAGAATATGTTGAATTAGACACAATGCCCATCAAGATGTTTCTAGTAAATCAAAGTTCACCTGAAAGAGAGGTTCAAGATGAGCCTATTATTAGTGAAGAGGTAGTTGAAGAAGAATGCAGCGATTCGGAGCAAACGAATGACCCTGAAGTACCTGTCTTGAGAAGGTCTACACGTGTGAGAAAGCCAAAGGTAATTTTTGATTCATCAGCTAATACTATTCTAAGCCATGTCTTATATACAGATTCGGGAGAACCGGAGACTTACGATGAGGCAAAGGCAGACATGTCTCACTTGCAGTGGGAGTGTGCTATGAAAGACGAGATGAGCTCATTTCGAACAAAACTTGGGAGTTGACCAAGTTGCCCACGGAGTAAAAAAGCTTTATTAAACAAATGGGTGTACAGGGTTAAGAATGAAGCAGATGGTAGTATTAGATACAAGGCGAGACTTGTAGTCAAGGGCTTTTCTCAAAAAGAAGGAATCGACTACTCCGAGATATTTTCACCTGTAGTGAAAATGACATCAATTAGAGTTCTGCTAAGTATAGTTGCAGTGGAGGATCTTCATCTTGAGCAATTAGACGTAAAAACAACGTTTTTACATGATGACTTAGATGAATACATGGCACAACCTAAGGGTTTTGAAGTCAAAGGTAAGGAGCACATGGTATGTCGCTTGAAGAAAAGCTTGTATGGCTTGAAACAAGTTTCGCGGCAATGGTACTTAAAATTTAATGGTTTCATGCAAGAAAAAGGATTTGCACACTGTGAGTTTGATCACTGTGTTTATTTTCGCAAACATGATGATGGTGACATTGTGTATCTATCTTTATATGTGGATGACATGCTGGTGGCTAGTTCCAATATGAAGAGAATCGTAGAAGTGAAAAAGATGTTATCATCACAGTTTGCTATGAAAGACTTGGGAGAGGCCAAGAATATTTTAGGCATGAAAATCATCAGAGACAGGAAAAATAAGAAATTATGGTTGTCGCAGGAAGACTATGTGAACAAGGTGTTAAAGAGATTTAACATGGACAAGGAAAAATCAGTTGCAACTCCTCTAGCGAATCACTTCAAACTTTCCAAGGATATGTGTCCAAGCACTCAGGCTTTGAAAGATGAGATGGCGGTAGTTCCATATGCAACAGCAGTAGGGAGTTTGATGTATGCCATGGTGAGCACGAGACTAGACATTGCACAAGCAGTGGGAATTGTGAGTCGATATATGCAGAACCCAGGTAGAGAGCATTAGAATGCAGTTAAATGGATTACTCACTTTGTTATGGTGGTACATCTCTAGAGTTGCAGGGTTATGTAGATGCAGATCATTCGGGTGATCGAGATAGTGGTAAGAGTACCATTAGATATGTCTTTACAATTGCAGGTACATCAGTGAGTTGGGTATCTCAACTACAAAAGATAGTGGCTTTATCGACAACAGAGGCAGAATATGTAGCGATTACAGAAGCCTCCAAGGAAATCATGTGGTTACAAGATTATATGGAGGAGTTACATCGAAAACAGACAGTCAGTACACTGTGGAGTGATAGTCAAAGTGTAGTGCACTTAGCAAAGAATGCAGCTTATCACTCAAGGACTAGACATATCAAGAAGCATTATCACTTTATCAGGTCAGCATTGAAAGATAATGAATTAAAGCTACAAAAGATTAATGGCTCGAAGAATCCAGCTGACATGATGACCAAGGTAGTAGACAGAGAGAAGCATATTTTCTGTACTGCTACCATTGGTATTACTCCATGTTGATTGATGAGGAGTATCGCAGAGGCACAAGTTTTAAACTACTATTTTTTGAAGAAGATGGATGCAAAGTTGCTTGGTGCTTTGGTATATTTGTCTTCAAGTGAGAGATTGTTATAGATAAAGCCAAATATTTGTTTTTAGGGGCTTTTTTGTCTTTTCTATTAGATTTCCTTTTAGGTTAAAAGTGGTACCTATATATTAGCGATGGAAAAACCCTAGCCGTCAAGACGTTGGAAAAGGAAATAGAGAGGCAAGAAAAAGAGAGAAGAAAAAAGTGAGTTTTTTCTTGATGAGAGTTCTCAATCTTTTTGTGTCCTGATCTTGAGAGAAGATCGTTGTTGTATTCCAACTTTTTCGAAGTCTAATGGATTCGTAGAGTGCCTCTGCGCGGAGACGTAGCCTAGGTTTGGGTGAACTTCGATAACAAATTTTCTGGCGTGTTCATCTGATTCTGCTATTTTATTACTATATTCTATCTGGTGAATTGTTTGCAAGCATTATTTTTCTGGAATCGACGTGCGATTTCGTAACACTGTCAACTTTATCCCTCAAAAGTTCATGTACTTTGGACTGTGTAGTTTCTCACATCACTTGGGAAATTTTCGAATCTTTACTCCTTCACTCTCTCACAACCGCCATGGAAAGAATACGAACCGCGGAGAGGAAGAATTGATATCTGAAATATTGACAGTCTGTACCTGAGACAATGGTAGGAACAGAATATCCACAGCATAAGCAATATGAAAAAACCTTCCACGATGGAAGCTTAGCTCAGATTCAACAGTAACACAATTGAGAGAAGAAGTATTTGTACTAATATTTTCTACTTATTACATAAGTATAAGGAGCTTGCAATATACAGAGTTTTGGGTTGCTGGCCAACCTCTGAAATCAAGTGCGCAAGCAACATTTACATTCTAGCATTAACCAAACTCAAAGTCCAAGAGATAAAGTATCTTAAGAACAATTTATAAGAAAAAAAAAGACACTCAGACAAGTTGGATTCCACAAAGTCAAACTGCGTCTCTTCCTCAAGTCCTCCACTAATCATCAGAACTCACAGAATCTTCTACCTTCCGATGCTTGTGTTGGAGAAAACTTCCTTATCTGTTTGAAGCTGACAAAATGTTTCCATCAATCTAGTCTGAAGACTTAGAGACTCTTTCGTCAAAGTCTAAAGACCGCCAGACCATCAGACTCAAGATTTAAAGTCTGCACTCATTGACAGTTTCTAGACCATCGAAGAAAACTTATCCAGAATCAAGTATTTATTTAAGGATTTGATTCGAGCGGCTAAAGTAGATCTCACAGCTGGAGATAGCATCTCCAGATCTATTATTCGTTTTGAAATTAATTTGGGTAACTTGGATCCGTTGATTGACGAAGTATACTTGGAAGGTTCTACTTATGGAAACCTAGATTCTGATTGTATGGACGAGCAGGATTGGTGGGCTATCATCACATTTCTTAAATAACTCGAGATCTCCCTAATTAATTATGTCCAACGGGTAGATTGGAAAAACTCATTTGGAAAGTACCAACGGTTATGAAGGCATCGAGGAGTTTATAAGGAAGACACTCTAGTTATTCGAGTGTGTGTGCGATAGATAAATTCCAAAGTCTGAAGCTCATTGTTCTTTGCTGATTTAATTGTTGAGCGTAAATTTGTACTCAAAAGAGAGTTTAGATTCTTGTGAGACCTTGAGGAAGTGTAGCAGAGCCTCTACACTGTGGAATCAAGAACGTGATACTGTAGCGACTTTTTTGATTCATTATGAAATCCAGCTGGTGGGCTGTCAGTGAGGGAGAGTGGACGTAGGTTTGGATTAAGACAAACCACTATAAACCTTGTGTTCTTATTCTCTTCCCTGAACTCTTTTACTTTGTTCGTAACTCTATTTGATTGTTAGAGTCTAATTTCCTCTTCAAAGTCTATTATTAAATAGACTCAAGTTAAAAGTAAAGTTTTATACTATATTCTGCAAAAAGTTGTTTGTGCATCTATTCACCCTCCCTCTAGGTGCTTG
Source organism: Eucalyptus dawsonii (assembly GCA_016097615.1). Taxonomy (NCBI): domain Eukaryota; kingdom Viridiplantae; phylum Streptophyta; class Magnoliopsida; order Myrtales; family Myrtaceae; genus Eucalyptus; species Eucalyptus dawsonii. The sequence goes on from CM027878.1 coordinate 78,543,679, forward strand.
TACTAACTATCTCAATTGGTATCAGAACATATGTACTCATTTGAATTGAAGTGTTTTTACTTCAGAGTTAACGATCCATGGCTAGTATATTGGCTCCAAGGTTGGTTGAAGGGCAAAGCAACACCAGACCACCTTATTTTGATGGAAAGAAATACAACATATGGAAAAACAAGATGAAGGCATTCCTAAAATCAAAAGATCCTCTGGAATGGGATGTGGTAGACAAATGAATCATTCCTAAAGCAACAATAGTCTCAGAAAAGGGAAAAAAAGCTGTTGAAGCTAGTGTGATGACTCAAGAAGAGATAACCAAAAGACAAGCTCTTGATGCAAAAATAATTTATTCATTATATTGTGCATTATTTCCTACTGAATATAACGGAATATCTTCTTGTGAAACGGCTAAAGAAGTCTAGGATAGGCTGCACATCACCTATGAAGGAATCGATCGAGTGAAAGAAACTAGAATCAATATTTCGCTTGGTCAATATGAAGCCTTCAAGATGAAACCATGAGGAACTATCACTGACATATTTAGTCATTTTACAGAAATCGTGAATGGTCTTGAGTATCAAGGTCAATCAGTTTCTGGACCTATGTAAGTTAACAAACTATTGCGTGGACTTTCAAAAGATTAAAATCACATAAAGACCTCAATAAGGGAGACCCAAAGGATCATACCACTCTTTGTTGATGAATTGGTTGGCACTCTTCAGCCTTATGAAGTGGAGTAAATCAATGAAGATGAAGATCCCAAAGGTAAAAAAATCCATTACTTTAAAATCTAATGATAATTATGATGTTATAGATTCTGAAGACGATATGGATGATGAAGAGCTTACTCTCATGATAAGAAGGTTAAAAAAACTGAACAAAAATGGAAGAAGATTCAATTGGAAGAAACAAAGTTCTCAAAAGTTTCAAAATAAATCAGCCGAGGACGATGAATCCAATAAAGATGTGATTCGTTTTGAATGTAAGGAAAATGGACACGTCAGACCCAAGCGCCCCATCAAGAAAAAGAAGGAAAATATGAGAAATATAAAAAGATACTCGAAGCAGAAACTTGAAGTGATACCGAATGCGAAGAGAGTGATGATGATTATGCTAATATTTGTCTAATGGCACAATCAGAATCGGATTCAGACTCAGACTCGACAGAAGTGAAATCGATGTAAGTAATTTAAAAATTCCTATTAAAGTCTCTAAATATATTGATGAACTGTGTCTTAGTCTCAAAACCTCTCTCAAGAGAATTTCTGAACTAAAAAGGGAAAATTCTGCACTGAGGCAACATGAGATTGTTTGGAAAGAAAAGTTCGAAAATTTTGATAAAAAGTTTTATTACTTTGAAAGAAAATGCAGATTCTCTTTCAAAAGAAAATACACTTTTGAAAAATGATATGTCAAGCATTTCAAAAGATTTTCTATAGGATCTGAAAAATTGGAAAAGATTCTTTCAGCATAAAGACCTTACTTAACAAATCAGGCTTGGGAATGACTGTTGAAACCATCCATCTAATTGATTTTCCAAAAGTAAAGGAAATAATCAAATAAAGACCTACAAATTTTTTTTTACAAAAATCATTTTCAAAAAATCTTTGTAAACTTGTTGGCCGTAGTGTTATTAAATGTTCTAAATGCAACAGCTCAAAACACTTTGAGAAAAAATGTCCTATGATTTGGAAACCTGTTAAAAAGGTTTGGGCAAAGACCGTATATTGCACTAACTCCATTGGACCCAAGAAAGTATCGGTACCAAAGAAGGCTTGAGTTTCTTTTTTAAATGCAGGTCACTATCAAGAAAAATATCAAATGGTACTTGGATAGTGGATACTTAAGACATATGACAAGAGACTCAAGTTGTTTAATAAAGTTTATACAAGTTAATGGTGAAAAAGTTTCTTTTGGTGGAAATAGCAAAGGCAGAATTGTTGAATGCGGAACAATAAAGATTGAAAGTCTCACAATCAACAATGTTTCCTTAGTAGAATGACTCAACTACAACTTGTTGAATATTAGCCAACTGTATGATACAAGTTTCAAAATCAACTTTAAAAAAGGAATATGTTTAGGAACTAGTAAAGACTCATCTTAGACTTTCACAGGGCGAAGCCATGTGAATATCTATCTCTTGGATATCAAACCAAAAAAATCCCAATGTCTAATTTCAATTCAAGAGGAAGCTAATCTCTGGCATAGAAAACTTGGCTACATCAACATGAAGCAAATAGCCAAGATCTCTGCAAAGAAGCTTGTTCGTGGACTACCCAACTTGACATACCAAAAATCTGAATTATGCATACCATGTGTGTTGGGAAAACATATTAGAAGTTCTTTCAAATCAATAAATCAAGTTCAACTAATCGCGTACTGCAGCTCCTACATATGGATCTCTTCGGATCAACTAGGACTCAGAGCATTGGTGGAAAAAAAATATTGCCTAGTAATAATGGATGATTATTCACGATTTACCTGGATATATTTCCTGACAAGTAAGTCTGAAACTTTTTCTTATTTCATAAAGTTTGCTAAGAAAGTACTGAATGAGAGATGGTATGTTATTTCAAGCATATGAACAGACCATGGAAGTGAGTTTGAAAATCAAAACTTTGCTAAATATTGTGATGAATTTGGTTTTCAGCATGTGTTCTCCTCTCTATACACTCCAGAACAGAAAGGAGTTGTGGAAATGAAGAATAGATCGTTGCAAAAAATGGCTAGAACATTTTTAATTGGAAGTAACATTTATTCTTGTTTTTGGGCTAAAGCAGTTTCTACAGCATGTTATATTATTAATAGAGTCTTCTTAAGGCCTATTCTAGAGAAAACTCTTTATGAGTTGTTCAAAGGAAAAAAACAAATTATTTCCTATTTTCATGTGTTTGGTTGCAAATATTTTATATTAAAAAATGCAAATGATTGAATTGGTAAGTTTGAAGAAAAATCAGATGAAGGCATCTTCCTTGGATATTCAACCACCAGCAAAGTTTACAGAGTATACAACAAAAATACTCATTCTGTGGAGGAATCGATGAATGTCAACTTTCAAGATCTTATACAAAATCAATTGATCCAGACTTAATCTGAAGAATCTGGACTTGCTACAGACTCTATAAAGTCTAAATCCTTAGAAGCAACTCAAACTTCAGAAGATCAATAACGAATGAACGTTGAAGAATCAAATGAAGAAAAAGATCAGCAGTTTGTCAGACCAACCAACAACTGGAAGCACAGATCTAGTTATTCTAAAGAATTCATTATTGGTGACATCGATGAAGGAATTCGTACAAGATACAAAAGGCATGAAGAGTCTAGCGCTGTAACTCTTATTTCTGAAATAGAACTCAAAAGCATAGAAAAAGCTTTAACTGATGAAAGCTGAATTGAAGCTATGCAAGAAGAACTTAGGCAATTTAGTATCAACGATGTCTAGGAATTGACTCCTAATCCAAAAGGTAAATCTGTTATTGGAGCTAAATGGATTTTCAGGAACAAGATGGACGAGAAAGGAAAAAGTTATAAGGAACAAAGCAAAACTCTTGGCCAAAGAATATATGCAAGAAGAAGGGATAAACTATGATGAAACTTACGCACCAGTAGCAAGGTTAGAAGCAATTAAATTAATACTTACTTTTGCATGTTATAAGAATTTCAGGTTATTCCAAATAGACGTCAAAAGTGCATTCCTGAATAGTTTTATCCAAGAGGAAGTCTATGTGGAACAACCTCTCGATTTTGAAGACTCAAGGAAACTAGACTCTGTATTCAAACTGAAAAGACGCTATATGGTTTAAAGCAAGCACCTCAAGCTTGGTATGACAAGTTAAGTAAGTTTTTAATCCAAAATGACTTTGTTAAAAGTAAAATAGACATTACTTTGTTTATCAAAAGCGAAAGTAAAGACTTTTTACTTGTTCAAATCTATATTGATGATATTATTTTTGGATCACCTAATGAAAATCTATGCAAGAAATTTTCAAAGTCTATGCAGGATGAATTTGAGTTGAGCATGATGGATGAACTATCCTCTTTCTCGGACTACAAGTAAAACAATTGAAGGAAGGGAGCTTCATTCACCAAGAAAAATATACTAAAGAACTTGTTAAAAAGTTCGGTTTGGAGAATTGCAAAAAGACTGATATACCAATGTTAAGTTCCTCGAAGCTAGACAAAGATGAAGGAGGAAAGAAAGTTGACTAGAAGCTGTACATGAGTATCATTGGTTCACTTCTTTATCTTACTGCTTGTAGACCTGATATTTTGTTTAGTGTTTGCATTTATGCTAGATTTCAATCAGATCCCAAGGAATCTTATCTAAGTGCTACAAAACACATCATCAAATACATTGCAATAACCTCTAATTTGGGTCTCTAGTATCCTAAATAATGATACTTTACTCTCCTTGGATACTCAAATGCAGATCTAATAGGATACAGAGTTGATAGAAAGAGCACCTTAGGCACTTGTCAATTGTTTGGTAACAAGTCAGTATCTTGGTTTTCAAGGAAGCAAAGTACTGTAGCTCTTTCAATAGCAGAAGCAGAGTATGTGGCTCTTGGAAGCTGTTGTTCTCAAATCTTATGGATAAAACAACAGCTAAGAGACTTTGGAATCGAAGAATCATGCACTGAGATCAAATGTGACAATACCAGCGCGATTAATCTCACAAAGAATCCAGTTCTTCATCCAAGAGCAAAGCATATAGAGATTCGACATCACTTCATTAGAAATCATGTTCAAAATGGAGAAGTCTTGATTCAATTCATTGACTCAAAGAATCAGTTGGCGGACATATTTACAAAACCTCTAGAGAAAAGTCAATTTGAGTCTGTTTGTTCCAGACTTAATATCTTAAAGTTTGAAGAAGCTCAGACTTAGGGATAAAAGTCTAAGGATACTCAGACTCAGAATATCAAGAATTACGATTGTAAGTTATTTTAGTTTTATAAATTTATCTCTCAGATAAAAACTCAAAAAGGTACGAATGTCTATTAATTTGCAATTGATTGATGTTGTCTTTCCAAATTTTGTAATTATAGCAATCATTCCTTTTCGAAAAAGAAGTTATCTTTTCCGACAGTTATCTATTTTCGAAAAGGTAGTTATTTTTTAAAAGACATTTTCTATTTTTCCTTTTACAATGATCCGTATACCTAGTTTCGATTGCTTCATATATTGTTTGTTTTCTTTTGTTTTACTCACAAAACCATAGAAAGCACATAACATCACCTTCTCACTTTTACTCTCTAGTTTAATCCTCAAAGTTTTTATCTTTCTTGCGAATCGAGTTTGGAATCTCTCAAAGACTGTGAGAATGTCTTTTCAAAGAAAGTGTTCAAGGCTTGCGAGCAGGGGACCACAGCATATGCATGAGGGTCCTACGCACTTTGACCTTACGGAGGAAGAAGAATCTCCAAGACAGCAGCATAATCCACAACATTCTCAACCGCATCATTCTCCTTAAGCTAGACCTCAGGATGTTCAACATCAAGCGGAGGAAGAAATTATTGAGGATGCAGAACTTGTAAGAACTCAAAAGCCTGCTTTTACCTTCAAACTCTACTCTGCCTTGAAAGATGGAGGTACTCCTTTGAACTTTATTGATGAATTTTTGAAAGAAAAATGGTACAGAAATGAAACCCACCTTTTGCGAACGGTGGAACGTTTGGGAGTTGCTCATGCGGGCTCAGCGGAAAGAGCTTTTGCGAATATTCCAAGCGATCCTCGTATTGGAGGACTTTGTCAACCTGATGGAAATGATGATGAAAAGATGTTCATTCATTTTAAGCCTAGAATGGGTGTTGCCGCGAATATTCAAAGCAAAAGGTCAGATCTGTTTCGTTCTGAGGAACATAAGTGAACTTACTCTAAGTTGCTAAAGCGAGGGGTGATGAACCCAAGGAATGTAGATTTTGATTTTCTCGATTCTCTGAACGTGAAGTTGTGAAAGCTAGTATGAGCACTTATGAGGGGTGAATAGGTATAAAAACAATTTTACGAGATAAGTGTGCAGCATTAATCAACAATAGATTATGAAAAGGAAATTCGTCTCTTGTAAACAAAACGAGTTACGATCAAGGTAAAGGAGTATAGGGAAGAGAATATGAACACAGAGATTATAGTGGTTCGGTTTAATCCAAGCCTACGTCCACTCTTCCGCACTGACAGCCCACCGGTTGGATTTCAATATGAACAAAAAAGTTGTTACAGAAAAGCTCTTCCTTAATTCCACAGTGTATAGACTCTACTACACTTCCACAATGTCTCTCAAAGATATTGATTCTCTTTTGCGTACAAAATTTCGCTCAACAATTTAATTGACAAAGAATAAGGAGCTTCAGACTTTGGAACTCTTCTATCGTACACACACTCGAACAACTGGAACGTCTTCCTTATATACTCCTTTATGCCATCACATCCATTGGCACTTACCAAAGGAATTCTTCCAATCTACCCGTTGGATAAAATCAATTAGGAAGATCTTCGAGCTATTTAAGGAACATGACGATAACCCATCAATCCTGCTCGCCCATACAATCAGGATCTAGGTTTTCATAAGTAGAACCTTCCAAGTATACTTCGCCAATCAATGGATTTATAATCCTTGAATCAATCTTGATTTGAATAATGGATTCTAGTATACTAAATCCAACCAAGAGATCTTCTCTAGTCGATAAAGTCAAATCCTTAACGAAACATTCAGTTTTGGATAAGTCTTCTTCGATGGTCTAGAAACTGTCAATGGAATTAAGATTGCTTGGGAACACGAACAAGTTGAAAATCTTCCATTGACTGGACAATCCCTTCCAGCTTTTTCAAATCCTCCTTCAGTTGTGCCACATCTTCACCCTTAGCATTTACTTGAACTTGAAGAGCAAGGGCATGGATTTAATCATTCAAAGAAACTGAAGAAGCATGTTCTGCATTCTGCAAGTTCTGTACTTCGCATCCCAGAGCATATATTTGACCCCGCATCTCCAAGAGAACATCAAGAATTCTGCGAAAATCTGCTGAATTATCAATCTAAGTACTGGCTTATGCACAATCGGATGGAGTATAGGTAGATGATGGCAAATCAGCATAGTCACGCAAATTGGGCGATAAAACATCATGTCCCTCCTCAAGAAATTGAGAGACATAGATGTCCTCTGGATTTGCTAGAGAACGACTTATTCCTTCACTGGTGGCAGGGAATGAGGACGTTCCTCTTTTCTCAGGATCTCCCCCTGTTTCCATGCCTTCAGGTGTAGAAACTGTTCCTCATGCTCTGCTTCCGCTTGATCTCCTCTCTCCTCTTCTTCTTCTTCCTCAATTCTTTCCTCCTCTGCTTCTCTCTCCTCTACTTCTTTCTCCTCTGCTTCTTTATCCAAATCTTCTCTCTCTCTCTCTCTAGTCCTCTGTTCTATCTCATCCGTGTCTTTTTCTTGTCTCTCCGTTGATTCTCGAACCGAACGACTCAAATTCTTCAATGCTATTGCATAAATGGTGATTTCATCCTCATCCTCTTCGTCCTCAATGATGAGAGCTCTTCTTTTCTTGGATGGAGCAACCATTGGCTCCTTCCATTTCCTCTTTGCAGCCGAAGAGATTTGATGAGTCTTGACAGAGGTTTTCTCTTTGAATAGTTCCAATGCCTTGTTGAGTTCCTTCATACGCATTTTAGAGACCATTTTCAGTCCCACCGCCATTTGATCGCATGATCAAACACAGAAAATCCGGGGAGGCTGAACGTTCAAATGTCTAAATAACTTAGTCACAAGAGCTGGATAAGAAAGTTGACCTTTGTCCTTCACCATTGCTTTGTACATGTGAAACATAATAGTGTGTGGAAGAGAGAACTTTTTCCCAGCATTGATGGCATACATCAGCTTTGCCTCCGAGTTTGAAACGTGGGTTTTTGAAGTAGATTTTGGTCTGAGGCAGTTAATCACAATCTTGTGAAGCAAAATGTTGGATGCATTCATCCTCAAATAGGAAATCTTTCCTTCCGTCCTTCTATCCTTAACAAGCTCCAACGTTGCACGAGTAATAGACACACTGATAAGTTGATATCTCCCTCTTTCAACCCCAATCACATCAGCCAATGTATTCATGTCAACCACATAGTCTTGATCTCGAACACTAAAAAAGAACCTATTCACATCCAAGAAACTAATATTCAAATAGAAATAAGCAGTAAGTTTAGCATAAGCTTCTGTAGTTTCAGAACAAAACTGTTCGAGTTGAAGAAGAGTGAATTTTTCCCGTAGATTGACATTCACAAAAGTCAAAAAAATCAAAGTCCACACTTCTAGGGTTTATCACCCCATGTTTCAGCAACTTAGAGTACAGTTGTTTGTGTTCCTTCGATCGAAATAAATCCGTCCTTTTGCTTTGGATTTTTGCTGCAACACCCATTCTAGGTTTAAACTGACTATACATCTTATCATCGTCATTTCCATCTGGTTGATTTAGCCCTCCAACATGTGAATCGCTTGGGATATTTGCCAATGCCTCTTCCGCCGACCCAGCAGGGGCAATTCCCAATCGTTCCATTGTGCGTAATAAGAAAGTTTCATTTCTATACCCTTTGTCTTTAAGAAATTCATCAATGTAGTTCAACGGAGTACCATCCCTCTTCAAAGCATGATAAAGCTTGTAGGTAAAAGCGGGCTTAAGAGTTCTTATGGGTTCTGCATCTTCGATGATTTCTTCCTCTTCTCGATGTTCAACATCCTGAGGTCTAGATGGAGGAGATGGACACTGCTGAGAATGTTGTGGGCTCTGTTGCTGTCTAGGAGATTCTTCTTCTTTGGTGAGATCAAAGTGCGTAGGCCCCTCATGCATTTGCTATGGTCTCCTGTTCGCAATCCTCGAAGACTTTTTTTGAGACGACATCTTTCACAGTCTTTGAGGGATTCCAAGCTTGTTTCCCAAGAAAGATGAAAACTTTTCGAGGATTAAACAAGAAAAGAAGACAGAAATGGAAGATCTGTGCTCTCTTAGCGTTTTTGTGAATAAAACGAAGAAGAATTGACAGTATATAAGGTAGTTGAAGCGAGGCATACGGAACGTCGTAAAAGGAAATATAAATATGCCTTTTTGAAAAAATAACTGCCTTTTTAAAAAAAATTAGATAACTGTCACTTCAAATAACTTTTTTTTTAAAAAAAAGGATTCCAATAATCAAGGAAACTGGAAATAACACCAATCAATTTCGGATATAAGATCGTATCTTTTCAAGATTTGATCCGAGAAATAAATTTATAAAATAGAAATAACTTACAATTCGTAAAGTCTTGATTGTCCGAGTCTGAGAGACTTTAAACTTTTAGTCCTGAGTCTGAACATCTTCAGACTTTAAGATATTGAGACTGGAATGAATAACTTCAAATTGATTTTTCTTCAAAGGCTTTGTAAATATATCCGCCAATTGATTCTTTGAGTCAATAAACTGAATTGAAACTTTTCCATTTTGAACATGATCTCTAATGAAATGATGTTGAATCTCTATAAGTTTTGCTCTTGAGTGAAGAATTGGATTCTTGGTGAGATTGATTCCGCTGGTATTATCACATTTGATTTGAGTGCATAAATCTTCAATTCCAAAGTCTCTTAACTATTGTTTTATTCACAGAATTTGTGAACAACAACTTCCAAGAGCTACATACTATGCTTCTGCTGTAGAAAGAACTATTGTACTCTGCTTCCTTGAAAACCAAGATATTGTCATGCTTCCAAGTAGTCGACAGGTGCCCGAGGTGCTCTTTTTATCAATTCTGCATCCGGCTAGGTCTGCGTCTGAGTATCCAAGAAGAGTAAAGTCTCCTTTTTTAGGATACCAAAAACCCAAGTTTGAAGTTGAGGCAATGTATTTGATAATACGCTTTGCAGCACTTAGATGAGATTCTTTAGGGTCTGCTTGAAATTTGGCACACATACAAACATTAAATAATATGTTAGGTCTAGAAGCAGTTAGATAAAGAAGTGAACAAATGATACTTTTATATAGCTTCTGGTCAACTTTCTTTCCTTCTTCATCTTTGTCCATTTTCAAAGAACTTGACATTGGTATATCAGTATTTTTGCAATTTTCTAGTCCAAACTTTTTGACAAGTTCTTTAGCATATTTTTCTTGATGAATAAAGATTCTTTCCTTCTGTTGTTTCACTTGAAGCCCAAGAAAGAAGGTTAGCTCACCCATCATGCTCATTTCAAACTCATCCTGCATAGACTTAGAAAATTTCTTGCATGATTTTCATTAGAAGATTCAAAAATAATATCATCAACATAAATTTGAACGAGTAGAAAAATTTTGCTTTCTCTTTTGATAAACAATGTAGTATCTAATTTACCTTTGACAAACCCGATCTGAATTAAAAACTTACTTAATCTTCCTTTTTCAGTCGAATATAGAGTCTAGTTTTCTTGGGTCTTCAAAACCGGGTGGTTGTTCCACATAGACTTCCTCTTGGATAAATCCATTTAGGAAAGCACTTTTGACGTGTATTTGGAATAACCTGAAATTCTTATAACAAGCAAAAGTAAGTAATAATCTAATTGCTTCTAACCTTGCTACTGGTGCATAAGTCTCATCATAGTCTATCTCTTCTTCTTGCGTATATCCCTTGGCCACGAGTCTTGCTTTGTTTCTTACGACATTTTCTTTCTCGTTCATCTTATTTAAGAAAACCCATTTAGCTCCAATGATAGACTTACCTTTCGTTTTAGGAGTCAATTCCCAAACATCATTAATGCTGAATTGCCTGAGTTCTTCTTGCATAGTTTCAATTAAGCTTTCATCAGTTAAAGCTTCTTCTATGCTTTTGGGTTCTATTCCAGAAATAAGAGCCACAACATTAGACTTTTCGTGCCTTTTGGATCTTATGCGAATTCCTTCATTAATATCACCAATAATGAGATCTTTGGGATGACTGAACTTATGCTTTCAGTTGCTGGTTGATTTGTCAGACTGTTGATCATTTTTCTTATTCGAATCTTCGACAATCATTTGTTGTTGATCTTCTGAAGTTTGAGCTACTTCTGAATATTTAGACTTTGTAGAGTTTAGAGCAAATTCAGATTCTTCAGGTTAAGTCTGAATCGATTGGTTTTGCATAAAGTCTTGAAATTTGACATTCATTGATTCCTCCACAGATTGAGTCTTCTTGTTGTAAACTCTGTAAGCTTTGCTTATGATAGAATATCCAAGAAAAATATCTTCATATGATTTTTCTTCAAACTTACCAACTCGATCATTAGCATTTTCAATATAAAACATTTACATCCAAATACATGAAAATACGAAACAATTGGCTTCTTTCCTTTGAATAACTCGTAGAGAGTTTTCTCTAGAATAGGTCTTAGAAATACTCTATTAATAATATAACATGCTGTAGAAATTACTTCAACCCACAAACGTGAAGAGATGTTACTTTCAATTAAGAGAGTTTTAGCCATTTCTTAAAGTGATCTATTCTTTCTTTCCATGACTCCATTTTGCTCTGGAGTATATGAAGAAGAAAAAAACACATGCTGAAAACCAGATTCATCACAGAATTTCGTAAAGTCTCGGTTTTCAAATTCACCTCTATGGTCTATTCGTATACTCGAAATAACATACCCTTTCTCATTTTGGACCTTTTTAGCAAATTTTGTAAAATAAGAAAAGGTTTCAGACTTACTTGTCAGGAAATATACCCAAGTGAATCATGAATAATCATCCACAATCACTAAACAATATTTCTTACCTCAAATTCTTTGAGTTCTGGTTGGTCCAAAGAGATTCATATGCAAGAGCTGCAGCACACGATTAGTGGAAACTTAATTTATTGGTTTGAATGAGTTTCTTACTTGTTTTCCCAACACACATGGTGTGCATAGATCAGACTTTTGGTATGACAGATTGGGTATAACACGAATAAGCTTCTTTGCTGAAATTTTGGCTATTTGCTTCATATTGATGTGCCCAAGTTTTCTGTGCCATAAGTTTGTTTTTTCTTGAATTGAGATTAGACATTGGGTTTCATATGGTTTGACATCCAAGAGGTAGATATTTCCATATCTTCGACCCATGAAAGACTAAGAAGAGTTTTTACTGGTTTCTAAATATATTGCCTCTTGAAAATTGACTTTGAAACCGGTGTCGCACAGCTGACTGATACTTAGCAAATTGTAGTTGAGTCCTTCCACTAAGGAAACATTACTGATCGTGAGGCTTCCAATCTTTACAATTTTGTATCCCACAATTCTTCCTTTGTTGTTTCCTCCAAATGAAACTTTTCCACCATTGACTTGAACAATATTTATGAAGCAATTTGAATCTCTTGTCATATGCCTTGAGTATCCACTATCCAGGTACCAATTAATCTTTTTCTTGAAAGTGACCTACATTTAGAAAAGATACTCAAGCTTTCTTTGGTACCCATATTTTTTTGGGTCAATTGGTGTTAGTATAATACATGGTCTTTGCCCATACCTTCTTAACAGGTTTCCAAACCATAGGACATTCTTTCTCAAAATGGTCTGAGCTATTGCACTTAGAACATCTAAGAGCACTGTGACCTACTGATTTTACAAAAACTTTTTGGAAATGATTTTTGTAAGCATCTCTTGTAGGTCTTTGCTTAATTATTTCCTTTACTTTAGGAAAATCAATTAGAGGAATGGTTTCATCAGTCATTCCTAAACTTGATTTGTTGAAGTAAGGTCTTTGTACTGAAATAATTTTTTCAAGTTTCTTAGATTCTATAGAAAATCTTTTAGAAATATTTGAGATGTCATTTTTCAATAATGCATTTTCTTTTGAAAGATTGTCTGCATTTTCTTTCAAAGTAGTAATATTTTTGTCTAGACTTTTGACATTTTCTTTCCAAACATTTTCCTATTGCTTTAGAGCAGAATTTTCTCTTTTGAGTTCGGAAATCCTTTTGAGAGAAGTTTTGAGACTAAGACACAATTCATCAATGTATCTAGAGACTCTAGAAGGAATATTCAAATTACTTACCTTAACTTCACCGTTTGAATCTGAGTCTGTCTCAGAGTTTGAATCTGAGTCTGATTGTGCCATGAGAAAAATATTGGCATAATCATGATCACTTTCCATATCATTCCAAGTTTATGCTTTGAGTGTCTTTTGATATTTCTCAGCTTTTCCTTTCTTTTTCCTCAGAATGGGACATTTGGGTCTTATATGTCCATTTTTCTTACATTCAAAACAGACTACATCTCTATTGGATTTATCATCCTCAACATACTTAGTCTGTTGCTTTTGAAAACTTTGTTTCTTTGGATTGAATCTCCTCCCCTTTCTGTTTAGCTTTCTGAATCTTCTTATCATAAGAGCAAGCTCCTCATCATTCATATCGTCTTCAAAATATGTGACATCAGAATCATCATTAGATTTTAACACAATGGATTTCTTACCTTTAGGATCTTCATCTTCATTGATTCGCTCCACTTCATAAGACTGAAGAGTCCCAACCAATTCATCGACATAAAGTGGCATAATTCTTTGTGTCTCCCTTATTGAGGTCTTTTAGATTCCAATCCTTGGAGAGTCCACGCAGTAGCTTGTTTACTTTCATGAGATCAGAAATTGGTTGACCTTGATTTTCAAGACCATTCACGATTTCTGTAAAACGACTAAACATGTCGGTGATAGATTCTCTTGATTTCATTTTGAATGCTTCGTATTGACCGAGCAGAATGTTGATTCTGGTTTCTTTCACTCGATCAGTTCCTTCATAGGTGATGTGTAATTTATCCCAGACTTCTTTAGCTATATTACAAGAAGATATTCTATTATATTTAGAGGGTGATAATGCACAATATAAAGAATAAATTACTTTTACATCAAAAGCTTGTCTCTTGGTTATCTCTTCTTGAGTCATTTTGCTAGACTCAACGGCTTCTTTTCCTCTTTCTGAGACAGATGCAACTTTAGGAATGGTTCCTTTGTCTACCACATCACATTCCAAAGAATCTTTTGATCTTAGAAATGCATTTATCTTGTTTTTCCATATGTTGTATTCCTTTCCATCAAAATACGGCAATCTAGTATTGCTTTGCCTTTCAACCAATCCTGGAGCCAACATACTAACCATAAATCTTTAAATCTGAAGTAAAACACTTCAACTTAAGTGAGTACACAAACTCTGATACCAATTGTGAAAGCTAGTATGAGCACCTAGAGGGGGTGAATAGGTGTAAAAATAATTTTATGAGATAAGTGTGCAGCATTAATCAGCAATAAATTATGAAAAGGAAATTCGTCTCTTGTAAACAAAACGAGTTACGATCAAGGTAAAAGAGCGTAGGGAAGAGAATATGAACACAAAGATTATAGTGGTTTGGCTTAATCCAAGCCTACGTCCACTTTTCCGCACTGACAGCCCACCAGTTGGATTTCACTATGAACAAAAGAGTTGTTACAGAAAAGCTTTTCCTTGATTCCACAATGTAGAAACTCTACTACACTTCCTCAAGGTCTTTCAAAGATATTGACTCTCTTTTGCGTACAAGATTTCGCTCAACAGTTTAATTGACAAAGAACAAGGAGTTTCAGACTTTGGAATTCTTCTATCACGCACACACTCGAACAACTGGAACGTCTTCGTTATATGCTCCTTTATGCCATCACATCCGTTGGTACTTACCAAAGGAATTCTTCCAATTTACCCATTGGACAGAATCAATTAGGAAGATCTTTGAGCTATTTAAGGAACATGACGATAGCTCATCAATCTTGCTCGCTCATACAATCAGGATTTAGGTTTCCAAAAGTAGAACCTTCCAAGTATACTTCGCCAATCAACGGATCTATAATCCATGAATCAATCTTGATTTGAATACTGGATTCCAGCATACTAAATCCAACTAAGAGATCTTCTCTATTCGATAAAGTCAAATCATTAACGAAACATCCAGTTTTGGATAAACCTTCTTCGACGGTCTAGAAACTGTCAATGAGGATAGACTTTGAGTCTTGAGTCTGGCAGTCCGGAGTCTTTAGACTTTGATGGAAGAGTCTGCAAGTCTTCAGACGAGATTGATGGAAACACTTTGTTAGCTTCAAAACACTCAAGGAAGTTTTCTCCAACAGAAGTTGCGAGAGAAATTTACTTTACTTCAACTTGAACGATTTTTCTCTAAGACAACAGTGGCTTATTCAGAACTTATTGCGCATTTCTATTCCAATCTAAGCTTTTTGGATGCGAATAGATTTTATTTCAGTGTTCGAAACTAGGACTATGTAATTAATATGGACACTCTGGCTGATGTGATTGGAGTAGAGAGAGGGGTATTCCAATCAACTAGTGTGTCTATTGATCGTGCGACTGTAGAGCTTGTTTGGGATGGAATAGCAGAAGGACAAATTATATACTTGAGGATGAATGCTTCGAATATCTTGCTTCACAAGATTGTGATTAACTATCTTAGACCCAAATCGACATCAAAGACCGATGTCTCCAATTCAGAAGCAAAGGTGGTGTATACTATTAATGCTGGCAAAAATTTTTCTCTGCCACACACTATCATGTTTCACATGTATAGATCGATGGTCAATGACAAGGGTCAACTTCCTTATTTAGCACTTGTTACTCAGTTATTCAGACATTTTCATATTCAGCCTCCTAAAATTTTGTGTGTTCGAACGTGTGATCAAATGGTGGTGGGATTAAAGATGGTTTCCAAAATGGGTCTGAAGGAGCTGAACAAGGCTTTAGAGCGATTTAAGGAGAAAACCCCTGTCAAGACTCGACAAAACTCTGTGGCAGCAAAACAAAAAGGCAAGGAGCCCATGACAGCTCCATCCAAGAAAAGAAGAACACTTATCTTGGAGGATGAAGAAGATGAGGATGATGTTACTACTTCCGCTCTTGCCTTAAGAAACCTTCAGCGTTTTGTTCCAGAGTCAAAGGAGAGAGAGGATCAAGACAAAGAAGAGACAGAGCAGAGAAGTGCCAAAAGGGAAGCATTGAGAAAAGCAGCAGAGGAAGAAAGAACAGCAGGAGAAGAGGAAAGAGGAGAACAAGGTCAACATGTCACTGAAGACGAGACAGAGCATGAAGAGTACTTCTCTCCATCGGAAGGCACTGAAATAGGGGGAGCTGCTGAGAAAAGAGGTACTTCTTCACTTGTTTTTACTAGTGATGATGTTAGTCGTTCTCCCGCCTATCCAAAAGAAGTATATGCCTCTCAATTTCCTGAAGAAGGTCGTGAGATTTCTTCTCTAAATTTGGATGCTCATACTGAAATGCCATCGTTTGCTAATACTCCACAAACTAACTATGCTGAAGCAAGCACTCAAATTGACAACTCAGCAGACTTTCAAAGATTGCTTGATGTTCTTTTGGAGATGCAAGGCCAGATTTATGCTTTGGGATGCGAAATTCAAAATATGAGGAATGCTAGTCAAGCCTCTTCAGTTTTGTTGCGCAATCAAATTCAGGCCTTTAATCTTCAAGTTCAAGCAACTGCCAAGGGTCAGGAAGTAGAACAATTGAAGGAGAATTTGAAAAAGCTGGAGGAGGTTGTCAAGTCGATGGGAGATTTCTAGCTTGTTCGCATTTCAAAACAATCTTAATTTTATCCCAATCTCTATTTCGTCTCTACCTTTTTAATGCTGACAAAAAGAGGGAGAAGTTGGTGCAGATTTGCAGATTTGACTTAGATTTTACCTTTGTTTCACTTTACTTTTGTTTGGTTGTGATTGGTTTGGACTATATTTTGATGATTTGGACTGTATTTTGATTGCTTAATGCTTGCAAAATCTTAATCATCGTTGATATTCTCATTGCAAAGATAGTTGTTTTTACAAGACTAACTCATTTCCTGTAGATGCAGATTCGATACTATCTTTATTTTAATCCATTTAACTTTTATGAGATATCTTTGCTTGCTTGAGAATTGTCTTGCGGGTCAAAAGAATTCAAATTTGCAGGAAAGTTTTGTTACCATAAAAAATGGAGAGATTATTGGAGAAAACTTCATTATCTGTTTTGAAGTTAACAAAACGTTTCTATCAGTCTAGTCTGAAGACTTAGAGACTCTTTCGTTAAAGTCTGAAGACCGCCAAACCGCTAGACTCAAGATTTAAAGTCTGCCATCATTGATAGTTTTTAGACCGTCGAAGAAGACTTATCCAGAATCGAGTATTTCTTTAAGAATTTGATTCGAGTGGCTAAAGAAGATCTCACGACTAGAGAAAGCATCTCAAGATATATTATTCGTTTTGAAATTAATTCAAGTAACTTGGATCCGTTAATTGACGAAGTATACTTGGAATGTTCTACTTATGAAAACCTAGATCATGATTGTATGGGCGAGCAAGATTGGTGGGCTATCATCACATTCCTTAAATAACTCAAGATTTCTCTAATTGATTCTGTCTACGGGTAGATTGGAAGAACTCCTTTGGAATGTGCCAATAGTTATGAAGGCATTGAGGAGTATATAAGGAAGGTATTCTAATTATTCGAGTGTATGTGCGATAAATAAATTCCAAAGTCTGAATCTCCTTGTTCTTTGCTGATTCAATTGTTGAACGTAAATTTGTACTCAAAAGAGAGTCTAGATTCTTGTGAGACCTTGAGGAAGTGTAGCAGAGTCTCTACATTATGGAATCAAGGACATGATACTGTAACGTCTATTTTGATTCATAGTGAAATCCAATCGGTGGGCTGTCAGTGCGGGAGAGTGGACATAGGCTTGGATTAAGCCGAACCACTATAAATCTTGTATTCTTATTCTCTTCTCTGAACTATTTTACTTTATTCATAACTCTATTTGATTTTTAGAGTCTAATTTCCTCTTCAAAGTCTACTGTTAAATAGACTCAGGCTAAAAGTAAAGTTTTATACTATATTTTGCAAAAAGTTGTTTGTGCACCTATTCACCCTCCCTCCAGGTGCTTGTATTAGCTATCTCAGCTTATGTATATAAAAAGATTTTAGCTTCTTGAAGCTTGATGAATCCAGTAAATTTTCCAAAGATTTAAAAAGGAACCTATCCAAAGTTGCCTCCAACAATTTTAGTCTGCCTTGGATCTCGACCACTTCAGGACATCACTGTAGATAAAATTTATGGAGCTTCTTCAGGTTGGTCAGGACAGGCAACTTGTCCATAGGTGGAACTCCTTCAAGCTTTAAGACACTCGGGTTCTCCAAAACTTTGACGCCTCTGAACTCTCCCACTTCAGGGCGACGAGCAACTTCCAAATCTAATAGCGCCTTCAAATTTGAAAGGTCTATTGATGGTCTTATTTCCCTGCATGATTCGATATCTAAGTACAACAAATTTGGGGGAAGGCTAGGTGGGCATTGCAGCTTCTTGGAGGGGACTAGTTCCGGTTCCTTGATCTGTGAAAGAAGAATGATGTGTGAAGATGGGCCGACGAAATAATGAGATTCCAACAGCCAGGATTCCAACTTCCCTAACCTTCTGAGCCATAAAGGACTTCGAGCTTTAATGAATTTAGAAGCATAATCGAAATTGTCAAAACCTGAATTTTACGTAGAATTTGAATATTGAATTAATAAGTAATTTAACATCAAATGAATGTACATATTTTTTTCTGATTACTTTATGAAATCAAAACCTCATATAGAAGATCCACCTAAAAAGATGTCTAGAGGTGCTAATCTAAATGTCCCTAAACTCCAAACCCAACTAATATGTATAATATTTTAGAGGGAGTGAGTCTAAGCTTAGTATATGAAAGCTCCACGTCCAAAATAGGAGTTCTACTTACCACTCAAGAACGCAACAGTATAGTAACAATTAGCAAATAAAATCATATATCAATTTCAATAGGAAAACCAATATTAACCTAATTTACAGTAATCCATGCATTATATATAAATGACTGTAATTCTCTATGCAATGAATAAAATAGATGCAATGTATGACATTCATTTTAACAGTCAAATGCACACAATTGAACATACCACATCTCGTGATGCTTAGATATCAATAGCTCATCAATCTTGGACCTCAAGCTCATGATATCACAAATAGACTATTCAAGTCACATCAGGTTACACAAGCATTCAATTTAATGGATAAATCATTGTAATTTGTCTTCTCAATCCTTTAGAGAACAGTAAAACATCTGTCTTTTCCCATATACTTATATTTGTACACGGTAAGATTAATTGCAATGTCGGCACATTGCTAACAACACTAGTAGAATCTCAATGGAGTTGGTAATTTACTTAATATAGAGAATAAGCACACTTGGAGAGCGCAATACAGCCGAGAGTTGTATGCTACACTCGAAAGTAGTGCTGTGAATTGACACCGGTAAAATTTCAAACGAGTTGATGACATCCCACCTCATTGAAATATTAGTAAATATATGATAGTGCTAGTAATTCACTTGCGACACCAGAAAATTTTCCAGAAGAATCGGTAATTTACCAATTTAGTGAGGAAATTGCTAAATTTCTGATTAGTTTCAGCAATTTACTACTTGTTTACCTAACAAGCAAGTGACCAGTTATTTTCTTTTACCTAACAATTCCAATTTTTCTGGTAATCCCACCCAAAAATTTGAAACGATGAAACTATGCAGTCATGAATCAACTCATAAGCGACTGCAGAAATCTGTTTTGAGTTATCAAAGCTAAAGGACCTTTGTGACCATTGCAAATGATCAATAACTAGAGAGCTTTATGTTCATGCTAGACACAATGTTTTGCCCCTACTCCTTCATTTCTTCAATGTGGAAATTTTTATGCGAAATCAGCAACAATCCTGAGAATATGGTTGCTGATATCTGCTTGAATTTGTGACACCGAATGCAACACACTATCAGGGTAATGTCTCAAGAACATTATTCTCTACGAATGAATTCAGCAGCAAGTCATCTTGAATTATTGATGAATTTCTTGCACGATGAGATTTAATCACTAAGTACACCCGCTAAAATATTAGAAGTAGGACCACAGCACACCAAGAGAAGAAGAAATAAATTGCAGAACCAATCGATTATAGTAACGTTTCATGCCCTCCCGGACAATACTTTGGCTTCGGTTAGACCTTGACAACCTCAGAAGAAGAGAGGAGTCCCCCCCTCAAACTGTTCCACCTGTAAGGTTTGGACTAGTTCCTAAAGGGCGAAAATCGACCCCTTAATTGGTGCAGAAGTGAACTGATGCATAGGAGTTGCAATGTGTTTCGAGAGCACGTGACTTGGTTAGGCTTAAAGCTACTACAATTAGATGGAGACTGAAGAGTTCAATTGATTCACAGCTCACGAAGGAGTCCGATGGGGGGCTGTTTCCATTGCATAGAACTCAATGCATTCCCACTATTTTCTTAATCTACCACTAGTTGAATCAAAATTCACAGACAGACCCAATTAATGCAGAACAGAAACAAAGAAGAGACAATCACCAGCAAAGGAGTGGGTGACGATGAAGAGAATCAAATTAGACAGCCACCCGAGTCTGAATGAAAATGCAGAAAACCAAATAAAGATGCAGAGAAGGGAGAAACCCTTCTTGGCCTGACTCAGCTGCAACCAAAATGAAAAAGCAAGAGTTTTTTTCTAGACAACCTATTAAAGCAAACACTCGAGGAACAGATCAATGAGCACGACGACAGGGTCACAGTCCCCAGGTCGTATCGCGTCTCGTGCTTCCGCTCGGGGTCCGTCATTGCTGGTTCTGGGTGAGCTTCTTGATCAGGTTGTCGCCGATAAGGGAGGAAGACGAAGGGAAAGGAAAGAATGTGAGAAGAGAGGAAGAGGGAGAGGGGGGAGAGAGAGCAACGGGAGAACAAACGAAACAAAAAGAAAAAAGAGAGTTCAAATTTCTTAAAGAGGGGTCCCAGCTACACACGTCATTCAAAGGCTCCTCACTTTTTTCCAATCTCTGTACTCATCGGATTCCAGAATCTTCTCCAATCTCTCACATTCATTTATTTCCAGATTCTCTAGCTTCTTGAAGCTTGAAGGATGAGAAAACCGTCGCAGAGACCCGCAGCCATCAATTTCAAGCCTCTTCAGTGATTCTAGCCTACCTCGAATCTCAACCAGACAAGGACAATACCCTAAAACAAGATGCTCGAGCTCCTTGGCATTGGTCAGGTCAGGCAACTTCTCTAACAACGGAAGATCCCATACAGATAGGAAATTCAAGTTCTCCGAATCTTCCAAACCTTGAATCTCTTTGAGCTTCCCACAGCCATTTATCTGTAATTCTTCTATATGCTTGAAGCTTAATGGATTAGGCAGCTTTGTGAGTGATTTACAGTTTTGTAAATAGAGCTCCTCCAACAATTCCAACTGACCTCGAGCCTCAACCAGTTTGGGACAATCTTCTATTGAAAGTCTCCGGAGCTTCTTCGAGCCAGTCAAGTCAGGCAACTTCAACAGCGATGGAAGATGATCAAGACGAAGCCTTTGTAGGTTTTTCAAATGTTTGAGGCCTCGAATCTCTATGAGCTCTTCATAATTGTAGACTTCCAATTCTGATAACTCCTCCAAATATGAAAGATTTATCGACTTTTCCATTAACTTGCGCCCATAAATATGTAAGCATGACAAATTCTGGGGAAGCCAAGGTAGGCATTCTAGGTTATTTACGACGAGTTCAAGCTTCCTAAGCTTCGAAAGGAGATTAAAATCTGAAGGTAGGGTGACTAGACTATCACAACCCAACCACAAGGACTCTAGCTTTCTTAACCCTCCGATCCAATTGAGGCTTGCAGCTAGATGAGAAGGGGTTCGATACTTTAATTCCAACACCAAAACTCTCAAATTTAATAGGTTCGAGAGATCTGGGCATCTCATCTGTAAATTATCTCTCAAGTATAGTTCGGTCATACTTTTAGGAAGCTTAGGTATATTGGAAATTCCCGTGCCCGTCAACCTCAAGATTTTCAGAAATGACAGTCTTCCAATCTCACTTGGAATTTCCCCACACAAATATCTACAGTCGTCAGCATGGATCTCTTCAAGCTTCTCCAACATCCCAATGGCCCTAGGTAGCTTTTCTAAGGGGGTGTAAGACATCCTTAGTACTCTCAAATTCTTCATTGTGTCTATTGAATTGGGTAACTCTCGTATGCTTGACCAAGAAAGATTCAACTCAACGAGAGATCCAAAATTTCCAAATGGAAGTTCACTAATACTTGTACCTCTCAAGCAAAGATGTAATAGTGATGTTGAGCAACCGGCTAAATTGCATTTACTCAATAATCGACATGAAGTTGCACTCAGAGTTTCCAGTTTCTCCATTCCTTTCCATTCTGGAATATCGGTAATAGATGTCCCATCAACGAGAAGTTCTCTTAAGGCTTCTAGTTCCTCTATCTCATCTGGCAATGTCTGAAGTAGGCCACAACCTTCCAAGTTTAATAATACTAAATGCTTTAACTTGCCAATAGACCTATCAACTTGAACCAGTTCCATGCACCCTTGAAGAATCAGTTGCTCTAAATTTTCATGAGCTGAAAGGTCAGGAGTTTTATGCAACTTTTCGCATCTAGTCAAATTTAGAACCTTCAAACTCTTTGCCATCTGTAATGAAGAAAAGGGGTTAATTCTGAATCATTTTGAGATTCAGGATAGAAAAGTCAATATAGCAAATTCACGTTGAATAATACCATACCTTGAGGTGGTTCCATCCGTCCCACTCATCTGTAATTTTACTCCTTGATAGATCAAGAATCACTAGCTTCATCTGGGAAAATGTGGCCAACTGGAAAAAGAGAGAGATATCTCAAATTCAGAAGGAGGAGTAGATTCCTCCAAAACCAATTGGTTGAAGAAAAATACTGAATGAAGTTATGCCATGAGAGCCATCTCGACTCCGAAAGGATGAGTAGATTCCTCAGGAACAAGTTGGTAGATGGAAAACACTTTACCTCGATTTGGTCCACTTGATCGTCCATTTCAACCATGCAATTAGATACTGCCAGGTAGTTCTTTTTCAACTCGATCAAAAGCTCCTGAACAACTTCTTCTGTGAACTCGCCTTTGCCTCTTATGGTATTGATAACAAAAGAATCCAACTGTTAAATCGAGATGAACAGAATAATATCTAAGGTACAAACAAATCATGAACAATAATAAATTCAAGTACCCCTCCTTGAGTTCCCATCCTCTTAACGCTCCAACCTTGCTGAGAGCTGCCTTCAAGTTCTGAATAGTCTCATCAGTGTACCGCAGCCACTTATTTTTGTGTGAATTAATAGCCTCACGGTAATTTCCAGTTTGGTGATGAACCTCAGATGGTGCAATGTCATAGAAAATTGGCATGATCTTTTGTCCCCACTTTTCCTTGCACTCCACCATCTGGACCAACTCCATGAGGCACCATTTACTGGTAGCATAATTTTTAGAAAAATTAGGAATCGAAATTTTTGATTGCTTAATTGCTTGGAGAAGCTTCAAGCCAATCTCTTCCCCTATGCGAAGCTCTTCATCATCTCTATATGCCCGTATTCCAGCTGCAATGAGGCTGGTGTAAAGGTAATCGGCGATGTCGCGGCGAGTATCCGGTCCTCTAAAGCTCAAGAATACTTCATAATAAGGTTTCGTTGGCTTCTCCATTTCCTGAATTCTCAGAGGACTTGCAATGACCTGATGATAACCCACGTTAAAAACGTTTACTACGAAAGTGGAGTAATGATTACCATGATTTCTCTCAGAAACTCTTCTGTTTTAAGTCATAGTAGAGAAGTGGACCAATTTCCAAAGTATTGCGGAATTATGGGTTATGGTTCACACTGGAACTTGATTTGAAAGAACAAAATTTCGAGAAGATAAATCACTATCAACCTATATTTGTCTTAAACTATTCCTTATGTGATAAAATTCCTCTTAAAATGTGACGTGGAATGTCCTCTGCAAATAATGCCTGCTTCTGCTTGTAGATTGACTAATTATCTTATTGTCTGATAAGTAATTATGATGAAGACTTCCTCTTTTATTTTACCGAAATAGATTTGACAGGCATTCCACGACCCTCAATTAGTTGCTTCCTCGACTTTAATGGACACAGGCAAAGAATCGCCCCCTACGAAGATCTCTAATTGGAAAAGTGAAATCAAGAAATTACACTGAAGCTAATTCAACCCTCTCCGTTGGACTAGTTTCTAAAGAGCATAAACCGATCTCCAATTACCGTCAAATCTTAGTTTATTAACATACAGGTACAGGGTCAAAGGCGAGCATTAGAAGCTAATATTCGCATTTGCCAAAAAAGTATCAGCATATCAGAAAAAGAGGGGTGAATTACTAACCAATAATGCAGTTGATGAAATTTCAACAGAAAGAAGAAGCATGAATGCTATAACTGTTTTTCCAGAAAATAAGTTTGAACACACAGGAGTGAAGGAACGAGAACTGTGCTTTACGGGAGCGGAGACTTTCCAGTTCACCACAGAGCGCTACATTATAGTCTATTCAATCCGTCTCTACTGTTGAATACAGTGTTGAGGGTATCAATTTTCTGCGTAGTAGCGTTCTTACTGCTAGTCACTAGACAAAAAAATCCACTCAAACTAATTTAGCATTTAGCGCCAGCGATCCACGCGAAAACTCAGAGAGAGAGAGAGAGAGAGAGAGAGAGAGAGTACGCGGGTGTCGAGCTCGTAAGACTGAGCGTTGTCGATGATGGAACCGGACTCGCCTCCGCCTTCGCCACCGCCGCCCTTCCTCTTCTTCTTGCTGCTCCTCTTCTTCGGCCCATCGTCTCGAGGGCCGCTGGCGCCGCTGCCGTTGAGGAGCTCACTCCGAGGCTCGACACCGCTCGCCTCCGCTTCAGCTTCGTGCCGTGTCTTCCTCTTCGCCATTCCCGCTCTCCGGTATCAGAAAGTTTCGATTTTTCGACACGGCACGAGGTCGAGTGGTCAAGGGTTTAGGCGTCGATCTTGGTGGTGGTATTGCGTATCAGGATCTGAGGCCTGACAGTTGCATAGATGGAAGTGGATGAGCTGGGTTTTAGCATGTGACTCGAGTTAGAGGCTAAAGCTATCCGCGTTAGACGCAACTGGCAGTGATCAATCATGGAGTCAACTGAGGAAAGAATTGATACTGATCTAAGAGTCCCTCTATTGTTTCCATCAAATTCTGCACCTAGTTGCGTTTCAGGACAGACCCAATTCATCCAAAAGAAAGAAAGAAAGAAAGAAAGACGAGAGGAAGTTACCGGAGATGCAGGCGTGAAGATGAAGAGTCCCGACCAAATGCAGAAGAAGCAGATAAAGATCCCAAGAATAAACGGGCTGTGAACTCAGCTGAAGGAAGACTTCCATTAGACGGTCAATTCAGCCTCGTTCGCCACGCTCTTCGGGGGTGGAATCCCGGAAACGCCCTCCCTCGGGCCCCCATCTCCTAGACGGTGGCCGCTGAGGGGAGGCCAGGGGCTTTTTGGACTACTCGCTGTCCGGCCCGAATTATTGCTCCTTCGGCGACTGCGGACGCCTTACTCGCGGGCTATCGCGCGTGGGTCACGTGGCGTGGTGAAAAGATCACGCGCTTGAGCTTCTTCTTTTTCTTTTTCGGCGTTCCGATTTCCCACCCCAAAACGCAATTTAATAAATAAAAAATATGTTTTTTCGGGGGTGATATGTCATTTCCATTTTTCTTTTTCCTTTGGTAAATCGTTTGTTTTCGACTCGTCTTTCCCTTTTTAGTGGAACTTCCTCTCGTTAATGTCGAAAACCTCTCGGAGATGCTCCATCGGGGAAAATTGGATGTTGACATTTGTTGTTTTAAACCACGATTTAGAAAATAATTAAATCGTCTAGAGAGAAATCGTTAAATTGCCCCACCCTTATGATTTGGTCAAAGTTCAAAAGTCCTCTAGAAATACCTCTCGTCACTTTTTTGTTTAACTGAATTTGTTATCTTCATATATGAGGATACTGAATTATAAATAAAAGTATATCATTTTATTTCTTCAAATTTGCAAAACATTCTAGACTATTTAAATTTGTATAATGCTTATGTCTTTTGTAGACTAAAATAAAATGAATATGCGTTGCTTTGGACTTTTGAGGTAATCCTGTGGAGTTACCGTGAAATTTTTGCAAGTCCAATGACTCCTTGGCACAAATAGGAGATTACGTTTTTTGGATTGCTTGAGTCACGTATCTTTTACTCAACACTCAATTTTTTTCAATCACTTGAAAGTCATGTAACTTTTCGATTGATCACTTATCTTGTAACCCAAAAATCTGATGTGGACTGATAGTCAATTTTTTTTTTTTAAAGTCATAAAAATTAAATAATTGATTGAAAATTATGACACTTAAGTGAACAAAAGTTCTTGCTAAAAAAAAAAAAAAAGTGAACAAAAGTTATGACACCAAAAGAAATAAATCTCCAAAAATAGTTGCGGTTCAAGTGAAAGGTTACCAACTATAGATGGTTCGAATAGAACTTCCAGGACTAGGGACATCGATATGTGCAACCATAGTCTAAGCAAGATTGACATTGATATGTAATACGCGACACTTATACGCCAATACATTATTTCTAAAAAAATAAAAATTTAATGCGTTACATGACACGTTATATATATTAAATATATATTTTTATATATGCATGATAAATTATCATTTTTATTATTATTTCAATCAAATTAATTTAATTTAAATTCATAAATAAATAATAAAAAGAGCCTATAATGAATTTACACACAAAAAAACATTAATCAATCATTTGTTAATATCATTCATTGTTCGAATTTTGAGTGACATCGGCAAGAGGAGCGATGCTCGCCAAGATAAGGGAAGAATTGTGTGTCACATGAGTTAGAAGAAAAGAATATTAGATTTTTCTTCTTTCATTCTTTATTATTTTCATATTTTTACATATTTACATTTTGATCATTCATTTATTGATTTTTTTTTTTAAAATTGACCTTGTGCATGTCGAAATTCCAAACTCATGTGTTGGAGCATGTCGAAAGTTTACCACATTTGAATTTTCCAACACATGTTGACCGCATATTGAACACGTATCAGGGTATTCGACATGACATGAATGCTCTAAGAGAATATCGGTACTTCTTGGGCCATAGTGGCATGTTTGGTTAGCACTTAGTAGGTTGGGGAGTCACCTGACCTTTATCTAGTTGGAATATTTGGGATGAAATGACCACTAGAAGAATTCTTGAATTCTTTACCAAAGAAGATTTTAAGAAGAATTTAATCATCTTAGTCCAATCATTGGAAATTACGATTGGGTACAAATATTACGAAATTATAAGTAAATCATTAACTGCAAAATATAAGTCAACTTAACCTATATTTATAAATTAGCTATGATTAAATATTAATATAATAATATATTTTAGATGCATTGATGCTGATTAATCAACACAAAAACTATGCCATTGTAATGTTCTTATTTTTTTAAACAATGACTTGTGAATTAATTTATATTTCTTTGTACTATAGATATCTAAATCTAAAGTAAAAGAAAAATCTATGTTAAATGTCAGTATCTTTGTTACATTTTGTTCTCGTAGTGGTTCCATAAAATCAATAAATAAATCTTTGATTCATTTCATTACCTACATCTATGTTAGCTTTTATATGAATTTACCAATAAAAGTAATGGGGTTAAATGGTTTAATTCATTTACTTGTTAGATCTCTTTTATCAAACTAAAGACTTTGCAAGGAGTGAAAAGCCAAATATTTCTATGCATTTAAATTAATTAATCCTCGTCCAATTACCCTTTTTTGGATTATCATTTGGTAATAGATATGGTAGTAATTAGTACACTACTTTCTATTTTACAAAAGCCAAATTAATTAAAATTGTCAATATAAACTAAATACCTTATCTCCGACAAAAAAAAAAAAAAAAAAACTAAATACCTGATCGAAAAAGCCCATATTAATTGATAAGGTAGTTTTCAGTATGAATCAGTTTTACTTTTTATATTTTAATTTTCTTAATCTAAATTATGCATTCACACATTTGGACTTTTTTTAAGGGATAAGTACATTTGAAATCCTAAAACTTATCATAAATGTACAATTGAGCCTATAAATTTTCAAAAAATGCGATCAAGCCTTAAAACTTATTAAATTGATACAATCAACTCCTTCCGTTAACTCTATCCAACTTGACTAATATAAAAGGTTGACATGGCTTCTTTTTTTTATATTTATTTTAAGAGAAGCAGTTACTACGTTAGTCCTTTAAGAAAATTAAATGCCATAGAGAAATAAAAATCTAAAAAGAAAAAAAAATCATTCCAGAGAGGTACATTCGGCTCCATCAAGTAGCTTTGAACATCATTATTTAAAAAAGAAAAAGAAGGCTCAGTACAGTGTTTCGGAGAGTAGAGACTGCATTGATCTTTGCATGAATTCATCCTGCCGTAATCAAATTTAATTCGTGAGATTTATTCTAGGGATCTGCTTTTAGTTTTGTGTGATATTTCTTTGCCCACCTCGCTCAGGGAGCTCTTGGAGAAGCCAAAGATTATACTCTTTGATCTTTTCCAACATTTCACCACGAACATGCGCCTCTCCAAGTCCCGGAGCTTCCTGGCATCCACTACCTATGAAGCACCGACACTCTCTAAAAGCCTTCGTGTCATGTTAGACACTTCGACACGTGTCCGACACTCTCCAACACTCTCCAACACTCGGTCAACACGTGTAGAAAAATCCGACACCTAATCAACTTTTCTGACACTCTCCGACACTTGAGTCGGAATCTGATATACGAGTTTTCGACACATAATTCTGATATTGAGGTCAATTTTAAAAAATAATAATAAATGAAGAAAGAAGAAAATCTTAGTTTTCTCTTCTCTTCTAACTCCTACTTCTCATAATATATAATTCATCCCTTAAGTTTTTTTCTCCTCTTCCAACATATCTAACATGCAAGTCCAAAATATAGATCACTTGTTTTTTCTCCAAGTTTTATGAATTATTGAAATAGAGTTGAATTTGCCAAATTGAAACAATCAATGATATTAATAAATAACGGATTAATGTTTTCAATGTAAATTCATTCTAGGATTTTTTAATTATTTATTTATGAATTTGATTCAAATTAATTTGATTAAAATAATAATAAAAATGATAATTTATTATGTATATAAAAATATATATTTAATATACAATATGTCCCAACGTGTTGAAATTATCTATTTCTTAAGAAACGACGTGTCGCGTATCGTGTGTCACGTGTTAATGTCGGTACTACTTAGTCCACTACCTCACCGTCAAGCACCACCACCTTTCCAATAATCTTTGCAAACTTGAGCAAGGGTCACCGCCATCATTGCCGAATGGGCAAGGGCAGCTAGTGGCAAGGTCGCAGTTGGCCTCACCAGCAAGTGGCGAGGGGCTGCCACCTCGCCTAGTCCACCCGTTGCATACACGCACATTCACACACCTCGTTCCTTTCTTGTGATGCGAAGGTGGTAGTGAGGGCCAAGCTGACTCCGCCTAAGTCCGGCAAAGAATGCCAATCTATCACTGTCCTTCTTGGTTCTCCATTGTTTGACTCTTCCTCTTTTTTCCAAATTTTTACCTTTTTCAGACTTTTATTTTTAGAAACCTTGGAATCAATTTTGTCTTTTTGTCTTTTTAATTTTTCTTAAAATTTGCTGACATGGCAACCATATCAATGCCTCTATCTTTAGAAAAAAATAAAAGAAAAGTCATGTCGGTTTTTCTCGTTAGCTGAATTGGATGGAGTTAATAGCAGGACTTGATTACACCAATTTGATAAGTTTTAAGATTTGGTTGCACTTTTACAACATATTTTAAGGCTTATGGAGCATTTATCCCATCTTAAGGGATAATAATACAAATGATCCTTAAATTTTGGCTCAAAATATAATATTGCCTATAAGTTTTTCATTTGTTCAATATGATTTCTAAAATATTGGTAGATGTTCGATTTGTTCTTTAGATTAAATGCATTATTTTCATATAGTTTAAGGATTGGATTGGACATTTATTAATAATTCATAGACCAGTTTAAATGAATTAAAAGTTTAAAAGCGATATAATATATTTTGCCAAAGTTAAAGAATCATATTAAATAAATTAAAAATTTAGGGATAATGTTGAATATTAGACCAAAGCTCAAGGATTATTTATGTCATTTTTCCATTTTTTAAATCTAAAACTTCAAAAACTTAAGGATAGACACGTAGATTCACATAAAAAAATTGATGTTTTTCTGAAATTTGAACAATAATTTCAGAAAACCATCTTAGTCCGATCATTGGAAATTACGACTGGCTACAAATATTATGAAATTATAAGTAAAACATGAATTGCAAAATATAAGTCAACTTAATTTACATTTATAAATTAGCTATGATTAACTATTAAAAGAATAATATGTTCTATGTACATCGATCCTGATTAATCAACACAAGAACTATGCCATTGTAATGTTCTTATTTTCTAAACAATGACTTGTAAATGAATTTATATTTCTACTGTCGCGATATTGTACTATAGATATCTCAATCTAAAGTAAAAGCAAAATCTATGTTAAATATCAGTATCTTTATTACATCTCGTAGCGGTTTTCATAAAATCAATAAGTAAATCTTTGACTCATTTCATTATCTACATCTATGTTAGCTCTTACATCAATTTACCAATAAAAGTAATGGGATTCAATGGTTCAATTCATTTACTTAATAGATCTCTTTTATGAAACCAAAAACAATGCAAGGGAGTGAAAAGCCCAGTATTTTTATGCATTAAAATTAATTAATTCTCGTCCAACTACCGTTTTTTGGATTATCATTTGGTAATAGATATGGTAGTAATTAGTACACTACTTGCTCTTTTACAGAAAGCTAAATTAATTAAAATTGTCAATACAAAACTAATACCTAATAAAAAAAAACCCATACTAATTAGGGTTAATACCCTGAAAAACCCCAAACTGGTACACTTGTGACAAATTTATCACAAACTATTTTTTTGACCATGAAAAATCCCAAACTGGTATACCGTGACAAATTTACCCCGACTGACTATAAAAAACCATAAACCGATACATTTATTATTCGACTGCAAAAAAACCCCAAACTAAGTAAATTTGTGACAAATATACCCTATGCTAAATTGGATTAATACCACCAAAAAAATCATAAAAATTGTAAACTGTGACAAATTGAGCGTAAAATCCTAAATTGGATATATGGTCAACTGTCACGTGTCATTTAACTTAATAATTTGATAATAAAATTTAATGAAAACTAACAAAGCGTAAATTTGTCACAAGTGTATTGGTTTGGGGTAAATTTGTCAAAGGTATACCAGTTTGGGGTTTTTCAGGATATTAACTCTACTAATTAATAAGGTAGTAGTTAGTCAGAATTAGTTTTTAGTTTTTATATTTTAATTTTTCTTAATCTAAATTATGCATTCATGCACTTGGACTTTCTTTTTGAAGAGATAAGTGCATCAGAAATCCCAAAACTTATCGTGAACATATAATTGAGCCTAAAAATTTTCAAAAAATGCAATCAAATTTTGAAACTTATTAAATTGATGCAATCAGCTCTCTTGTTAGTTCTGTCCAACTCGACTTATGTAAAAGGTTGACATTGCGTATTTATTTGTATTTATTTTAAGAGAAGTAGTTACTTCGTTAGTCATTTAAGACAATTAAATGCCATAGAGAAATAAAAATCTAAAAAAAAGGAAAGAAAAATCCGACAAAAAAACATTATAGAGAAGGGCATTCGTCTCCATCAATTAGCTTTGAACATCATTCATTAAAAAAAAAAAAAAAAAAAAAAAAGGGTCCCAACAGTTTTCTGGAGAGCAGAGATTGCATTCTCTTTGCACGCATTCATCCTACCATAATCAAATTTAATTGGTGAAATTTATTCTGGGGATCTGCTTTTAGTTTTGTGGGAAATTTCTTTGCCCACCTCGTTCAGGGAGCTCTTGCAGAAGCCAAAGATTATTTTCTGTGATCTTCTTCAACATGTTACCGCGAACACGCACCTCTTCAAGTCCCCGAGCTTCCTGGCGTCCACTACCTTGTGAGCGAGCACCGCCACACATTCCGATAATCTTTGCAAATTGGAGCATCATTGCCGAATGGGCAAGAGCAGCTACTGGCAAGGCCGCAACTGGCCTCACCGGCAAGTGGCGAGGGGCTGCCACCTCGCTTGGTTCACTCATTGCACACGTGTGCACACACTGACCCACTTCGCTCCTTTCTCAGAATGTGAAGGTGGTAGTGAGGGCCAAGCTAACTTTCCCTATGTCCGGCGAGGAATGCTTGTCTACCGCTGGCCTTCTTGGCTCTCCACTGTTTGACTCTTCCTCTTTTTTTCCCAATTGTACCTTTTTCAGATTTTTAATTTCAGAAATCTTGGAATCAATTTTTTCTTTAAAAAAAAAATTTCTAAAATTGCTGACATGGCAACCATATTAATGCCTCTATCTTCGGGAAAAAAAGTTATGTCAGCTTTTTCCGTTAGCTGAATTGGATGGAATCAATAGTGAGACTTGATTGCACCAATTTAATAAGTTTTAAGAGTTTTGCAATAGATTTTAAGACTTATGAAGCATTTATCCCATTTTAAGGGATAACAATACAAATGTTCCTTAAACTTTTGCCCAATGTGTAATGCCATCCCTAGAGTTTTTAATTTGTCGAATGTGGTATTTAAATTACTGATAGATGTTCAATTTAGTCTAATGACTAAATGCGTCATTTCCATATAATTTAAGGACTAATTGGATATTTATTAACATTTCATGAACCATATTAAATAAATTTAAAATTTAAAAAAGACATAACACATTTTTTCAAAGTTCAATGATCACATTAAACAAATTAAAAATTTAGAGACAATGTTGAAATATTGGATTAAAGTTTATGGATTATTTATGTCGTTTTTCCATTTTTAAAATCTAAAACTCCAGAAACATGAGGATAGACACATAGATTCACAAATAATTTTTTGATAATTTTCAGAAATTTGAACAATAATTTAAATTTTAACAAAAAGGTCATAAAAAGCTACTATTAACTTAAGTCCAAGCAAGGAGGCATTAAATCAATGAATTTTCGCCATTTCTTTACAATGTCGCTTCGCGTGCCGGATGTTAAGTTGCAGAGGACACCATTTTCATGGGAGAGATGACTGGTGCATTGCCATGTTCTTCAGCGATATCGTCCCAACCATCTATCACTATGCCTCTCTCATCGCAAGATGCGTCGTCATGGGTTTTATGTGGAGTCTCTTGAGTATCTTCATGCAGATGCAAAAAGAATATGATTCTGTTCATGGATGAATTTACTTTTGTGGATGTTGTGGGTGTCTGTGGTAACTTGGGTGCATTTAAGCCCTTGCGCCAGCTTCATGGAGTTGCCATCATAATGGGCTTGGAATTTACTAAGATTACTTATAATTCCCTGATTGATGCTTATAGGAAATGTGGTGGAGCCAATGTATGCCGTGCCTTGCTCGAGGTTAGGCCTGAAAAATTATTGTGTCGTGGACTTCCATGGTTGTTGCTTGTGCACGAGCTCATAACTTAAATGATGTTGGTGCGATATTCAACAATATGTGTTAAAATATGTCTCGAGTTTAAGCCCAATGCGAATATTCCAAATTAGATATTTTGCGGACGTTCAAAATCTAGCAAAGAAGATCCGAAGATCAACCTCCCAAAATTCGAATCTGCGTTGGAGAATTTGGCCGCTGAAAGAGGAAAGTCCAACTTTGACTTGGACTTGGATTTTATTTAAAATACATGAAGATATGTTTTTGTTGAAATCGGCAAGTTAACTGCAAAAGGAAAGTCCAACCTTTTACTTGAGTTGACCGAATCCTAGCTGATTCGTTTTCCCTCATGCTTGGAATTCTTTGGCGGTCGATTATATTATTCTTCTCAAGGCTTGTTCATGAATGTAGGGTTGATCATAAAGAAGTGTTCTTGAAACGCCATCTTGTCGTCGAGTGCTTGGGAGTAAATTACATCCAAAAAATATTAGTGTTTGTAGTCAATTTAAATCTTGAGATAAGATTTGCATGTAATTTCTTCGTGAAATTGAGAGATTATTTCTTAAGGAATTTTGAGGCTAAACATTGCGTGTGTTATTGGGTGTAATTGGGGTTTGGGAAATGCTAATAGAGTGTTTGAGTAACTCGAGTGTATAATCTCTTTATATCGCTTGATTTATAGTGAAATTTATCATTGCTCTTCCCGTGGACGTAGATCTTTACATCTGAACCACATAAATCCGGTATCCGATTTATTTTCTTCTTCTGTTCAATCGTTCGCTTTTTCGCAACAATATGCCAGCGAAGGACACAGTCTCTTGGACTGCACTGATCACAGGCTTTGCACAAAATGGCCGTGGTGATGAAGCTTGGACCTCTTCGTTCAAATGCATGAAGAAGGAATACGGCCAAGTCCTCATACTTTTGTCAGTGTTTCTATGTGCTTGTGCTGATTGAGTGCTTGCTGAAAGAGGCAAGCAGATTCATGGTTGCATTGTCAGGACCAGCTTTAATAGAAATTTGGATGACATATTTATATGGAACGCTCTAATTGACATGTACTACAAACGTGGCTACACGAGATCAGCTGACATCTTATTCTTGAGGATCCCAGAAAGAGATATTGTATCATGGAACTTGATGATAAGAGGATCTGCACAAAATGGTCTAGGGCATGAATGACTTGCTTTTCTCAAGAAGATGCTGGACCCAAACTTAAGACCCAACCATGTCTCATTTCTTGGCGCTCTATCCGCTTGCAGCCACAAAGGTCTAGATATTGAAGCGCTTCAGATTTTCAATGTAATGGAAAAGGATTACACAGCCCTCAAAAGAGATCCGACCACTGTGCTATTTTGGTCGATCTGCTCGGGAGGAAAAACAGACTTGAGGAAGCCATTGAGTTGATAGAGAGTCTCAAACAAATCAGAGCATGTTGGAACGTGGGGTGCACTTTTGGGTTGATGCAAAGTCCAAGGTAATCTTGTTATTGCCAGAAGCTGTGCATGCTCTATTGAAGTTGGAACCCCAAAATGCTGCAATGTATGTCATGTTATCAAGCATATATGCCGCAATTAACCGAACTAAACTGAACCGCGAACCAATAAAATCAAATCATAAAAAAATCGATTTTTCTCTCCCTGACTCTCGTCTCCTCTGGCTCGATTTCGCGCGCCTCCCTCCATGGTGACCCAGCTCGAGAGCCCCCAGCCCCCGCCCCAGCAGCAGCCGCCACAGCAGCAGCAGCGCGAGCGGGACAGTGATCGCCGATGGGGATTCTGCGGCGTTTTGCTTTTGGTTTCGAGGTTTTTGAAGAGATCGTGCAATCTCTCTCTGTCGCTCTCTCGCTCGCTCTCTGCACGCCTCTGATTTGAGCACACAGCGAGAGGAAATCTGGTCGCTTCAGCTGAAAAAGTGGCGACCCATCAACGGCGCTCGGTCCCTCTTCATTCGTCTGCATCCGGGTCTTCTTCTGTCCTGGGAATTTCTCCCCATTTTTCTTTGGAGGATTTTGACCGAGCTCTGCGGCGGGGGCGTTCGTCGGACCATGACTTCACCGGTTTCTCCGCGAGCAAACTAGCTCTCCCTTCTCAAGCTGCTCTCTGAATCTCGCTCTATCGCTCGCCCTCTGTGCACCTCTGATTTGAGGGAATTGCCAGAGAAAATCTGGTCGTCAGTTTTGTTGAAAAACTGACAACCCATCATCAACGCTCAGTCCCTCTTTGTTCCTCCGCTTCTGGGTCTTCTGTCCTTGAAATTTCCTTTTTTTTTTTTTTTGGTGAATTTTCCAAAAAAAAAAAAAAAAAAACTAAAAACCAAAAGCTAAAAACTGAAAAAACCGAACCAAACCAAACCAAACAAAAATTTCGGTTCGGTTCGGTTTAGTTCGATTTGTATTCGGTTTGGTTTCGGTTCAAAATTTTTTCTAACAATTCGGTTCGGTTTGGTTTTTCAAAAAAACCGAACCAAACCGAACCGTCGACACTCCTACCGTCAACTATATTCCCTGTGTATGTTTTGAGCTAGTTCCTAAGGAGCAAAAATCGATCCCCTATGGTGCAGAAGTGAACTGACGCACAGTAGTTGCAATGTGTTTCAATAGATTGTGACTCGGTTAAGGCTAAAGCTATTAAAGATTAGATGCAGATGGAAGAAATAAATTGAGTCAGCTCCCGAGTGAGGCCGTTTTCATTGCGTATGTACGATAGGTCATAACTGAAAATGATAAAAACAACTCAATCCGTTCCAAATCTTTTCCTAATCCATCACTGATTGCATCAAAGTTTCGCACACAGACCCAATTCATGCAAATGCTAAGAGAAAATTACCAGAAAGCCAAATAAAAATGCAGAGAAGGAAAAAGCAAGACTTTTTCATAGACAACCTATAAAACTCTCGTCGAACAGATCAGCGGGCAGGAAGACATGGTTGCTGTCCCCAGAAGGAGATCTCCGCTTGGTCGAATCACTCCTCGTGCTTCCGCTTGGGGTTGCCATCACGTTCCTTGACGACAGGGTCCGTTGCTGCTGGTTCTGGGCCAGCTTCTTGCTCGGCTCGTCGCTCATCGGGGAGGAAGGCGAAGGAGAAGGAAAGAATGCTGAGGTGTGGGGGGGGAGGATGAGAGAGAGAGAGAGAAAGCACCTCCATAAAAAAACGAAACAACGACAAAAAAAAAAAGGAGAGAAAAAGTTGAAATTTCTTAAGAGTGGGTCCCACCTACATGCGTCATTTTGAGATAATATTCCTCACCACTCTGCTACGGAATCTCCTCTCCGTAATTCCCTGGGCTCAAGTCCTGGCATTGAATCATAGGCTACTCTTGCTTTTTTCAAATCTCTGTACTCATTGGATTCCAGAATCTGCTCCAATCTCTCACATTCATTTATATACAAGTACCGTAGCTTCTTGATGCTTGAAGGATTAGAAAACTGTCGCAGAGACCTGCAGCCATCAATACGAAACGACACCACTGATTTTAGTCTACCTCGAATCTCAACCAAACGAGGACAAGGCCCTATGTCAAGAGCCCTGAGCTCCTTGGCATTGGTCAAATCAGGCAACTTCTCTAGCAACGGAAGATCCTTCACACGTAACCACCTCAAGTATTTCGAATCTTCAAGGCCTTGAATCTCTTTGAGCTTCCAACAGCCATTTATCTGTAATACTTTTACATGCTTGAAGGTTAATGGATCAGGCAGCTTCGCGAGTGATTTACAGTTCCACAAATCAAGCTCCTCTAACAATTCTAGCTGACCTCGAACCTCAACCAGTTTAGGACAATCTTCGATTGAAAGTTTCCAGAGCTTCTTCAAGCCGGTCAAGTCAGGCAACTTCACTAGCGATGGAAGATGCTCAAGACCAAGCCATCCTAGGTTTTTCAAATTTTTGAGGCCTTGAATCTCTATTAGCTGTTCACAATAACAGACTTTCAATACTGATAACCTCTCCAGATATGAAAGATTTATCAACTTTTCCACTAACCTGCGCCCATATATCTCGAAGTATAACAAATTCTGGGGAAGCCCAGGTAGACATTCTAGGTTATGTACGACAAGTACAAGCTTCTTGAGCTTCAAAAGGAGATTAAAATCTGAAGGTAGGGTGACCAGACTATCACTACACAACCACAAGGACTCTAGCTTTCTTAATCCTTCGATCCAATTGAGGCTTAGAACTAGATGGGAAGGGGTTTGATACTTTACTTCCAACACCAAAACTCTCAAATTTAATAGGTTCGACAGATTAGTGCAACTCATTTGTAGATTATCACTCAGGTACAGATTGGTCATACTTTCAGGAAGCTTAGGTATATTGGAAATATTTGTGCCCGATAACCTCAAGATTCTCAGAAACGATAGTCCTCCAATCTCACTTGGAATTTCCCCACTCAAACATCTACACTCACTAGCATTGATCTCTTCAAGCCTCTCCAACATCCCAAGGGCACTAGGTAGCTTTTCTACACAGGTAAAAGACATACTTAGTATTCTCAAATTCTTCATCGTCTCTATTGAATTGGGTAACTCTCGTATGCTTGACCAAGAAAGATCCAACTCAACCAGAGATCCAAAATTTCCAAATGGAAGTTCCCTAATTCTTGTACCTGACAAAGAGCAACTAGCTAAATTGCATTTACTCAGTGATCGACATGAAGTTGCCCGTAGAGTTTCCAATTTCTCCATTCCTTTCCCTAAAAGAATATTGGTAATAGATGTCTCATCAACAAGAAGTTCTTTCAAGGCTTCCAGTTCCTCCATTTCATCTGGCAATGTCTGCAGTTTCCCACAACCTTTCAAGTTTAATAATGTTAAATGCTTTAACTTACCAATAGATCTATCAACTTGAACCAGTTCCATGCACCATTGAAGAATCAGTCGCTCTAAACTTTCATTAGTAGAAAAGTCAGGAGTTCTCTGCAAGTTTTTGCATCCAGACAAGTTTAGAACCTTCAAATTTTTTGCCATCTGTAATGAAGAGAAGAGGTTATTTCTGAATCATTTTGAGATATAGGACAACAAAGTCAATATAGCAAACCCATGTTCAAATAATATCATACCTTGAGGTGGTTCCATCCCTCCCAATCATCAGTAATTTCACTCCATGATAGATCAAGAATCACCAACTTCCTAAGGGAATGTGTACTGAACTTGAAAGACATAGGAAAGTTATGCCATGAGAGCCATCTCAAGTTCGGAAGCATGATCACATTCCTGTGGAACCAGAAATGCCAAACTTTGTTCTCATCCAAGTCTACCCAATCCACTTGAAGAAATCTTAATTTTGATAGGCTTATAGATTCTTCCTTCTCAGTGAAGTCTTGAAATTGACGATCAAACCTGAGACATATTGCTTCAACGTTTTCTCTTCCCTGCCAAAAAAAAAAAAAAAACATTAAACAAAAGCTAGTGATCCCATAATTGCCTATTGAAGGCATTCGAGTTAAATATACTTGAGAATGTACTTCTTACATATAATTTAAAATTAATTTGCAATATAATTTACAGATGAGCATGTGATCGTACTAAGCACACAAGTAATGACTCAGTTTAGATAGAAGCAAATAAGCAAAGTCAATGTGTATAACTCGTCTCTTTGAATAGGAACAACATTACAAATACTTTACCCCCTTTATTTCAAGGACATCAATCAATTCCTCATGATCCCACACCCGACTTTGCTTCTCTAGTTTAAAATGAGCTCTTTCACGAACGATGTCTCGCCCAAGGTCTCTTAGCTGATCATGCACCCACAGTCGGTTACCTTCGACAATCTTCAGTAACGATTTCAGTTTGAGGACTTCAAGAGAATATTCAGGGAAAAGCTTACAGCTGGCCCACATGTAAGTCACAGTTCTCACATCAAACCCAACAAAGAAGCAACAAACATCAAGAAATATTTCCTTCTCTTGAGGTTCTAATGCCTCAAAACTGATGTTCAGCTTACTTTTAACCTCTGTATAGGGACTAGTTTTCAATTTTTCTAATGTGGCCACCCAAGACTCTCTGTCTTTTCCAGCTAAAAATGAACCTATAATCTCTAGAGCCAAAGGAAGATGACCGCAGATTTCTAACGCTTTTTTCGAGAGGGAAACGTATTCTGCTGGGGGATGATCTCTTCTAAAGGCATGTTTGCTAAACAGTAGAAGAGACTGATTGAAATCCATTTCAGTAAGTTCGTACTTAAAATCAACATCTTTGAGAACTTCCTTGTTTCTTGTGGTAATAATAACCTTACTTCCTCTGCCGTACCAGTATTCATCCGTCCCTACAAGAGTGTTTAGCTGAGTGTTTTGGTCAACATCATCAAGTACAAGTAAAACCTTTTTAGAGGATAACCTCTCCCTGATCTCAGTAATCCCTTCATTAATACTATTGATAGATGGCCATTCCATTCTTAGGACTTTAGAGAGAAGCTGATTCTGCAAAATCACAATCTTTGTCTCTCGAATGTTAGACAGGAAGCAACAGTTATCAAAATCAGAAAACAGTTTATTATAGACGATTGTGGCAAGAGTTGTCTTTCCGACACCACCCATACCATGGATGCCAATAGTCTTTGTTTCAGAGGTGTCTTCACCTATCGCTTCCATGATCTTGTCCACTTGATCATCCATTTCAACCAAGCAATCATGTACTTCCAAGTAGTTCCTTTTCAACTCAATCAAAAGCTTCTGAACAACTTCTTTTGTGAACTCGCCTCTGCCTCTGATTGTATTGAAGCCAACAGAACCAAACTGTTAAATCAAGATGAATAGAATAATATCTAAGGTACAAACAAACCATGCACAATAATAAATTCAAGTACCTCTCCTTGAGTTCCCATCCCTTTAATTTTCCAACCTTGTTGAGAGCGGCCTTCCAGTTCTGAATAGTCTCATCAGTGTACAGCTGCTTATTTACGTGTGACTGAATGGCCTCCCCATAAGTTGCAATCTGGTTACGAACCTCGGATGGTTTAATGTCATAGAAAATTGGCACGATCTCTTGTCCCCACTTTTCCTTGCACTCCACCATCTGGACCAACTCCATGAGGCACCATTCACTCTCAGCATATCTTTTAGAAAAGATAGGAATTGAGATTTTTGACTGCTTAATCGCTTGGAGAAGCTCTGGGCCAATCTCTTTCCCAACGCGAAGCTCTTCATCATCTCTGTATGCTCGTATTCCGGCATCAATGAGGCCATTGTAAAGGATATCAGTGATGTCACTGTGAGTATCTGGTCCTCCAAAACTCAAGAATACTTCATAATAAGGTTCCATTGGCTTCTCCATTTCCTGAATTTTCGAAGGACTTGCAACGACTTGATATCCCACCTGAAAAACATTTACTATGAAAGTGGGGTGATGATTATCATGATTTCTCTCATAAACTCTTCTATTTTAAGTCATTCTATAAAGCAATCTCAATGACAAATGTATGAGCTCCTTCTGGCATTGCACCAGACACCAAAATATCTCCAATTATGGTAGAGAAGTTGACCCATCTAAATTCTAAAGGAAGAAATCTCCAACTTATTGCGAAATTATGGGTTTTAGTTCACACTTGAAATTGATCGGAAAAAGGAAAATTTAGAGAAGATAAATCACTGTCGACATATTTTTGTCTTAAACTTTTTACTTACGAGATAAATTTTTTCTTAAAAGGTAAAGTTGAATGTCCCCCTGC
Organism: Eucalyptus dawsonii; assembly: GCA_016097615.1. NCBI lineage: Eukaryota > Viridiplantae > Streptophyta > Magnoliopsida > Myrtales > Myrtaceae > Eucalyptus > Eucalyptus dawsonii. The sequence continues at coordinate 78,584,816 of CM027878.1, forward strand.
ACATAAGCGCCTATTGTGGCTTGTAGGTCGACTAATTATCTTGTTATCTCATAAGAAGTTATGCCGAAACCGTCCTCTTTTAGTTTTGCCAAAATCAATTTGACAAAAAGATTCCACAACAGTCGATCGGTTGCTTACTTGAACTTAATGGGCGCAGGCAAAGAATCGCAGTCTCCTATGACTAAAAGTTAGGCACAAGGCTACTATTCACATCTGCCAGACAGCATCAGCGTATCAGAAAAAGAGGAGCGGATTACTAATCACTTGTGAAGTTGATAAAAATTCAACAGAAAAAAGAAGCATGAATGCTATAACTATTTTTCCAGCAAAATAAGTTCGACCACACAGGAGTGCAGAGATGACAGCTGCAATTTACAGAAGCGGAGAGTTCCGGTTGACCACAGAGTGCAACATTATAGTGTATTCAATCTGTCTCTACTGTTAAATAGAGAGTTGAGGGTATCAATTTTCTACCTAGGAGTGTTCTTAATTCTAATCGCTAGAAATTATGGTACCAAAATATATTAAATATACGACTATCTCTATTTATATAAAAAAAAAAAAAATCAAACAAATGAAATCAACAGATCCACTCAAACTAATTTAGCTTTTAGCGCCAGTAATTCACGCGAAAACTCAGAGAGAGAGAGAGAGAGTACGCGGGTGGCGAGCTCGCAAGACTGAGCGTTGTCGATGATGGAACCGGACTCGCCTCCGCCTTCGCTGCAGCTGCCAACGCCCTTCCTCCTCTTCTTCTTGCCGCTTCTCTTCTTCGGCTCGTCGTCGCGAGGGCCGCCGCCGCCGCCGTTGAGGAGCTCACTCTGAGGATCGATACCGCTCGTCTCCGCTTCAGCTTCGCGCCGTCTCTTCTTCTTCGCCATTCCCGCTCTCCGATATCGGAAAGTTTCGATTTTTCGACACGGTACGAGGTCGAGTGGTCAAGGGTTCAGGCGTCGATCTTGGTGGTGGTATTGCGTTTCAGGATCTGAGGCCTCACACTTGCATAGATGGAATTGGATGAGCAGGGTTTTAGCATGAACGTTCTCGGCCTTTGAGATCGGCAGAAGAGAGAATCCTCCGGCTACCGAATGGAGAATCCTCGCTTTCGATTGTCGAGTGAAAGGGCTGGTTAAGTTTCTTGGGCCTTAACGTTGGTGATTGGAGATGGGCAAGGCCCACAATCCATGTGGGGAATGCAGCGCATAAAACGAGCAGTCTGGCCCAAGGCCTTAAGATCCACGGCAGAAGCAATGCGAAAAACCCTTCTACGTTGGAAGCTTGGGCGTACAAGATGACAACCATTCGTTCAGAAATAGTTTGTAACGTAAATGATTTTTCTATTTCTATTTTAATAGTTTAAGCAAAAATAACCGCTTTGATAACGACACAAAATTTCTACTCTAAAAATGTAAATTGTTTGATAACGACACAAAAATTTTTCCTTTTTACGACGGCTAATGACGCATCTAACGACCTTTAATATAAAAAATAAAAATAAAAATGATTTAGTAACAAAAAAAATGAATAAAATAAAATAAAATAAAATAAATCATAAAAAAATAAAAATATCATTTTATTTTAAATTTAAAATATAAAAATAAATTTATTTTATTTTATTTTACGAATAAATTTATTTGAAAATGAATAAAAATAAAAAATAAAAATAATTTTATTTGGCAAAACACTCAAGGCAAATAAAAATAATTTATTTTTATTTATCATAAATAAATTATCTTAAATAAATATAATAAATTTATTTTATTTATTCTATTTTATTTTATTTTACGAATAAATTTATTTTAAAATGAATAAAAAAATTATTTGGCAAAACACTTGAGGCAAATAAAAATTTATTATTTTTATCATAAATAAATTATTTTAAATAAATTTATTTTATTTTATTTTACAAATAAATTTATTTTAAAATGAATAAAAAATAATAATAATTTTATTTGGCAAAACACTCAAGGCAAATAAAAAATAATTTTACTTTTAATAAAAATATTTATTTATTTATCATAAATAAATTTAATAAATTTATTTTTAGTAAACTAAAAATAAAATGATAAATAAAAATAAATTTATTTATTTTAATAAATTTATTTTTATTTTTAAATGATTATATTTATTTTTATTTTGGGCAGAGAAGAGGCGTATTTAGGGAGAAAAGAGTGAAATTAGGGTTGGGAGAAATCGAAATTGATTTTGAGAAATCGAAGTAGAAAATTTCTACTTCGATTTTTCCTCCATTTCTATTTCCTAATAAATCTATTCCGAAATAGAAAATTGATAAAGATTATCAAACAAAAGCTCCGTCTTAAATCAGTCAATTAGAAAAATCATTTCTGAATGTAAATAATTTTTATCATGCACCCCCTTAGTCTGGATTCAATAGTAACACAATTGAGAGAAGAATTATTTGTACTGATATTTTCTGATTATTACATAAGTATAAGGAGCTTGCCATATACAGAGTTTTGAGTTGCTGGCCAACCACTGAAATCAGGTGCGCAACCAACATTTACATTCTCTACCATTAACCAAACTCAAAGTCCAAGAGATAAAAGTATCCTGAAAACAAGAAAAAGATACTCAAGACAAGTTGGATTCCGCAAGATCAGACTGCCTCTTTTCCTTCATATCCTCCATCGATCATCAGAACTCAGAGAATCTTCTACCTTCTCACGCTTGTGTATATAAAAAGATATTAGCTTCTTGAAGCTTGATGGATCCGCTTTGGTCTGCCTTGGATCTCCACCACTTTAGGACATCACTGCAGATAAAATTTCTGGAGCTTCTTCAAGTTGGTCAGGTCGGGCAACTTGTCCATAGATAGAACTCCTTCAGGCTTGAAGGCACTTGGGCTCTCCAAAACTTGGAGGCCTCTGAACTCTCTCACTTTAGGGCAATGAGCAACTTCCAAAGCTGACAGTGCCTTCGAATTTGAAACGTCTACTGATGTTTTTATTTCCTTGCATGATTCGGTATCTAAGTACAACAAATTTGGGGCAAGGCTAGGTCGGCAGTGCAGCGTCTTGGAGGGGACCAGTTCAGGTTCCTTGAGCCGTGAAAGAAGAATGATGTCTGAAGATGGGGTGATGAAATAATGAGATTCCAACAGCAAGGATGCCAGCTTCCCTAACCTTCTGAGCTACGAAGGACTTCGAGCTTCAATAAAATTAGAAGCATCATCCAAATTGTCAAAACCTGATTTTTTCATATAATTTGAATATTGAATTAATAAGTAACTTAACATCAAGTGAATGTACGTAATTTTTTCTATTACTTTACATAATTAAAACCTTGTACAGAAGATCCACCTTAAAAAGATAATATGTAGAAGCGCAAATCTAAACATCCCTAAACTCTGACCAATATGTATAATATTTTTGAGGAAGTGAGTTTAAGTTCAGTAAATGAAAGCTCTACTTCCAAAATGGGAGGCCTACTCGCTACTGGACCCGAGAACACAACAATAACAATTAGCAAATAAGGTCATATATCATTATCAATAGGAAAACCAATATTCACCTGAGACAGTGTAATCCGTGCATTATATAAAAATGACTATAATTATCTGTGCAATGAATAAAATATATGCAATGTATGACTTTCATTTTAACACTCAAATACACACAATTAATTATACCAAATCTCATAATGCATAGATATCAGTAGCTCATCGATATACACAAGTAAATATTTATTCCCTACTTGTTACTAGCCATGACTCATCTCAACTAACTCAACTAACAAGACATTGTAACCACTAAATAATGCGGGACAAAATCATAAACACATATTTACCATGCTTCAACCCATTCATCACAGGTATCCTCCAAAGATGATAAATATAGTACAAACGCATAATGATGGCTATCCTAGACTCATTCTTATCAAGATTCATACCCATTCTATTTTCTTTCGTTTCTCAATCTTGGACCTCAATTTCATAAATTCATATATAGGCTATTCAAGTCACATCTGGTTACACAAGTCATATAATGTCATGTATAAATCATTCTACTTTATCTCTTCTCAATCTTATAAAGAACGGTAGAACATCTGTCTTTTCCTAGAATCTTATATACATACACAGAAAAATCAATTATAGTGTTGGTATATTGCCAACAACACTTGTAGAATTTCAATGGAGTTGGTAATTTACATGATATGGGGAACAAGCACACTTGGGGAGCGCACCGCAACAGAAAGTCGTATGCTGTATTCGAAAGTGGTGTTACTAATTTACTTACGATACTGGTTAAATTTCAAATGAGTTGATAATTTACTACTTCATTGAAATATTAGTAAATTTCTGATAAGTGTTAGTAATTCACTTACGACACCGGAAAGTTTTTAACAGACTTGGTAATTTACCAATCTGGTGTTTCAAGAGCATGTGACTTGGTAAGGCTAAAAGCTATTACAATTAGATGCAGATTGAAGAGTTCAATTGAGTCACAGCTCATGAAGGAGTTCAATGGGGGTCATTAATCATTCAGAAGCCCCCATAGAAATCTGTTTTAAGTTATCAAAACTAAAGGACCTTTGTGACCATTGCACATGATCATTAACTAGGGAAGGCTATGTTCATGCTAGACACAATGTTTTGCCCCTACTTCTTCATTTCCTCAATGTGAAAATTTTCATGGGAAACCGCAGCAATCCTGTGAATACGGTCACTGATGTCTAATTGAATTGGCGACACTAAATGCAACACATTGCACATTTAATCCCTATGAATGAATTCTGGAGCAAGTCATCTTGAATCCTCGATGAATTTCTCCCATGATGAGATTAATTAATAATTACACCCACTAAAATATTTTAGAAGTCAGTAGGACCACAACAGACCAAACAAAGAAGAAAGAAATTGCATAACCAATCGATTATAGTAAGTTTTCACGCCTTCCAGGACAATATTTTAGTTTTAGCTAGACCTTGACAAGCTCAGAAGAACAACTGATTCCCGATGTATGTTGTGGACTAGTTCCTAAGGAGAGAAAATCAATCCCCTAATTGGTGAAGAAGTGAACTGACACACAGGAGTTGTAATGTGTTTCAGTAGAATGTGACTTGGTTAAGGCTAAAGCTATTAAAGATTAGATGCAGTAGTTACGGAAGAAAATCAATCGAGTCAGCTCCCGAGTGAGTTCATCAAAAGGCTGTTTTCATTGCGTATGAATAACAAGTCATGACTGAAAATAATAAAAACCAACTCAATCCCTTCCAAATCTTTTCCTAATCCGTCACTGATTGCATCAAAGATTCGCACGCGGACCCAATCCATGCAAATGCGAAGAGAAAATTACCAGAAAAGGAAGACGGGTGAAGATGAAGAAAACCAAATGAAGATGCAGAGCAGGAAGAACCCTCGTTGGCCTTAGTCAGCTGCAACCAAAATGGAAAAGGAAGACCACAATCTATTAACCCCTCGCGGAACAGATCGGCGGGCACGAAGACGTGGTCGCAGTCCCCGTAGGGAGAATCCGCCAGGCCGTATCGCGTCTCGTGCTTCCGCTCAGGGTCGCCGTCGCTGCTGGCTCTGGGCGAGCTTCTCGCTCGGGTCGTCGCTGACGAGGGAGGAGAAAGAACGTGAGAGGAGGGGGGGAGAGAGAAAGAGAGAGCAACGGGAGAAAAAACGAAACAAAAAAACAGAGAGAGAAAGGGCGCGTTTGTTTGCACCGTGTTTCTGTTCCCAGGAACAAAAATTTCTGTTTTTTTGTTCCTGGGAACAAAAAAGGAACAGAAACGCGTTTGGGTGCGTTTCTGTTCCGTTTTTGTTTTTTTGTCCCCAGAAACAAAAAGGGAACAGAAATAAGAAACAAGAAATTCTTGTTTCTTATTTCTGAAACATGTTTGAGGAACCAAAAAGAAACAAATTGTCTTCTCCTTTGCGAGCCTCTCCTCCTGCAAGCATCTCCACCATCGTCTTCTCCGGCGCCTCGAAGGGCTGCCAAGTTTTTCAAATGTCGGAGGCCTTGAATCTCCATTAGTTGTCTACAGCAATGGAATTCCAATCTCGATAACTTCTCCAAATATGAAAGATTTATCGACTTTTCCATTAACCCACGCCCACGAATAATGAAGTATGACAAATTTTGGGGAAGCTTAGGTAAGTATTCTAGGTTATGTACGATGAGTTCAAGCATCCTAAGCTTCGAAAGGAGATTAAAATCTGAAGGTAGGGAGATTAGACCATCATAACGCAACCACAAGGTTTCTAGCTTTCTTAATCCTACGATCCAATTGAGGCTTGGAGCTAGAGGGGAAGGGGTTTGATACTCTATATCCAACGTCAAATCTCTCAAATTTAATAGGTTTGAGAGGTCTGGACATCTCATCTGTAAATTATGGCGCAAGTATATATTGGTCATACTTTCAGGAAGCTTAGGTACATCGGAAATTCCCATGCTCGTTAATCTCAAGATTCTCAAAGATGATAGTCTTCCAATCTCACTTGGAATTTCCCCACACAAATATTCACAGTCGTAAGCTTCAATCTCCTCAAGCTTCTCCAACATCCCAAGGGCACTAGGTAGCTTTTCTAAGATGGTGCTAGAGATCCTTAGTACTCTCAAATTCTTCATTGTCTCTATTGAATTGGGTAACTCTCCTATCCTCAACAGAGAAAGATTCAACTCAACAAGAGAACCAAAATTTCCAATTGGAAATTCACTAATACTTGTACCTGAAAAGCAAAGATATAACAGTGATGTTGAGCAACCAGCTAAATTGCATTCACTCAGTAATACACATGAACTTGCACTGAGAGTTTCCAATTTATTCATTCCTTTCCATTCAGGAATTCTGGTAATAGATGTCTCGTCAAGAAGAAGTTCTGTCAAGGCTTCCAGTTCCTCCATCTCGTCCGGCAATGTATGAAGTTTCGTACAACCTTCCAAGTTTAAAAACACCAACTTCTTTAACTTACCAATAGACCTATCAACTTGAACCAATTCCTTGCACCCTTGCAGAATCAGTTGCTCTAAATTTTCATGAGCAGAAACGTTAGGAGTTTTACACAAGTTTCTGCATTTAGTCAAATTTAGAACCTTCAAATTCTTTGCCCTCTGTAATGAAGAGAAGAGGTTAATTCTAGATCATTTTGAGATACGGGACAATAAAGTTAATATAGCAAATTCAAGTTGAAATAATACCATACCTCGAGGTGGTTCCATCCCTCCCAATCATTTGTAATTTGACTTCATGATAGATCAAGAATCACTATCTTCTCAAGGGAAAATGCAGTCAACTGGAAAAAGATGGGAAACTCATGCCATGAGAGATATCTCAAATTCGGAAGGATGAGTAGATTTTTCCAGAACTGCTTGGTTGAAGGACAATGCTGAACAAATTTATGCCGTGAGAGCCATCTCAACTTTGGATGGTTAAATAGATTCCTTTGGAACCAGTTGGTTAAAGAAAAATGCTGGACATTTTCCTTATCCAAGTCTCCACAATTTACTTGAAGAAACCTTAAATTTGATAGGCTTTCAAATTCTTTCTTCTTAAATAAGTGTTGAGATCGATGATCAAACTTGAGACGTATTGCTTCAATGTTTTCTGCTCCCTGCCAAAGCAAAAAAAATAAAATTAAAATTAAACAGAAGCTAATGATCACATAATTGCCTATCGAAGGGATTCGAATTGAACATACTTCAGGATTGTGCATTTTATTCATACTTTCAAATTGATTTATAATATGATTTACAGATGAGCATGTCATCATGGTAAGCAAACAAGTAACGACTTGGTTAAGATAGAAGTAAATAGCCAAAATCAATGTGTATAAGTCGTCCCTCTCTGAATAGGAATAACATTGCACACACTTTACCTTTGCTATGAGAATATCATTTGCTTGTTCATGATCCCACACTCGACTTTGTTTCTTTGGTCTAGATGTACCAATCCGACGAACGAAATGTCGCCCAAGGTCTCTTAGCAGATCATGCATCCACAATTGGTCACGTTTTGTAATACGTTTTGTAATCTTTATTAACGACATCTGTTGGAGGACATCAAGATAATAGTTAGGTAAAAACCCACAGCTTTTCCACATGTGCCTCACAATTTTCACATCAAACCCAACGAAGAAGCAACAAACATCGAGAAATATTTCCTTTGCATGTGGTTGTAATGTCTCGATACTGATGTTCAACTTTTCTTCAACATTTTCATCGGGAATAGTTTCCAGCTTCTCTAATGTGGTCTCCCAAAATCTTCTATCTTTTCCAGCTAAAAATGAACCTATGATCTCGAGAGCCAAAGGAAGATGACCACAAACTTTTACCACTTTTTTGGGGAGAGGGGCATATTCTGCTGGAGGATGATCACTTCTAAATGCATGTTTGCTAAATAGTTGAAGAGAATGATCAAAATCCATTCCAATAAGTTCGTGCTTCAACTCAACATCTTTGAGAACTTCTTTGTTTCTTGTGGTAATAATAACCTTACTTCCACTACCAAACCAGCATTTACCCATTCCCACAAGAGCATCTAGCTTAGCCTTTTGGTCGACATCATCAAGTAGAAGTATGACCTTTGTAGAGGATAACAACTCCTTGATCACTTTTTTCCCTTCATTGATATCATTGATGGTCGCTCATTTCTTTCCTAGGACAACAGAGATGAGTTGATTCTGCAAACTTTCAATTTTCATATCTCCAATGTTGGACAGGGAGCAACATTTAATGGAATCAGTGGTCTGTTCACCTATCACTTCCATGATTCTGTCCACTTGATCATCCATTTCATCCAAGGAATTAGACAAGTTGTAATCTTTAGTAGAATCAAACAACAGTTTGTTATAGACGATTTTGGCAAGAGTTGTCTTTCCGACACCACCCATACCATAGATACCGACAATCTTTGTTTTAGTGGTCTCACCTATTAATTCCATGATTCTGTCCACGTGATCATCCATTTCGACCAAGAAATCGAACGCAAGTAGTTCTTTTTCAATTTGATCAAAACCTTATGAACAACTTCTTTTTGTGAACTCACCTTTGCCTCTGATAGTATTGAAGGCAAAAGAACAAAACTAGTAAATCAAGATGAACAAAATAATATCTAAGGTACAAACAAAACATGCACAATAATAAATTCAAGTACCTGTCCTTGAGTTCCCATCCCTTTAATTCTCCAACCTTGTTGAGAGCTAACTTCCAATTTTGAATAGTCTCATCAGTGTACAGCTGCTTATTCATGTGTGACTGAATGGCCTTGCCATAAGTTGCAATCTGGTTACGAACCTCAGATGGTTCAATGTCATAGAAAATTGGCATGATCTTTTGTCCCCACTTTTCCTTACATTCCACCATCTGAACCAACTCCATAAGGCACCATTTACTGGCAGCGTATTTTTTAGAAAAGATAGGAATTGAGATTTTCGATTGCTTAATCGCTTGGAGAAGCTCCGGGCCAATCTCTTCCCCAACGCGAAGCTCTTCATCATCTCTATATGCCCGTATTCCAGCATCAATGAGACTGTTGTAAAGGATATCAGTGATGTCGTGGTGAGTATCTGGTCCTCTAAAGCTCAAGAACACTTCATAATAAGGTTCCATTGGCTTCTCCATTCCCTGAATTTTCAGAGGACTTGCGACAACTTGATATCCCACCAGGAAAAACATTTACTATGAAAGTGGAGTGATGATTATCATGATTTCTCTCAGAAATTCTTCTCTTTTAAGTCATCCTAGACAGAAACCTTGATAACAAATGCACGAGCTTCTTCTAGCGTTGCACTGGCCACCAACATATGTCCGATTATTTTCTTAACAGTATAGTAGAGAAGTTGACCCATCTCAATAGTAAAGGAAGAAATCTCCAAATTATTGCAAAATTACAGGTTTCAGGTCACACTTGAAATTGATTATAAAAACGAAAATTTCAAGAAGATGTATCACTATCAACCTATATTTGTCTAAAACTTTTACTTATTGGATAAAATTTTCTTAAAAGGTAATGTTGAATATCCTTGCACGTAAGTGCCTGCTGTGGCTTGTAGGTTGACTAATTATCTTATTATCTCATAAGTTATGCCGAAACCGGACTCTTTTAGTTTTACCAAAATCGATTTGACAAAGACATTCTACAACAGTCAATTAGTTGCTCACTTGACCTTAAAGGGTGCAGGCAAATAATCGCGTACTCCTATGACTATCTCATTAGAAAAATGAAATCAAGAAATTACTCTACATCTAATTCAACTAGGTTATAAACAAACAGATACAGGGTAAGGGGGGAGCATTAGTTAGGCATGAGGCTATTATTCACATCTCAGACAATATCAGCATATCAGAAAAAAGAGGAGTGGATTGCCAATCACTTGTGGAGTTGATAAAAATTCAACAGAAAAAAGAAGCATGAATGCTATAACTATTTTTCCAGCAAAATAAGTTTGAACACACAGGCGTACAGGAACAAGAGCTGCATTTTACAGAACCTAAGAGTTCCAGTTCACCACAGAGCGTAACATTATAGTCTATTCAGTCTGCCTCTTCTGTTAAATACAGAGTTGAAGGTATCAATTTTCTGTCTAGGAGTGTTCTTTCTCACTGCTTATTTACCAGACGATAATGTACTAATTTGTCTACACTGTTAAACAAATGAAATCAACCGATCTTAATTCTAACTAATTCAGCTGATGCATAGGAATGAAATTGAGTTTCAAGATCTGAGGCCTGACTGTTGCATAGATGGAAGCAGATGAGCAGGGTTTACACGTGACTGGGGTTAGGCTAAAACTGTTGGTGCTGGATACAAATTGCAGTGATCGATCATGGAGTCAACTATGGAAAGAACTGATACTGATATGAGAGTCCCTCTATTGTTTTTTCATCAAATTAATGAAAAAAAAGGCAATGAATGAGAGGAGATTACCAAAGATGGAGGAGTGAAGATGAAGAGTCCGGATCAAATGCTAAGAAGCAGATAAAGATCCCCCAGATCAATCGTTCTTGGGTTTGAGCTCCGCTAAAGAAAGACTTTTCGCAAGATGGCTCGCTCGCCCTCGCGTGCAATGCTCTTCTAGGAAGGTGAGGACTTGCAAGTTGCAGGTATACTTAAAGCCAGCCGTTGACTTTTGATGTGATAGAGATGAAGGCCGGCCGTTGACTTGCCAAAGATTTGTTGGCGCAAACCACTAGAGTTCAAATAGACGAGATTTTAATGCATGTTATTAGTTTGGAAATCATATAATTATATTGATTGATATTCTTTTAATGACGATGAAACCATTCTTTAGTTGTAGGTGAAACCCTAGGCCCATTTAAATTCAACATAAATTGAATCTACAATTGTAGAATCCACACTTGTAAGTCTTTGAGATAATTTATATTATTCATAGTAAACTATAAGACTGGAGTTAGGTTTTTATGCTTCGTTTGTTTTCGCGTGAAAAAAATGAATAATTTCAAAATAATTTCTTAAATATGATTACTTGTATCACATGAAATAATTAGCTAATAAAAAATATTTTTATTGTAGACAACAATTTATGTTTAAATAATTTCATGGATGATGAAAATAACTTTTGCTTATTCATTTTTGTAAGCGATACAAGTAATCTTTCTAGAAAAATTCTTTGCAAATTATCTACCTTCTGCAAAACATACATACCTTTGAACTCTAAAAGCTATATCATCTAGAAATTAATAAAGCTCCGAAAAAGTTACAATATAAGTGGAAGGTTATCGATAATCATTTTTTAATCGGCTATAGAATCTCATTACGTTCATTATAAAATAAAGTACACCCTGGATCTCCCCTCAAAGCAGAGAAATACAACGATCTTCCAAAAGAAGTACTGAAAATCCTAATTCTAATCAAGTCTAAATTGGAAAATTATGTGAAAAACATAAACCTTACTCAATAACCCTTTGGGAAGATATGCATTGCACATCATGCACGGCACACGGTGCACATAGAGCACATGTACGACACATGTAAGACACATGAAAATTTCAACGATTGCCGAGGAAAAATGTGTCTGAGTTGCATAGGGTTTAAGGCTCAAATGGGCTAAATTTAAGAATTCCAGGATTTAAAGAGTTCAATTCGAATGAAATTCATAAAATCGCCTCGGTTTAAAATTAATACATTGAAATTATTGCAGACCAAATGCTAGGAAGCGGATAAAGATGCCAAAACCGAAGAAAGACTTTTATTCAAGAGTCTACTCACCCTCACGTGCCATGCACTTGTAGGAAGGTAAGGACTTGCTACTCATCCCAGACGCATTACAATTTTACATACATTGAACCTGAAAACATAGAACTCATACATATTATGCACTTGAGATGGATTATGTTAGACTTATTCCCAATAAATTCATAGACAAGAATTAGGTTTTAATTTCAAAAGCTGCATTTGGACACAAAGGAATAAAGCACCAAAAAATTTACAACGAGTCTTCAAAAATAGCTACAGTTGAAATATTCCAGATGATATATATATATATGGCTTTGTCCCAATTTATTTCTCATATGCAGGTAACGGAAAATCTTTCAAAATAGACATCTCTCTAACCTGTTCAGAAGCCATTTGAGTTGCTAATAAATCAACGTTTCCCTCCGCATGGAGAGCAGAGGGAGCGTAAGTTCTAGACACAAGGTTTGCGGTACACATGACCTCTATGATCTCTCGCCAAAGCGGCTATGGAGGCACGAGAGTCTTGCATCAATGTTCACTTGAAGTAAGGGGGGAGGAGTCCATTTTGGACGGTCGTCGTTCACAACTCGTGACTACGAGCAACGTTCCATCACAACTCATGGTGGATGTCCTGTATATGTCGAATTACTGAAGGAAGATCCATTTGGGAACGAGCTTCCAGAATTTTGTTTCGACGCTCCCATGAAACCACTAAACTATCTCGACCATATTGCGAAAATCTTCGCAATAAATGTCAGGTGGAAGGCCGAAAGCGAGGAGGCGCAGAGATCACATGGCACACGTGTAAAAAACAGAACGGCAAAAGAAGTTGATATGTCCAAGCCCCAGCCACCTCGACTCCATACAATTCAGGTCATCCACTCTTCCCCTTTTGTCGGCAAATTTGACTGATCAATGTTCTTCGAAGTAAAAAAGCAGTTTCCTTCTAACTGGATCTTAGGGAGAAATATGACCTTTACCTATGTATGGAATAAATACGACATCTTGCCCATGGAATGTTGACAAGACATCGAATGCATTTTGTGCAGATCTCAACAACCGAGAGCGGATTCTTATGAAGACTGTCCTTCTGATTAACTTGGAGGTCATAGACAACCATGAGGAGGCAGCAACTGGAGCTCAGCTTGCTTTAGATCTTTGTCGAGAGGTCTTTGACTGGCTGTGCTTTATGTATTAATGATAGTATGCTTGATTTCTGTATGCTGAGAAATTGCTTATTGTTTCTAATTTTCAGAAGCAGAACAGGCGGAAATTTTTATTCAGCATTTCCTTCTATTGATGACCGTGGTGAGGGCAAGACTATTGCTCTGAAAGCTTTATGATCCATGTCGTTGTTCTGTTAGTATTTTGTCTGCAAATTTATATGTCGATGAACTGAACTTTGGGTTTCTGTTTGTCCATCTACTTGCACAAGTTGTAATAGACTTAAATACATTACCAGATTTCTCCCAACGCTGTTATTGTTTGCTTTGCACGAAGCCTTCCCTAGAAATCTTTCCTTTCTAAGCCCAGCGAGCCCTATTTAATCCATTACACAGCTAATCATTTCATTATACCCTCTCCTGAATTTGATCTCTTCTTATGTCAGGAAGACTGAATCAGGCTCTCCCATGTTTTTACGCCTTTCCTTGATCTTGGTATTCCATGCGAATTGTTGGGTTTGATGAGCACTTTCCTTGACTACTCGTTTGTGGTAGGTCATTTTGCAAACAATATCTCTATCTGCATAATGAGAATTGTCATTCTCACTCTTTGGATTGAATTTGCTAGAGAAGCCTATTCTTTGCTGTTATCGCCAAGCCTATCATACTAATGCGCTGCATCTATCCACTTTCAGATAACACTGCATCGATGTGGAAAAGAAATTCTGAGTCGAACCCTTTTCCACTCACTTTATCTCTGGAATGTCGACGCATGGTGATGTATTAGTAATTGGAAGCAAGCCAGTCTTGCTTAGGAGTGAAAATTCTATTATTTCTTGTAGTTTTTTTTTTTATTTATTTAAGTTTTTTGTACTGCAGAACTAATTCTGCGATGGTACTCATGTCGAGAGAGTGGGAAGAAAAGGGATTCCGGCGTATTGAATATAATTTCTTTGAATGCAACAGGTTCAAAACCGCCTCTATTTTCATTTTTCTGTATCGTGCATATGAAAAGAAAAACAAGAGAACAGAACCAACCTGACCTGGTCAGTCATTTGATGATTTGGTTCTGTGTTTTTGGCAGGGTTCACAATTCAATCGATCCTATTTATTTAAGATGAGTTGGTTTTTGAAAAGAAAATTACTAAAAAGCAGAAACTTCTAATTTGAGTTCATATAGAGATCGTCAGTTTTCTTGCTGGCTTGTTGGTCATTCCTAGGATCCTGTCCTTCAACTTGCTTTCCTCACTTCCTGAATAAAAATTCCCTTGCGTATTCATTTAAAATAATAGGCTCTGATAATTTGTCGAGATTACCTAGTACTGACACACAAAAGTCATCTCCATGTATGGCTTGCACCAAGGTTTGCAGTTTCACATCTCAAAGGGGAGGATGCTTTCTTGACCTCGGTGCAAGTGTCTTTTTCGGAATGTCTCAAATGCCAGTCTCTTGAGCCAATGAATTCTTCTATTCTGCTGTTCCTTCAAGCCGGTGAATTCTTCTTCTTCTCTGCTGTTCCTTCAGGAAGACAATGCAGTCCATTGATCCGTCTGTGGAAATAAAATTTCTCCTCTTTCTGAACCTTCAATCTCCTCTGCGTTAATTTGTATAACACCGAATAACACCGAACGCTCCAGTTAGTTGTGGTACGCTCTACCCTTATGCAGATCTTCTGCTCCTTATGTCTAAATAGACTTGTGTTTGCATCGTGTTGGCTACAACCCAACAGTGCCAGTGAAACTCGGCCAAACAACAGTGCGCATTAGACACAGAAAAAGAGAGCTCTTCTGCTCACGCATTTTATCAAATGTTACTATGGTATGAATGATGAATCGGAGGATAATGACTCTCCATGAACTAACAAACAGCGGCATCAGCCAGCATTTCCATTTCAGAAGACATAAAGTCCGATTCACTCAGCTCCTCATGGGCCTCGTAGTCATCGTAATGGCGACATACCAATCTCACTTCATCTGTCCTACGAGATCTTAACAAAGAATAAATATCACCCTTATGAGGGTGCCTCTTGTCCTTGACAATGAAGACATTAACTTGACCCTGAATTTCTATCCAGCTACAACCGGGCTGCTTGACTACTCCTTGTTGCCTCATCAGCTTCCTTATTCTGATGACATTGCCTCATTTTTTGCTTTCCGCGTACATGTTTGAGAGCAGAACATAAGGTCCGGAGTTCGAAGGGTCGATCTCTAAGAGCTTCTCCGCTACGTGTTTTCCTAGCATTATATCCTTATGAACTTTGCAGGCTGCGAGCAGCGAACCCCAAACAACAGCATCAGCTTGCATGGGCATTGTCTCTATTAAGTCCTTTGCTTCACTGAGACAACCGGATCGGTCGAGCAAATCAACCATGCACATATAATGGTCCTTTACCGGTGCCAGACCATACTCCTTGACCATCTGCTTGAAATAATGGCGCCCCTCTTCGACCAGCCCTGCATGGTTGCATGCACATAGAACCCTGATCATAGTGACACAGTCTGGTCTCTCACCAGATACCAACATTTTCCTGAATATTTCAAGTGCCTTTATCCCGTAACCGTTCCTCGCATATCCGACAATTATGGCATTCCATGAGACCTTGTCCCTCTCCAACATATTTTTGAACACCCATAAACCATCTTCCACAGCTCCACATTTAACGTACATGTCTATAAGAGAATTTCCAACAAAAATATCAGATTCTTCTCCAGACTGGAAGTGAAATCCGTGCTTCAA
The DNA here is from genome assembly GCA_016097615.1 of Eucalyptus dawsonii. Lineage (NCBI taxonomy): Eukaryota > Viridiplantae > Streptophyta > Magnoliopsida > Myrtales > Myrtaceae > Eucalyptus > Eucalyptus dawsonii. The sequence continues at coordinate 78,600,874 of CM027878.1, forward strand.
GACTTGAGCATGAGCCTGCTGCCCCAACTGCAGATCGGCAAGATTTGCACACGCATTGAGAAAATTTCCAAATGTGTAGTGCGTCGGCTCAATGGCTTCCCTCTTCAAAAGGAGGAATAAACCAAATGCTCCTTCATTCTCTCCATTCTGGGTATACCCTGCAATAAGGGCATTCCAAGAAACTACATTCTTCTCCATCATCCTCGTGAACATTACTCCTGCAGTTTTGAGACTTTGCTGCTTTTGCATACCCGCTTACCACGGAGGTGGCTGACACTATATCCCTGGTAGGCATTCTGTCAAAAACTGCTCTGGCCTCGCTAATTCTAGAGCACTTAGAATACGTATCAACCAATGCATTTCCTAAAACAACATCATTTCAAAATTTGTCACATTTTACAACATGGGCATGAATTTGCATCCCTTCCCTAAGTGCCGACAGGCTAGCGCATGCGCTGACCACACTGACCAAAGTGACCTCATCTATTTCAAACCCACAATCCATCATGCTCACAAAAACCTCAAGAGCTTCACTGGCTGGACCATTTTGTTCATAGCATGTAATCAAGCTGTTCCAAGAAACTATGTTTCGAGAACTCATTTCATCAAAAGCCTTCTGTGCACAAGCCACGTTCCCACACTTGTACATGTCGATAAGAGCAGAGCCCATATGAACATCAGACGAGCACTCGGACTTCGATATCAAAGCCTGAATCTGTTGGCCCAGATGCATATCTGCTAACCCAGCACATGCGCTAAGCGCACTACCAAATGAGTACTCATTAAGCACATAATTCTCCCTATGCATCTTACCAAAACATTGCAGGGCTTCTTTGAAGCTTTCATGCTGCGCATAACCTGACAGCATCGAATTCCACGAGCACTGGTCGGGTTCCGGCATTGACCCGAATATCTTTTCCGCTTCATCAAGAGACCCCGATCTGATCAACCCGCCTAAGATTGCGTTCCACGTGAAGGTATTCTTCTCGGGCATTTTACCGAACACCCTGCGGGCGTCGTCGAGGCACCCGCATCTCGCGTAGATGCCGATGAGCCGTTTCTGGATAAAAACCTCAGCGGAGAACGGGGTCTTGATGATCCGAGCGTGGACGCGGCGTGTGTCGCGCGCTGACTTGGACAGGCCGCAGCTGTCCAGGAGCTTGGCGAACGGGGTCGAGGTGGCGAAGGAGAGGCCGCCCGCCAGAGCCTTGACCCGCGCATGCCTCGCCATTCCATCATATCATCGCACGAAGCGAACTCTGTCGGAGAAGATTGGGGAGTTTCTCTTGACCGTTATATGCTTCCCCTCTTCAGCCAGACGGGCGGGAATATGTTGAGAGCGCTCATATGAAGAAGGAAGGCAAAGTTGCAGTGGCAAAATGGTAATTTCGGCATGACAATATATTAATTTGACTCATAACCATGAATTATATTTTTGATTACGAGTAAATCTAAGCTACAAATTAAAATGTGTCATAGATTTAATATCTTGTTGTTAGTCACTAAATAAAGATTAGTCATTTATAATCTATACAACTTATTGCTTTATCAACGTAATTATAAGTTTAATATAGGACAGGTCAATTTTATAACCGAGTTATTTACAAATCAAACATAAATTCTTGTATAGTAATTTTGATTATTTTAATTGTAACTTATCATCAAAAAAATGCAAAAAGCAATCATAGAGAATGAAAATTGGATCTATGCCCAATTACATGGGATAGCTTTTCAATGGCCCCCCTCCCATGAGGAATAGCTAACCTTGATTTTAAGAGAATAGCGACTTCTCTGAAGTAACTAATCTTGATTTACTTCTTAGCCAACTAAGGACTAAGTGTCTCATCATGAATAGACTGGACACAAGGTAGTTATTGTGATGTTCTTGGATTAATCCGAGAAACTGTTCATTTTGGTCCGTCCTATTTCGAGTCTCGTGGTTTTGTCCTTCAAGCATGTGGGCAAGCACTTTTTCAATAGATTATTGTGACATTTTTTGATTAATTCACTTGGAATATTATCCGCTTTTACCCATCTCATTTCGAGTCTCACGATTTTATCTTTGGGCCATACGAGCAAACACTTTCTGAGAAGGTAACCCATGTTAATAATATTCTAGTCTAATTACACTCAACTTTGGAGTGGAATTACCATATGGGTGAAGTGCCTACCCAAGGACAAAACCGTTAGGGTCAAAATGAGACAAGTCAAAGTAGATAAAATCTCAAGAGAGTTGGTCCGATTCGTTTCGCGAAAAATATCGTGTTTCGAAAAACATTTTTTTGGAAGTTATTTTTCGGAAAATGACTCATTTTCCGATGTTTGGCCGAAATCTAAACTTTGAATGGAAAATATTTTCCACCGTTCATTAGCTAATTTAATTGTTTGAGAAAAATTATCAAAAATTGAATTTTAATATTTTAAATTGACCAAAAAATTACTTTTATTTTTTTATATTTTTTAAAAATGAATTTTTTGGGTAAAATTTTAAATTATTTGTAATTTTTAAAAATCGAAATTTTTATTATTTATTATTTTTTCTTTCTTTTTCTTTTTCTTTTCCTTCGTCCTTCCTCCTTCTCCTCCTTCTTCCTCCTTCTTCCTCTGCCGCCGCCTCCTTCCTCCTCCTTCCGCCGCCACCGCCTCCTTCCTCCTCCTTCCGCCGCCACCGCCTCCTTCCTACCTAACGATGGCCGGCTTCCCAGTGGCCAGATCTCGCGAGCTCGAGGCTCAGCCGATCTCACTCGAGCTCACCACGAGCTTCCCCAAGCTCTGGCGGCGAAGCTCAGGCTCGCCTGGATCGGGAGCCCGAGCTCCGCCGCCAGATCCAGCGAGCTCGCGGCTCGCCAGAGCCTGACAAACCTTTGGCGAGCTCGAGCAAGGCCTGAGCCCTGCCCAGCTCGCCGAATTTGGTGAGCCACGAGCTTCGCCCCAGGTCGGCGAGAGCTCCGCCTCACCCGATTTGGTGAGGCCCGATCTCAGCTTTGCCAGATCCAGCTAGGCGGACCCTTGCCGGCCTAGGGCGAGGCTCGAGCTGGCTTGTGGCCGGTTGTCGGCCGCCACCAAAGAAGAAGATGAAAAGGAAAGAAAGAAAAGGAAAAAAAAAATTAAAACTCGATTTAAAAAAAGAAAAAGAAAAAGAAAGCATAAAAATAAAACGAAAATATATTGGTAAAAAGAAGCAAGATGGTAGAAGTTATGAAAAACGTTTTCCTCACTTTTTAAAGGTGTTTTTTCCAATGATGGAAAATATCTTCTTTAACTAGTTCATTTTTCTGTGAAACGAACACGTAAAATCCGAAAACGTTTTCAGGAAAAGTCATTTTCCGCAAAACAAACAAACCCTTAATATAGAAACTATCACATTATTCTTCCTCGAATAAAATGTGTGGTTGGATTTCGATTAAGATGCATCTTGTTCAAGTAAGGTCTATCCTTTTTGTTTTGTTTTGTTTTGTTTTGCTTTGCTTTTTTTTTTTTTCTTTTTTGTCGAATGAATGATTTGGACATCGTCCTGTTTTGGTAAGAAAAATCAATTAACTTCTACAGTGTGCGTTCATGTGAGCCCTTGCGAGGGAGAGCTTCATGATAAGAAATGAAGCCCATCTGAATTCACATCCAATTCTTCAAGGCTTTGCAACTCTTTCGGCTTTATGCGACCAAGAACCGTCACAGCTGAGAGTTGTCTCAGGTTTTAGAAAGGTCTATTGATGTTCTTATTTCCCGGCGAAGTAGGATATGTAAGACGGACAAAACTCCTGGGAAGTCTAGGCAAGAACTTGAGGTTCTTAAAAATCGAGAACAAGTTTCCTGAGCTTGCAACTCCAAGGACTTCAGATGGCGTAACCTGTCAATCCACCGAGGATCATGGAGCTTCCTCAAGCCCGTAACTGTCGTAAGAATACCTCGACACATATAAACGCAAGCTTCTCGGATTTAATTGGTACGGGAGATCTGGAAATGTGAACATTGAGAAAATTACAAGCATAGATTAATTCCAAGCCCACAACACCGTAGAATTTTGCCCTAAAGATTCATACATTCTCTACTTCTGCGATAAGAACTTAAATCCTAACTGATAGTTTCAATTGTTCAAACATGAAACGCAATCATTAATCATTCAGAAGCCCCTGTAAAAGTCTGTTCTAAGTCATCAAAACTAAAGGACCTTTGTGACCATTGCACATGATGACTTATCAAAACCAAAGGACCTTTGTGACCATTGCACATGACCATTAACTAGTGAGGGTTATGTTCATGCTAGACAAGATGTTTTGCCCCTACTTCTTCATTTTCTCAATGTGGAGATTTTCATGGGAAATCCGCAACAATTCTGTGAATATGGTCACTGATGTCTAATGGAATTCGCAACACTGAATGCAACACATTGAACATTAATCTCTGCGAATGAATTCTGAAGCAAGTCATCTTGAATCCTCGATGAATTTCTCCCATGATGAGATTAATTACTAATTGCACCCGCTAAACATTAGGACCATGACAGACCCAAAAAAGAAGAAAGAAAATCCAGAACCAATCCATTATAGTAAGTTTTCATGCCTTCCAGGACAATGATTCGGTTATAGCTAGACTTAACAAGCTCAGAAGAACAACTGCTTCCCATGTATGTTTTGAACTACTTCCTAAGGAGCGAAAATCAATTCTCTAATTGGTGCAGAAGTGAACTGATGCACAGGAGTTGCAATGTGTTTCAATAGAATGTGATTTGGTTAAGGCTAAAGCAATCAAAGATTAGATGCGCAGATGGAACAATATCAATTGAGTCAGCTGCCGAGTGGGTTCATGGAAAGGCTGTTTTCATTCCGTATGTATGATAAGTCATGACTGAAAATAATAAGAACAACTCAATCCGTCCAAATCTTTTCCTAATTTATCACTGATTGCATCAAAGATTTGCACACGGACCCAATTCATGCAACAGCAAAGAGACAATTACCAGAAAATGAATACAGGTGAAGAACTGCGTCTATACAGAGTTTTGAGTTGCTGGCCAACCACTGAAATCAGGTGCGCAACCAACATTTACTTTCTACCATTAACCAAACTCAGAAGTCCAAGAGATAAAAGTATCTTAAAAACAACAAAAAGATACTCTAAGTTGGATTCCGCAAGATCAGACTGCGTCTATTCCTCAAGTACTTCACTGATCATCAGCACTCAAGAGAGCATTCTACCTTCTCACGCTTGAGTGTATAAATGATTTTAGCTTCTCGATCCGGTAACTTCTCCAAAGATTTAAAAGGAACCTATCGAAAGTTGCCTCCAACGATTTTACTCTGCCTTGGATCTCAACCACTTTAGGACATCACTGCAGGTAAAATTTCTGGAGCTTCTTCAGGTTGGTCAGGTCAGGCAACTTGTCCATAGATGGAACTCCTTCAAGCTTGAAGGCAATTGGGTTCTCCAAAACTTGGAGGCTTCCGAGCTCTCTCACTTTAGGGCAACGACCAACTTCCAAATCTGACAGCGCCTTCCAATTTGAAAGTTCTATTCACGTTTTTATTTCCTTGCATGATTCGGTACCTAAGTACAACAGATTTGGGGGAAGCCCAGGTCGGCAGTGCAGCTTCTTGGAGGGGACCAGTTCAGGTTCCTTGAGCTGTGAAAGAAAAATGATGTTTGAAGATGGGGTGATGAAATAATGAGATTCCAACAGCAAGGATTCCAGCTTCCCTAACCTTCTGAGCTACGAAGGACTTGGAGCTTCAATGAATTTAGAAGCATCATCCAAATTGTCAAAACCTGAATTTTACATGCAATTTGAATATTGAATTAATAAGTTACTTATCATCAAGTGAATGTACATAATTTTTTTTATTACTTTATGTAATTAAAACCTTGTACGGAAGATCTGCCTTAAAAAGATATGTAGAAGCGCAAATCTAAACATCCCTAAACTCTGAACCAACCAATATGTATAATATTTTTGAGGGACTGAGTTGACGTTCAGTAAATGATAGCTCTACTTCCAAAATGGGAGGCCTACCCACTACTCGACCCGAGAACATAACAATAACAATTAGCAAATAAGGTCATATATTATTATCAATAGGAAAACCAATACTCACCTAAGACAGTGTAATCCGTGCATTATATAAAAATGACTATAATTATCTGTGTAATGTATAAAATAGAAGCAATGTATGACATTCGTTTTAACGCTTAAATGCATACAATTGATCATACCAAATCTCATTATGCATAGACATCAACAGCTCGTCGATAGACACAAATCAATATCTATTACCTACTTGCTACTAGCCACGACTCATCTTGACTAACTCAACTAACAAGACATTATGACCACTAAATAATGCAAGAAGAAATCATAAATATATATTTACCAAGCTTCAACCCATTCATCACAGGTATCCTCCAATGATGATAAATACAGTACAAACAATAATGACAGCTATCCTAGACTCAATTCTCACCAAGATTCATACCCATTTTATTTTCTTTCTTTTCTCAATCTTGGACCTCAAGTTCACAATATCATATATAGGCTATTCAAGTCACATCAGGTTACACAAGTCATATAATTTCATGTATAAATCGTTGTACTTTACATTTTCTCAATCTTATAGAGAACGGTAGAACATCTGTCTTTTCCCAGAATCTTATATACATACTCAGAAAAATTAATTATAGCGTTGGTATATTGCTAACAACACTTGTAGCACACTTGGAGAGTGCAGCACAATGGAAAGTTGTATGCCGTGTTCAAAAGTATTGTTATTAATTTACTTATTATACTGGTTAAATTTCAAATGAGTTGATAATTTACTACTTCATTGAAATATTAGTAAATTTCTGATAGTGTTATTAATTCACTTACGACACCGGACAGTTTCCAGAAGACTTGGTAATTTACCAGTCTAGTGGGAAATTGCTAAATTTCCCACAGCTTTGGTAATTTACTACCTCTTTACCTGACAAGCAAGTAACCAGTCATTTTCTATTACCTAACAATTCCAATTTTGCTGGTAATACCACCAAAAATTTCAAATGATGGAACTAGAAACGCAGTAATGAATCCACTCAGAAGCGCCTGCAGAAATCTGTTTTAAGTTATCAAAACTAAAGAACCTTGGTGACCATTGCACATGATCATTACCTAGGGAGCGTTTTATGTTTATGCTGGACACAATGTTTTGCCCCTACTTCTTCATTTCTTCAATGTGGAAATTTTGATGGGAAATCAGCGACAATTCTGCGAATATGGTTGCTGATGTCTGATAGAATTCGCGACACTGAATGCAACACATTCTCAGGGTAATGCCTCGTGAACAATAATCTTTACGAATGAAATCTGGAGCAAGTGATTTAATCACTAAGAACGCCAGCTAAAATATTAGAAGTACGTAGGACCACGACAGACCAAGAAAAGAAGAAAGAAATTGCAGAACCAATCGATTATAGTAAAGATTTCATGCCTTCCAGGACAATATTTCGGTCTTAGCTAGACCTTGACAGGCTCAGAGGAACAACTGATTCCCATTTCCCCATGTATGGTTTGAACTAGTTCCTAAGGAGCGAAAATCAATCCCCTCACGGGTGCAGAACCGAACTGAGGCACAGGAGTAGCAATGTGTTTCAATAGAATGCGACTTGTGGTTTAGACCAAAGCTATATTAAAGATTAGATGCAGTTATGGAAGAACATCAACTGAGTCAGCTCCCGAGCGAGTTCATCGAAAGGCTGTTTTCATTTCGTATGTATGACAAGTCACGACTGAAAATGATAAAAACCAACTCAATCCGTCCCAAATCTTTTCCTAATCTATCAGAGATTGCATCGAAGATTCGCACGCGGACCCAATTCATGAAAATGCGAAGAGAAAATTACCAGAAAACCAAATAAAGATGCGAAGAAGGAAAAAGCAAGACCTTTTTCTAGACAACCTACAAAACTCTCGTGGGAACAGATCGGGGGGCAGGAAGACGGGGCCGCAGTCCCCGGAGGGAGATCTCCACCTGGTCGAATCGCGTCTCGTTCTTGCGCACGGGGTCGCCGTCGCGTTTCTTGACAGTCGGAGTCCGTCGCTGCTGGCTGGTTCTGGGCGAGCTCCTCGCTCGGGTCGTCGCTGATGAGGGAGGAAGACGAAGGAAGGAGAACGAAAGAACGTGAGAAGCCAGACGGAAAGGGGGGGCAACGGGAGAAAAAACGAAACAAATAAAAAAAGGAGAGAGAAAAAGTTGATATTTCTGAAGAGTGGGTCCCACCTTTACGCGTCATTTCGAGATAATATTCCTCACTAATCTGATACGGAATCTTCTCTCCGTGATTTCAGTTCTCTAAACCAAAATTCTTGAAAGGCTCTCCCCACTTTTTCTGCTCCAAAATTTCTAACCAAAAGATTCTAGAGAGGGTCTTCTCACTTTTTTCAAATGTCCGTACTCATCGGATTCCAGAGTCTCCTCCAATCTCTCACATTCCTTTATACTCACGCACCATGGTTTCTTTAAGCTTAAAGGATCAGAAAATTGATGCAGGGACCTGCAGCCTTCTATATTAAGGAAGCCCAATGATTCTAACCTACCTGGAATCTCAACCACACGAGGGCAATGTTTTAAAAACAAAAAATGAAAGTCCTTGGCATTGGTCAGGTTAGGCAACTTCTGTAACAACGGAAGATTATGTATAGATAACCAAAACAAGTTCTCCGAAGCTTCCAGGCCTTGAATCTCTTCTACCTTCCAACAACTACCTATCCCATAAAATTTTGTATGCTTGAAGCTCAATGGATCAGGCAGCTGTTCGAGTGATTGACAGCGGATTAAACTAAAATCCACTAACGATTCTAGCTGACCTCGAACCTCAACCAGTTTAGGACAATCATGTATCCATAAACGCCGGAGCTTCTTCAAGCCAGTTAGGTCGGGCAACTTCACTAGAGACGGAAGATCCCCAAGATTAAGCAATCGTAGGCTTTTCAAAGGTTCCATAACTTGAATCTCTATTAGTTGTTCACAATAAGAGACTTCCAATGTTGATAACTTCCCCCAATATGAAAGATTTATCGACTTTTCCATTAATCCACACCCATCAAAATGGAAGTATGACAAATTCTGAGGAAGCTTAGGTAGGCATTCTAGGTTATTTGCGAGGAGTTTAAGCTTTCTAAGCTTCGAAAGGAGATTAAAATCTAAAGGTAGGGTGACCAAATCATCACAATACAACCCCAAGGACTCTAGCTTTCTTAACCCTCCGATCCAATTGAGGCTTGGAGTTGGATGGGAAGGGCTTTGATACTCTAATTTCAACGTCAAAACTCTCAAATTTATTAGGTTCGAGAGATCTGGGCATCTCATATGTAGATTATTGGTTAGGACTAATTCGGTCAAACTTTTAGGAAGCTTAGGTATATTGGAAATTCTCGTGCCCGATAACATCAAGATTCTTAGAAATGATAGTTTTCCGATCTCACTTGGAATTTCCCCACTCAAATATCTACAACTGCCGGCATGGATCTTTTCAAGCTTCTCCAATGATAGTCTTCCAATCTCACTTGGATTTTCCCCACTCAAACATCCATAACTGTTGGCATAGAACTCTTCAAGCCTCTCCAACTTCCCAAGGGCGCTAGGTAGCTTTTCTAACATTGAGTCAAAGATCCTTAGTATTCTCAAGTTCTTCATTGTCTCTATTGAGTTGGGTAACTCTCGTATGCTTGAATAAGAAAGATCTAACTCGACGAGAGATCCAAAATTCCCAAGTGGAAGTTCACTCAGTAAGCAACATGACATTGCACTGAGAGTTTCCAATTTCTCCATTCCATTCCATTCAGGAATTTTGGTAATAGATGTCCCATCAAGAAGAAGTTCTCTCAAGTCTTCCATTTCTTCCATCTCGTCTGGCAATGTCTGAAGTTTCCCACAATATTTCAAGTTTAATAACACTAAATGCTTTAACCTACCGATAGACCTATGGACTTCAACCAATTCCATGCACCCTTGAAGAATCAGTTGCTCTAAATTTTTATGAGCAGAAAGGTTAGGAGTTCTATGCAAGTTTCCACATCCAGTCAAATTTAGAACCTTTAAGTTCTTTGTCATCTGTAATGAAGAGAAGAGGTTGATTCTGAATAAATTTTGAGATACTGAATAGCAAAGTCAATATAGCAAATTCATGTTGAAATAATAATGTACCTTGAGGTGGTTCCATCCCTCCCACTCATCAGTAATTTGACTCCTTGATAGATCAAGAATCATTAGCTTCTTAAGACAAATTGTGATGAATTTGAAATAGACAGGAAAGTTATGCCATGAGAGCATTATCAAATTAGGAAGCATGATCGGATTCCTTTGGCACAAGTTGGTAGAAGGAAAATGCTGACCATTGCTCTCATCCAAGTCTACACAATCCACTTGAAAAAATCTTAATTTTGATAGGCCTATAGATTCTTCCTTCTCAATGAAGTCTTGAAATTGACGATCAAACTTGAGACGTATTGCTTCAACATTTTCTCTTCCCTACCAAAAGAGAAAAAAAAAAACATTAAACAAAAGATAGTGATCCCATAATTGCCAGTTGAAGGCATTTGAGTTGAATATACTTGAGAATGTACTTCTTACATATAATTTAAAATTAATTTACAATATAATTTACAGATGAGCATGTGATCATACTAAGCACACAAGTAATGACTTGGTTTAGATAGAAGCAAATAAGCAAAGTCAATATGTATAACTCATCTTTTTGAATAGGAAAAACATTGCAAACACTTTACCTCCTTTATTTCAAGGACATCAATCGATTTCTCCGATCCCACACCCGACTTTGCTTCTCTGGTTTATAATCAGCATTCTTACGAACAAAATTTTGCCCAATGTCTCTTATGATATCATGCATCCACAGTTGCTTATGTTTTGTAATCTTTATTAACGACATCTTTTGGAGGATGTGAAGATAATAGCATGGGTGAAACCCACAGCTTTCCCACATGTGACTTACAATTCTCACATCAAACCCAACGAAGAAACAACAAACATCGAGAAATATTTTCCTCGCTGGTTGATCTAATGCCTCAATACTAATGTTCAACCTTTTCTCAACTCCTTTATCGGGAATACTTTTCAGCTTCTTTAATGTGGTCCCCCAAAAATTTCTGTCTTCTTTAGCTAGAAGAGAACCAATGATCTCGAGAGCCAAAGGAAGACGACCGCAAATATTTACCGCATTTTTCGAGAGGTCGAAATATTCAGCTGGAGGATGATCATTATTAAAGGCATGTCTGCTAAACAGTATAAGGGAATGATTAAAATCCATTTCAGTAAGTTTGTACTTCACATCTACATGTTTGAGAACTTCCTCGTCTCTTGTGGTGATAATAACCTTACTTCCTCTGTCGAACCAGCATTTACCCATTCCCAGAAGAGCATCCAACTGAGTCTTTTCGATGACATCATCAAGTAGAAGTACGACCTTTTTAGAGGATAACCTCTCGTTGATCGCAGTAATCCCTTCTGCCCTATTACGGATGGGCACACTCTCTTTTAGGATATCAAAGATGAGTTGCTTCTGCAAAATCGCAACCTTTTTGTCTTTGCAGTCAGACAGGAAGCAACGGTTAGTGGAATGGGCCGACAGTTTATTATAGATGATTGTGGCAAGAGTTGTCTTTCCGACACCACCCATACCATGGATACCAACGACCTTTGTTTCAGTGATCTGTTCACCTATCAATTCCATGATTTCGTCCACATGATCGTCCATTTCAACCAAGTAATCAGATATGGCCACGTAGTTCTTTTTCAACTTGATCAAAAGCTCATGAACAACTTTTTTTGTGAACTCACCTTTGCCACTAATAGTTTTGAAGGCAAAAGAACCAAACTGTTAAACCGAGATGAACAAAATAATATCTAAGGTACAAACAAATCATGCACAATAATAAATTCAAGTACCTCTCCTTGAGTTCCCAGCCCTTTAAGTTTCCAACCTTGTTGAGAGCTGCCTTCCAGTTTCGAATAGTCTTTTTATTGTACAGCCGCTTATCTATGTGTGACTGAATAGCCGCACTATAAGCTTCTTTCTGGTCACGAACCTCGGATGGTTTAACCTCGTAGAAAATTGGCATGATCTCTTGTCCCCACTTTTCCTTGCACTCCACCATCTGGACCAACTCCATGAGGCACCATTCACTCTCGGCATATCTTATAGAAAAGATAGGAATCGAGATTTTCGACTGCTTAATCGCTTGGAGAAGCTCCGGGCCAATCTCTCTCCCAACGTGAAGCTCTTCATTATCTCTAAATGCTCGTATACCGAAATCAGTGAGGCTGGAATAAAGGCAATCAGCAATGTCACGGCGAGTATCCGGCCCTCTAAAGTTCAAGAATACATCATAATCAAATCCCACTGGCTTCTCCATTTCCTGAATTTTCAGAGGACTTCCAACGACCTATATCCCACCTGAAAAACATTTGTTATGAAAGTAGAAGTGATGATTATCATCATTTTCACTCAGAAACTCTTCTGTATACATCATTCTAGAAAGGAACCTCGATGACAAATGCCCGAGCTCTTGCTGGGGCATTGCACTGGACACCAAAACATGTCCTAATATGTTATTAACAATATAGTAGAGAAGTTGACCCATCTCAATCTAAAGAAAGAAATCCCCACATGATTGCGAAATTATGGGTTTTAATTCGCAATAGAAATTGATTGGAAAAAAAAAAGAATATTTGGTGCGAAGATAAATCATTGTCAACCTATATTTGTCTTAAACTCTTTTTTAGGTGATAAAATTTCTCCTAAAAGGTGACGTTGAATGTCCTCTCCACATAAGCGCCTAATGTTGCTTGTTGGTTGACTAATTATCTTATTATCTGATAAGAAATTATGATCAAACCTTCCTAATTTTGTTTAACCAAAACATTCCACAACACTCATTGAGTTGCTTCCTCAATGTGAAGAACTAATTCCCCTATGACGATCCCATTAGAATAATAAAATCAAGAAATTACACTAAAGCAAATGCAACCCCCGGTCCCCCACCATATTATTGGACTAGTTTCTTAAGATCATAAACCGATCCCTAATTACAGCCATCTCATAGGTTATCAAAAAACAGATACAAGGTCATGGGTGAGCATCAGTTAGGGCTGAAGCTATTATCCACACTTACCAGAAAGTACCAGCATATCAGACAAATGGGATTTACTCACTAATCAGTTATGGGGTTAATAAGATTTCAGCAGAAAATAAAAGCATGAATGCAATATTACTGTTTTTCCAGAAAATAAGTTGGAATGCACAGCAGTGTAGGGATGAGAGCCGCATTTTATGAAAGCAGAGAGTTCTGGTTCACCACAGAGTGCAACAGTATAGTGTATTCAATTCGTCTCTACTGTTATATACAGAGTTGAGGTTATCAATTTTCTGCCAATGAGTGTTCTTACTGCTAATCACTAGACAATAATGTACGAATTTGTCATATTGAAGTCTCTTAAAGATACCGCTATCACTGTTCGCACAAAAAAAAAAAAAAAAAAATCCTATCAAACAAATGAAATCAACAGATCCACTCAAAACTAATTTAGCTTTTATAGCCAGCAATCCACGCGAAAACTCAGAGAGAGAGAGAGAGAGAGAGAGTACGCGGGTGGCGAGCTCGTAAGACTGAGCGTCGTCGATGATGGAACTGGACTCCCCTCCGCCTTTGCCGCCGCTGCGGCCGCCGTCCTCCCTCCTCTTCTTCGGCTCTTCGTCGCGAGGGTGGCCGCCGCCCTCCCTCCTCTTCTTCTTGCCGCTCCTCTTCTTTGGCTCGTCGTCGCGAGGGCCGCCGCCGCCGCCGAGGAGCTCAGTCGCAGGCTCGACACCGCTCGTCGCCGCTTCAGCTTCGTGCCGTCTCTTCTTCGCCATTCCCGCTCTCCGATATCAGAAAGTTTCGATTTTTCAACACGGTACGAGGTCGACTGGTCAAGGATTCAGGCGTCGATCTTGGTGGTGGTGATATTGCATTCCAGGATCTGAGGCCTGACAGTTGCATAGATGGAAGTGGATGAGCATGTGAGTAGAGTTAGAGGCTAAAGCTATTAGTGTTAGACGCAACTAGCAGTGATCAATCACGGAGTCAACTGAGGAAGGAATTTGATGCTGATCTGAGAGTCCCTCTCTTGTTTCCATCAAATTCTGCATCTAGTTCCATTACAGAACAGACCCGATTCAATAAAAAGAAGGCAATAAACGAGAGGAAATTACCCGGAGATGGAAGGGGTGAGAAGCAGATGAAGATCCCAAGAATAAACGTTCTTGGCTTTCGAGATCGGCGGAAGAGAGACAAAGACGGTGAATTCACCCTCCTTCGCCGTGCCCTTCGAGGAAAGTGAGGGCTTGCTTTTTGCAGAGAAACTTCAAGCCAAGGGGACCTTGAAAAAGTGAAAACGCGTTGCTTTTTGACTTTTTAGTAAACGAGTTGAGTTACCGGGAAATTTCTCCAAGTACGAAAACTTTTTGGCGCGAAAGGCCAGAGTACAAGCGGATTTTCATTGCATGTTATTAGTTTAGAAATCATATAATTTATATTCATTGATATTCTTTTAATGACCATGAAGGCGAAGCCCAGGCCCATTCAAATTTTATTTTTTGATGCCATGACTTGTCAAAATTGTTCACCCAAGAATGAATGTTCCCGTGAGGACCGCTGATCTACCACTGTCCTTCTAGGTTTTCCACTTTTGACGCTTCCTCTTTTCGCCAAATTTTTACTTTATTCTTTTAAATTTTTTCTTAAAATCTGCTGACCTGGCAGCTATATCAATGCCTCCATCTTCAAGGAAAAAAAAATCATGATCATTTTTCCTATTAACTGAATTGGATGAAGTTAATAGCAGGATTTAATCGCCTTAAGTTAATAAATTTTAAAATTTGATTACACTTTTGCAACATATTTTAAGATTTATGGAGCATTTATCCCCTCTTATGAGATAATAATACAAATGATCTTTAAACTTTGACTTAATATGTAATGTTATCCTTAGATTTTTAATTTGTTCAATGCGATTTCTAAAATATTGATAGGTGTTCAATTTAGTCTTTAAATTGAATGCATTATTTCCATATAGTTTAATGACTAGATTGGATATCTGTTAATAGTTCATGAATCACATTAAATAAATTAAAAATTTTAAAAATGACATAACATATTTTGCCAAAGTTCAAGTATCACATAAAATAAATTCCAAATTAGAGACAACGTCAGATATTGGGCAAAATATAAGGATTATTTATGTCTTTTTCTTTCATTTTTTAAATCTAAAACTCCAGAAACTTAAGGATAAACAAATAATTTACATATAATTTTTTGATAATTTTCTAAGATTTGAACAATAATTTAAATTTTGACAAAAAGGTAAAAGAACTATTATTTAAGTCCAAGCAAAGAGGCACTAGATCAATTAATTTTCACCATTTCTTTGCAGTGTCACTTCGCGTGGGCACCATTTTCATGGGAGAGACGACTGGTGCGTTGACGCCAAGGAAAGTGAGAACCTGCTGGTTGCAGGGAAACTTCAAGCGCACCGTGAAGAAGGGAATACGCGTTTTGCTTTTGACTTTTGGGGAAATTGAGTTGAGTTTCTAGGAAACTTCTCGAAGTCCAAAGATTCTTTGGCACGAAAGGCGGGAGTACAAGAGATTTTCATGGGTGTTATTTGATTAGAAGTCATTCAATTTATGCTAATTGATATTCTTTTAATGACGATAAAACCCTAATTTTGTAAGTGAAACCCAGGCCCATTCAAATTTTACATATACTAAACCCAAAAATGTAGAATTCACATATTTTATTTAAGGGAAAAAAGCCACCAAAAACTCCAAGTTTTACTAATCGTGACACATTTACTCTACAAGAACATTTTCATATTATTTTTTTGTTCTTCCTTTTTTTTTTTTCTCTCTTCCCGCCGCCATGGCTAGGCCAGGAGGGAAGAGAGAAGAAGAAAAAAAAAAGAAAAAAAAAATTAAAACGTAAAAGATGAAAATGCCCTATAATTTAGGGTAAATATATCACATAGATACAAGTTCATGGATTTTTGTGTCACGAAAAATTTTTTGGGGCAAATGTGTCACGGTTAACAAAGTTTGGAGTTTTTCATGTCACAAAAAAAAGTTTTGGGTAAATTTGTCATTTTGGGCAAAATTTGGGGTTTTAGGTGGTTTTTTGAGTTCGTAAGACCAAAAAGTTAGGAAAAATAACACTACAAATGTCATAACTTTCGAACAACACTCACTTAAGTATTATAACTTTTTTTTTTTAGATTATTTGAGTGATATAACTTTTGTTGGGCACTCACTTAAATATCATAACTTTTTTTTTTCAATCACTTGTGCCATAACTTTTTAAAATCATTCACCCAAGTGTTGAAAATTCGACATGATATAATATTCTTGATGAACGTTTTTAAAAGTCATAGCACTTAAGTAAAATCATGATACTCAAGTGAATTTTTTTTAAAAGATACAGCACATAAATAATCAAGAAAAAAATTATGACGGTCAAGTAAATGTCATACAAAAGTTATGACATATAAGGTATTTTATTTGTCAAAAGTTGCATTCAATCATATAGAAATAAAGCTCCAAAAATATTTGCACTACTAGTGAAAGCTTACCAACTATAGATGGTTTGAACATAACTTCCAAGATTGGGGACATCAATATATGCAACCATAGTAGTGTGTTTGGTCAGCATTTAGCAAGTTGGGTAGCCACCCGACCGTTGTGTAGTTGGAATATTTGGGATGAAATGGTAATGTCCATATCACCACTAGAAGGCAAGGCATCCGGAAACTTATTTTTTACCAAGGAAAATATTAAGAGAAACTCAGTTATCCCATAGTCCAAAAATTGGAAATTACGAAATTATAAGTAAATCATTAACTACAAAATGCAACTTAACTTATATTTATAAATTATTTATGATTAAACATAAAATTAATGATATGTTGATATGCATCGATGATGATTGATCAACAAAAGAATTATTCCATTTGTTTTTAAACAATGACCAGTAAATTAATTTAAATTACTATCATGATAATGTACTATGGATATCTAAATCTAAAGGAAATGCAATCATACCGTAAAATCTATGTTAAATATTGTTATTTTTATTGCATTTTATTCTCAAATTGGTTTGACGTGGCATTTTTCATTTGTGTTTATTTTAAGAGAGGCGCTTATGCAGATGCTAATGCCAAATGTTCTATTTTCTAATCAAGATATGAAAAATTGTTTGAAAATTTTGAAGAAATAAAGATCTTAAAAAAAAGGATAGAAAAATCAGACAAGAAATCATTCTAAAGAGGTGCAAAAGTCTCCATCAAGTACCTTGGAACATCATTTATTTAAAAAGAAAAAAAAGCTCCAAACAGTGTTCATGACGGTGGAGATTGCATTTGTCGTTGCAGGAATTCATCCTACCATAATCAAATTTAATTCGTGAAATTTAATCTGCTTTTGGTTTCGTGTGAAATTTCTTTGCCCACCTCGTTCACGGAGCTCTTGAAGAAGCCAAAGATTATACTCTTTGATCTTCTGCAACATGTCACCACGAACATGCGCCTCTCCAAGTCCCCAAGTTTCTTGGCGTCCAGTACCTCGCGGTCGAGCACCGCCACCCTTTCCGATAATCTTTGCAAATCTAAGCGAGGGTCATGGCCATCATGGCGAGATGGGCAAGGGAAGCCAGTGGCAAGGTCGCAGCCGGCCTCACCGGCAAGTGGCGAGGGCTGCCACCTCGCCTGATTCACTCGTTCCACACGTGCGCATGCACACACGCTCACTTCGTTCCTTTCTCAACATGGGAAGGTGGTAGAGACTAGAGACGGCCAAGTTGGCTTTGCCGAAGTCCGGCGAGGAACGTTGGCCAACCACCGTCCTTCTTGGTTCTCCACTGTTTGACTCTTTCTCTTTCTTCCAAATATTCTTTTCAGGATTTTATTTCTAGAAATCTTGGAATCAATTTTTTTTCCCTTTTTCTTACATTTTTCTTAAATTTGCTGACTTGGCGGCCGTTTCAATGCCTCTATCTTCAGAAAAAAAAAAAAAAGTCATGTTATTTTCTCCCATTAGCTGAATTGGAAGGAATTAATAGCGAGATTTGATTGCACAAATTTAATAAATTTTAAGATTTAATTGCACCTTTTGAAAATTATAGAATATGATTACACCTTCGCAACGTACTTTAAGACTTATGTTTATCCCCCTTAAGAGATAATAACACAAATGATCATTGAATTTGACTCAATGTATAATATTATTCTTAAATTTTTAATTTGTTCGAAGTGATCTCAAAATTATTTATAGATGTTCAATTTAATCTTTAGACTAAATTTGCCATTTCCATATAATTTAAAAATTAGATTGAACATTATTAATAGTTCATGACCGCATCATATAAATTAAAGCTCAAAAAAAATATAACATATTGGGACAAAGTTCATCAAATTAAGCGAATTAGAAATTTGGGGGTTATTTATGTCATTTTTTCCATTTTTTTTTTTAATCTAAAACTCTAGAAACTTAAGCACGACACATAGATTTACATATAATCTTTTGATAATTTTTTGAAATTTGAACAATAATATAAATTTTGACAAAAAAAGTAAAAAAGAAAACTATTTTTTTACTTTTTTTGTTTTTTTGGATATGTTCGGTAGAAGTCCAAAACATCAGGAAAGTACGATTGAGTCTAAAACTTACAAAAAGCTCTCAATAAAGTCCTAAAACTTATCAAGTTGATTCAATTGAGTCCTAAAGTTAACGTCGTCAAAGAAAATTAACGGAAATTGTTGACGTGGCGACGTCATATTTTAAATAATTTTTTATTTTTCAAATGGCTTTTTTAAATTATTTTTATTCAAAATCTTTAAAAAAAATTAGATTAAAAACTAAAAAGGAAAATCTAAATTCATTTAAAAAAGGAAAATCTAAATTTATTTAAAAAACAAAACTGTACAAAAAAAAAAAAAAGGGCACCAGTGGACTTCGTCGCCGCCCATGTTGCCGGAGGGGCCAGCGACGGTCGCCGGCCTTGGAATGGGTGGCCGGCCCTCACTCGGGCGAGGCCTCGCCGGCCCTCACGAGGGGCCGGCGACCGTCGCCCGCCCTGGGCGAGGTCGTCGTCCCTCGCCTGGGGCCGACGAGGCCTTGCCCAGGGCAGGCAACGGTTGCCGTCCCTCGCCTGGGGCCGAGTGACCGTTGCCCGCCCTGGGCGAGGCCTCATCGGCCCTCGCTTGGGGCCAGCGAGGCTTGCTAGATCTGGGCGAGCCTCGCCCAGGGCAGGCGACGGTTGCCGGCCCTCGCCTGGGGCCGGCGAGGGCCGGCCACCCCCGCCCAAGGCCGACGACCGTCGCTCGGCCCCTCCGACGATGGGCGGCAGTGGCGGCAGCGGCGGCGGGGTAGAGGGCGATTTTTAAAAATAATTTAAAAAATAATTTTTATAACTTTTCTTTTTAATTTTTGGTGAAAATAAGACAAAAAGAATAAATCTAAATTTTTTAGTTTTTAAATTTATTTTAAAAAATGAATAAAAATCATTAAAAAAATCCATGTAGAAAATAAAAAATAATTTAAAATGACACGTCAAAGATATTTAACGGAAAAATTAACGGTGTTAAACTTTATGATTGATTAACTAACTTAACAAGTTTTAGGACTTTGATTCAGCTTTTTATAAGTTTTATGACCGAATCACACTTTTACGAATGAGTTTAGACTTTTCTTTGAACATATCCTTTTTTTTTTTAACTCCAGACAAGCATTAAATCAATTACTTTTCGCCATTTCTTTACAATGTCCCTTGGCGTGCCGGATGTTAAGAGTAATAAGATGCAGAGGACACCTTTTTCATGGGAGAGACGACTGATGCATTGCCATGTTCTTCAGCGATATCGTCCCAACCATCCATCACTATGTCTCTCTCCTCGCAAGCTGCGTCGCCAAGAAACACCTGAAGCTCGGCATGACCGTCCACTCTCACCTCATCAAGACCGCACTCGCCAGCGACTCTTTCCTCGTCAACCATCTTGTTGGCATGTACTCCAGATGCTCTTCCATCCGAAGCGCCCGCAAGGCTTTTGATGATCTCGATACAAAGAACAGTTACTCTTGGAACACCATCATATCTGCATATGCTCGGATAGGCGATTTCAAGAAGGCCCTCGTCTTGTTCGATGAAATGCCGCAGAGGGCTCTTGTCTCTTATAATTCCTTGATTTCTGGGTATTCCCGTCATGAGTTTTATGTGGAGTCTCTGAGTGTCTTCATGCATATGCAAAAATAATATGATTGTCTATTCATGGATGAGTTTACTTTTGTGGGCGTTGTGGGCGCTTGTGCTCGCTTGGGTGCATGTAAGTTCTTGCGCCAGGTTCATGGAGTTGCCATCATAATGGGCTTGGATTTTACTAAGATCACTTACAATTCCCTGATTGATGCTTATGGTAAATGTGGCGGAGTCAATATATGCCGTGCGTTGTTCAAGGTTATGCCTGAGAAGGATATTTTGTCATAGACTTCCATGGTTGTTGCTTATACACGAGCTCATAACTTAGATGATGCTTGTGCAATATTCAACAGTATGCCAGCGAAGAACACAGTCTCTTGGACTGCACTGATCTCAGGCCTTGTGTAGAATGGCCGTGGTGATGAAGCTTTGGACCTTTTTGTTCAAATGCATGAGGAAGGAATACAGCCAAGTCCTCATACTTTT
Organism: Eucalyptus dawsonii; assembly: GCA_016097615.1. Classification (NCBI taxonomy): domain Eukaryota; kingdom Viridiplantae; phylum Streptophyta; class Magnoliopsida; order Myrtales; family Myrtaceae; genus Eucalyptus; species Eucalyptus dawsonii. Next base: position 78,621,620 of record CM027878.1, read on the forward strand.
GTCAGTGTTCTATGTGCCTGTGCTGACCGAGCACTTGCTGAAAGAGGCAAGCAGATCCATGGTTGCATCGTTAGGACCTGCTTTAATGGAGATTTGGAGAACATATTCATATGGAATGCTCTAATTGACATGTATTGCAAGTGTGGTGACATGAGATCAGCTAAGATCTTATTCTTGAGGATGCGAAAATGGATATTTTATCATGGAATTCGATGATAACTGGGTTTGCACAAAATGGTCTGGGGCATGAGTCACTTTTTTTTCTCAAGACGATGCTAGATACAAATGTAAGACCCAACCATGTCACGTTTCTTGGTGCTTTATCTGCTTGCAGCCATGCAGGTCTAGATGTTGAAGCACTTCAGATTTTCAATGGAATGGAAAAGGACTACAGCCTTCAACCCAGATTTGATCACTACGCTATTTTGGTCAATCTGCTCGGGGAGGGAAAACAGACTTGAGGAAGCCATGGAGTTAATAGAGAGTGTCTCAAACAAATCAAACCATGTTGGAATATGGGGTGCACTTTTGGGTGCATGCAAAGTCCATGGTAATCTAGTTATTGCCCGAAAAGCTGTGGATGCGCTATTGAATTTGGAACCCTGAAATGCTGCAAGGTATGTCATGTTATCAAGCATATATGCTGCCACTAACAGATGGGATGATTCCTGCAAAGTAAGGAAGCAAATGGAGGAGAGAGATTTGACAAAAGATGTGGCAAACAGTTGGATTAAGTTAAAGAATGAACTGCACAAATTTCCAGCAAAGGACCAATTCCACTATCAGATAGGAGACATATACGAAGTGCTCAGGAAACTAGGATATCATATGAAGGAAGCTGGATATGTTCCTGACCCCAGCTTAAGGTTCATCTTAGATGATGATGATGGTGGTGGGTAATGAATAAAAAGTGTTTAGATGGAAGATGCTGGAGAAAAAAATAGAAGGCTACAGCTGCAAGGTGATAGCTTTTCTACTAATGAACAAATCATACCTTCCTAGAAAACCTCAAGTTAAAGATACCATAAAGTTCAGGAAGGACTCATGGTCCACAGAAAATGGGGCATCATGAAAGCCTCTCGTTGTACCTGCAGGTTTTGCGTGAGGTAGGTGGAGATTGCTCAGATGCTATCTGGTAATGGCATTCTGTGTACATATTTTCAGATTCTGACCTCATTGCTGCTGGAACAATGGAAAGCGTCTACCTTGCCATGATCGGTTCTTTGGATGCTGCCTGACCAGATCAATTTTTTTTCTTGGGTTATGTCCATATCCCTTAAAGGGAATAGAAGGTATTGCGGAAGTTATCCCTCAGGTTAAACATGATGTCCCTGACCAGGGCGTGACCTGGAACATCTCTTAGAACTATATACAGCTTGGAGCTCCATATTTGTCATTGTTCCCGTGATTTCTTGTCAGGTGTCTGCTTCAGCAAGGAAGCAGTTCAGAGGTAACGATTTTCCACAAAGTTTTGATGAAAGGCCTAACTTGTACAAATGTGGGATGGGGTTCCATTCTTTGTTTTCTTCTCAGTGAGTGTTTATTGTTCTTCAGGAATTCAGGGAGGTATGTGCATGGTCAAATAGAGGTTGTGGCCTGTGATTCTTTTAGTTGTGGCGGATGGTTTCATCATTGTCCCGTGGGATTGCTTAGGAGCCACCTGTATTTGTGGTGTTGGTCTGCTCCCAACAATTGAAATTACCTCAGGATTTGACTGTACACGTACAACTCGTGGTATTTTCTTCTATATCTTGACATAATTACATCAAGAAACCGGAGTGGATTTTTTGAATCGTGCCAAGAAGAGATGTACCTATTGACAGAAGATGTAAAATACTTTTGCATGCAAAGCATTGTGCGAGCGTCACTGCATCAGTCGATTGAGGCAATTGGAAGTGCTATCTCTAATGCGGTTGATCAAGCATCCCTCAATTTTTTTTTTTGTTTTATTTTTTTTTGGCCCTACTTATGCCATGCTTCAGTTGCTTCCTTTGCAATGCTTCAATTGCTTCCTTTGCATCTGAACTACTTTTTCTGTCTTGACAATTGAGTATACTCTTTCCGATGCAAGAAACAAACAGCTGTAGAGGCGACGATTCTTTAAGGGTAATCTCCTATCAATGTGAAATAATAGAATTTACTGGCAAATTTGGGACAACGGAAAACTACAAAAGTAAGATAAAATATCATTGGCTTTAGCTCATGGATTATTGAATTTTTCGCTATAAGATATATACATGTATATAATGTTTTTTGGTTGGAAGAATCCCAGGACAACACTCATTCTCTGCAAGGTCGATCCTTAATTTTCTCAGAAGTGATGGATTGAGCGCTCGAGTACTGTGAATTTGGTATATAAATCTAAGAAAATTATCAAGTTAAATTAGTCTTTGCATGAATGGAGCTAGATTTTTATAGGTGATATGTCTCTTTCTTATGTTTGTGGTCAAGACAATTTCCTTAATAATAGATCCTGTGGATGCCATAATAATCTTGGGTTTAGTTTCAAAATTCAAACAAGTACATATTTCATGACCGTCCACAACCACTAGATCTTGCTATTTATATGTACTTTCTTCTAATTTGTACAATATATAACCCTTAAGGTGCCTTTGGTTACAGATTTGAAATGAGCGTGCAACATGATAACTAATAGTAATGCTATAAGTTACTATTTTACTTGGGTTGTTACTAGAATAATAAAGGAATGACGACGTTCAAATTGCTCCATCATCGTATCTATTCCTTATCCCTCTGCCAAGACCGCCACCGTGGCTAGTGATTGCTCATGGAGGGTTGGCGCCTTGTTGCCTTGCTGGCAGTGGGTCACTGGCGGGGTCGGAGGTGGTGGGCCAATAACGGAAAGCCAGCATGGGGCGACGACGACCATTAATGTTGAGCAGCAATGCTCATTAGTCGTGTGCAGGCAGTCCTGATATCCACTGAGATTAGGAATCATATTTTCAACGTGCCCTACTCCGTTTAGCTCTTAATAAGTATGCCGTAGCTTGTGAGTAACTATTACCATAATCACAAAATATAATTACGCCATGACATGTGATCGATGTCATTCTCTAATTTTTTTAAAAAATTAAATTCATATCGAATATTGGCGAGGATAAAGGACAAAAAGAAAAAAAATCCAATTGGCAAGAAAGTGCCAGATTCGATGTCTTTGAACGCGACTGAGAAAATATGGGATGTGTTTCTGGAAGACATCCGTTATGGGGATCCATGAAAGTCCATGAAAAACCCTCTGTCCTGAAGATGTTTTCCTCATTTCAACGTAGCAATCCTCAAATTTCTGTTTCTTCTGATTTACTACTCGTAGGTCAATGTTTCTCCTCCATTGGATTTGACATTTGACATTTAGGAGAATAGGAAGGAAAGAAGATGGGACTCGGTCAGCCTAGTTATAGCATAGATTAAAGTTTTAGACAGACTATTTTAGCATTGTTTTCGCCTCTCCTTTTTATTTAATGACGTTTGGAGGGTAATTTGATTTAAAAAAAAAAAAGGATTGAAGCGATAAAGAATGAGGATTTCCTTTTATCAAGGGCATGTTCTTGTTATTGTCCTTTTTCCTCTGCGATATGTATATACTTCTTCTATCGTTTTATACAAGATGCATGTGATAACATCTCGCAATAGTATTTTTTTCGTAATATCATTATATAATTTATAATTATGCGTTGTAAATGTAACTTTAGTAACCTTTATACCAAAAGAGTGAATTTTGAATCAAATGTGATAATGATCATGAAACTATACAACTTAGACATATCTAACCTGTTTCACACCTATATGGGCCATATCTAGCCTGTTTCACATTTACATGGGCAGGTATAATTAGGCATATCTAACAATTTCATCAGCTAAGTCTATGCGGGGACATAATCCCGCGTTCCCACAACTTTGAATCAATGTACTAAATTAACACCAAAGATTTATTTATTTATTTTGCTACTTGTTGGGACCTGATTTCTGGCATAGGGTAGAGTAGATAATCTATCTTAGTGTGTTAAATTGAGGGTTGAAGAAATTCTCCCTAAATTTAATTTATTGTCAATTTGAAAAGCCCGATACTCCTACTCGTAGTGTGGTTACGATGATAAGGATGGACACTCAATTATTTTTCGTCCTGCACTTGTCATTTCTGAGCTGGTGAAGCCTAGCAAAAACCCGTGGGCTAGAAAGAGTCCGAAAGATTTGTGAACTTGCCAAGACCTGTTCCAGTTCGAGGGAGGGACGAATTTCCGACTTCTAGAAGAAGCAAGTGCCCCGATGACGACCCCCTTCGCTTCATAGATTGTAATCAACAACATAGTCTGACCAAATTCTAAAATGTATCCAAAAGCTCTTTGATTAGTGGCAGAAAATGACCATTAAAAAAGTGTTATGGTGCATTCCTTTTCCCTAGACAATCAAAAGTAAAGTGATTGAAGTCCTCCTTTTCTGATGTTCACGCGAAATCAGGGCATGCAAATAAGGGGGGAAGAAATGTTCCTCTAGAATAACTTTTTTGATACTGTTCAAATTCCGTAATTTCATTTGGTAAGACATCCGTGTTGAGTGATGACGTGGTATTCCTCAATCATGTAATAACTTTTCACATGGAATCACTATTAATAAAGTTTTGGGTATTTCCTCCTCCGTTTTTTTTTTCTATGGCTTTTGCAACTGTAATATATGGATTAACAAAACTAAAGTTAGAGTCAAGAGGAGAAAAAAGGAATGCCGGACACCGTAAGTGCCAAGATTTGATAGGGGTGGACATTTAAATGCAAAACTTTCAAAAAGTATACTTAAATGTCAAAATTGGATAATAAATGGATACTTAAGTGTCAAATGTGAGAAATTCCAGCCATAATGTTGATGTGGCATTTTCTAGCAACTTTTTTTTTTGTTGAGGTGGTAATTATTTAAAAAAAAAAAAGTATCCATGTGGCACTGACATGGCTAACTTCTCCCAAAACGATGTGATTTTGCATATTGATTACTAAGAAGACAATTTCGTTGAGTCATGCGAGGCACATTTATTCTTTAAACAAGCTACATTGAATTTTCGACTACCATTGTTGAAGTTGGCACTTAAGTGTTCTAATTTAAAAAAAAAAAATGGCACTTAAATATACTTTTTGGAAGTTTTGATATTAAAGTGTCTATCCGTATCAAGTTTTAATACTTGTGATATACTTAAATTGAGAAAAAAGAGAGCTTATTTGAATCAAGTCACTTGGACCCCAATCAAAGAAGGCAATGACTTCTGTTGCATTGAACCTTATAACACCAACACATGACACACACCCCTCCCATTCCCCATGACCATCACTCTCCAACAACCCAAATCTCCCTCGGCTCTCTCTCTCAAGCCATTGCTTAAAACCACATTTTCTCTCTCACTCCCAAATCCCTCAGCGGCCCTGAGAAGAGCAGAGATCTTGAGTTCGATTTCTAGATTCCGAGTAAAGTGAGAAATCATCCGTCGGAAAATGTAATCTTGAATTGTCCCTAAAATTTAATTTATTTGATATTTTCCCTAAATGTTATCCCAACATATAATATCATTTTTGAACTTTTATTTTCTTCAAGTGTGGTCCCTATACTTTCGGTACATGTTTCAATTTAGTCCCAGAACATATTCAATATTTTCTTTTCATTAATTCAAGTTAGAAATAACATTAAACAAATTAAAAGTTCAAAGACTATTTGTGTAATTATGCCTTAAATTTTCATAACCTTTATGACCATTGCACAGATCATTAACTTGACGTTTTAAAATCCTTTGGGACCTTCTTTTCTCCTCCTGGACTATTTATCTGCTGATTATATCTTATGCGCATCCCAATTATGGTTTCAATGTGGAAATTTTTACAGGAAATCAACGACGATTTTGTGAATATGATTGTTGATGTACGATTAAATTTGCAGCACTGGATGCGAGGCATTCTCAAGGTACTGACTTGAGAATTAATCTTTGTGAATGAGTTCTTGGAGCAAGTTATCTTGAATCCTCCGATGAATTTCATAGAAATTTCCATGACAAGATTAAATTTTGAGAGCATGTGACTCGGTTAAGGCTAAAGCTATTAAAGATTAGATGCAAATGGAAGAAATCAATTGAGTCAGCTCAAGGGTAAGTTGATTAAAAGGTTGTTTTCATTGCATATGAATGATAAGTCATGACTGAAATGATAAAAAAAGAACTCAATCTATTCCAAATCATTTCCTGATCTATCATTAGTTGCATCACAATTCACAAGCCGACCCAATTCATGCAACAACTTGTGAAATTTTGTTCAATTATACTAAAGGCTTAAGCTGTTAGATTAAAGCATAGTTTATTATTTAAATATTCTACTACAGTGAAAAAAAAGTACTAGAAAAGGAATAGGTGAAAATGAAGAATCAAATTAGACTGCCGCCAAGTGAGGATGAAATCCAGAAAACCAAATAAAGATGTAGAGAAGGAAGAACCCCTCTTGGCCTCAATCAGCTGCAACCAAAATGAAAAAGGATGATTATTTAGACAATCTATTAAACCCTTGGGGAATAGATCGCTACGCAGGAAGATGCAGTCGCTGTCCCGTAGGGAGACCTTCGCCAGGTCAAATCACATCTCGTGCTTCCGCTCGGGGTCACCCTTGTGTTGCTTGATGGTCGGAGCCCGTTGCTGCTAGTTCTGGGTGAGTTTCTTGCTCGGGTCGTTGCTGTTAGGGAAATCCCTTATGATATTTCGAAGATGACAAAATAAATCAAAGGCTACTAACATGTTTGATGGTTGAGTAATAGACCATGCAGATGATAGAACATGTAAAGGATTTTATCAAAGTCGAAGACGGACGGAAGAGGCGAACGTAACATATGTCCAGTATATTTTGAAGATTTCCAGACTTCGTGTCAAAGTCAAGACCCGGACTCAAGACTCAAAGTCGAAGACGCAAACTTTAGTGTCAAAGTCTGTTCTACATCGAAGTCGTCAACTCGACTAATTCCGGATCGAACGTGAATGATGAACCGGAAGACAAACTCTATCTTGAAGTGAACGAGAAGACGACTCTATCTTTGAAGCTGAACTAGGTACGGAGACCTTAAAGCTAAATCATTCGAAGCAGATATGTTCAGACCCATTGTAAAGTCTCTGTTTCAGTTGTAAAATCTAGACCCAGATTGTAAAGTCTACGGACTCATATTGTAAAGTCTACGGACTCGAGACTTTACATCCAGTTCGATGAATTGTAACTCAAGCCCAATCATACAACGGCTAGTGATTTGGTTTGGATTCCACATCAAGATTGATTTGATTGATTCAATCTAATTGATTGACGATTGGATCTTGAAGACAAGACCTTTCTATACGAAGAAGCTTTACTTATGGAAACCAAGATTTCGTTTGTATGGGCGATCGGAATCAATTTGGGATTTTACCTTTGTCACTCAACGGCTACCAAATCTTCTAGATACGAGCTGTCCAATGGGTATATTGGAAGACGATTCTCGGGATCTTGTCCAACGGGTAGTTTGGAAGTGGAGGAGTATTTAAGGAGATCATGGACCGATGAGCAAGGAAGAGACATAGCGTAGAATTTATAATTCCAAAGTCTGAGCGACCTTCGATCATACACTTGTCTTTGGAGAGCTTAAACGTTTGTGATCGTGAGAGAAATACCAAAGGAGTGACTTAGTGAGATAGTGTGATCTACTAAGTGTTTGCACTCAAAGTTGTAATCTCTTCTTGATTGCATAGTGGAATCCAGCCAAGAAGGCTGTTAGCGTGGGAGAGTGGACGTAGGCTTGGATTAAGCCGAACCACTATAAATCTTATGTTCTTATTCTCTTCCCTAACTCCTTTGTTTGAAGTTTATTTTATTCCGCATATACTTGCCAATATTTATTTTAAACACCTATTCATCCCCCTCTAGGTGTTCATACTAGCACTCTCAATTGGTATCAGAGCCAAGTGCTCGGTTTATAAAAGTGTTTTTACTTTTGAGCTAAAGATTCTTTATGGCTAGTATGTTGGCACCAGGACTTATGGAAGGGCAAAGCAACATAAGGCCACCATATTTTGATGGAAAGGAATACGACGTATGGAAGAACAAAATGAAAGCATTCCTAAAATCCAGAGATCTCTTACAATGGGATGTTGTGGAAAGAGGAATCAACCTCATTGCTACATCCACATCAAATAAGAATGGCAAAGACAAAGAAACCAAACTCCCCGCTCCTATGTCTCGGATGGAGATGTTCAAAAGAGAAACGCTTGATGCAAAAGCTAGTTATTCTTTATATTGCGCTTTGCCTCCTGCTGAATATAACAGAATCTCTTCATGTGAAACAACAAAAGAAGTTTGGGATAAACTTCATGTTACATATGAAGGGACCGATCGTGTAAAAGAGACAAAAGTAAACTTCTTGCTTGGCCAATATGAATCATTCAAGATGAAGCAATAAGAATCAATTGGAGATATGTTTAGCCGTTTTACAGAAATTGTAAATGGTTTAGCATATCAAGGTCAGCAAATTTCTACCTCGATGAAGGTTAACAAACTCTTGCGAGGTCTCTCAAAAGATTGGAATCATGTCAAGACCTCAATCCGGGAGACTCAGAGGATTATGCCACTCTCCGTTGATGAATTGATTGGCACTCTTCAATCCTATGAAGTGGAACAACTTAATGACGAAGATCCCGAAGGTAAGAAGTCCATTGCTTTAATATCTAATGATGTTTTTGATGAAACAGACTCAGAAAATGACATGGACGATGAAGAACTTGCCTTTATGGTCGAGAAATTTAAAAAACTGAGTAGAAAATGAATGAAATTCGATGGAAGAAGTCAATACAAGCATAATGGCCAGAAAAGAATCATGAAAGAAGATGATGAGCAAGAAAATATATGCTTGATGGCACATTTAGAATCTGAGTCTGACTCAGACACAGACTCAAAATCAGAGTCTGACTCAGGCACAGACTCAGAATCCGATGAGGAAATAGAGAAGGAGAAAGCGAATCCAAAAGAAAAGGAAAAGAATCGTGATCATCTCAAAAAGGCAACAAATTGAGGGGGAGCTTTGATCAATTTTGGAAAAATCTTTTTGGATTGATCGTGATCTTATTATGGATGGAATGAAAGGTAAATGTGTCAGAATTTGTTCAAAAAAAAAATCCGGTTAGTGCATCTTTTATCACCTTTTGTCATTAACAAATCTCTTACTGATATTATCATTTATTATGACAAAAAGTGTACTTGAATTTCATGATGCATCTGTGATTTTTATTGGATATTTGTTGATATAATCGAAGTGAGCTATATTGCATATCTTTAATAGTCGATAAAAAAAAAAAAAGCTGATTTTTGGAAATTGTGATTCATGCAAGATATTGATTATCATTCTCTACATGAATCTATTGTTATCACTTTTTGATTATGACAAAAAGGGGGAGAAGATATGAATATGCATATGTGCTGATTAGTAGATATTATTTATTGCATAATATTGAGCTGCGATTATTTCTCTATATATTATTATGCTCAATCTATTTGTTATCTTCTGATATCCTTTGATTTAAAAGTATGTTTACAAATCTGCATATTCAGAGATTGTTTTGTCATCATAAAAAATGGGGAGATTGTTAGGGAAATCCCTTATGATGTTTTGAAGATGACAAAATAAATCAAAGCGAGATGAAGACGGTATTGTCAAAGAGAAGACTGAACGTAACATATGTCCGGAGTATATTTTGAAGATTTCCAGACTTCGTGTCAAAGTCGAAGACGCGGACTCAAGACTCAAAGTCTGAAGACTACCGGACTTTAGTGTCAAAGTCTGTTCTACATCGAAGTCCTGTCAACTCGACTAATTCCGCATCGAACGTGAATGATGAACCAGGAAGACAAACTCTATGCTGAAGCTGAACCAGAAGACAGACTCTATGCTGAAGCTGAACTAGGTACAGACCTTAAAGCTAAATCTGTTCAGAAGCAGATATGTTCAGACCCAGATTGTAAAGTCTACAGACTCAGATTGTAAAGTCTACAGACCCATATTGTAAAGTCTACAGACTCATATTGTAAAGTCTACAGACTCAGACTTTACATCCAGATTCGATGAATTGTAACTCAAGCCCAATCATACAATGGCTAGTGATCTGGTTTGGATTCCACATCAAGATTGATTTGATTGATTCAATCTAATTGATTGACGATTCAATCTTGAAGACAAGAACTTTCTATACGAAGAAGCTTTACTTATGGAAACCAAGATTTCGTTTGTATGGACGATCGGAATCAATTTGGGATTTTACCTTTGTCACTCAACGGCTACCAAATTTTCTAGATACAGAGTTGTCCAATGGGTATATTGGAAGACGATTCCCCGGGATACTGTCCAACGGGTAGTTTGGAAGTGGAGGAGTATTTAAGGAGATCATGGACCGATGAGCAAGGAAGAGACGGAGCGTAGAATTTATAATTCCAAAGTACGGCGACCTTCGATCATACACTTGTCTTTGGAGAGCTTAAACGTTTGTGATCGTGAGAGAAATACCAAAGGAGTGACTTAGTGAGATAGTGTGATCTACTAAGTGTTTGCACTCAAAGTTGTAATCTCTTCTTGATTGCATAGTGGAATCCAGCCAAGAAGGTTGTTAGCGTGGGAGAGTGGACGTAGGCTTGAATTAAGCCGAACCACTATAAATCTTGTGTTCTTATTTTCTTCCCTAACTCCTTTGTTTGAAGTTTATTTTATTCCGCATATACTTGCCAATATTTATTTTAAACACCTATTCACCCCCCTCTAGGTATTCATACTAGCACTCTCAGTTGCTGATGGGGGAAGAAGATGAAGGAGCGAGAAAGAAAGAAAGTGAGAAGAGAGACAGAGCAACGGGACCAAAAACGATAGGAAAAAAACAAAGAGAGAAAAATTTGAAATTTCTTGAGAGTGGGTCTCACCTGAACACGAGACATCAAGTATATCCTACCAGGCACTGATGTCTCCTCTCACTTTTTTCAAATCTATGTACTCGTCGGATCCTAGAGTCTCCTCAAACATCTCACGTTCATTTAATTTCAAAAGCTCTAGCTTCTTGAAGCTTGAAGGATCAGATAACTTCCGTAGAGACCGGCAGCAATCAATACAAAGCCTCTCCAATGATTCTAGCCTACCTCGAATCTCTACCAGATGTGGACAAAGCTTTAGAATAAGTTCCTTGAGCTCCTTGGAGTTGGTCAGGTCGGGCAACTTCTCTAGCAATGGAAGATCCGCCCGCATATAAGAAATTCAAGTTCTCCGAATCTTCTAGGCCTTGAATCTCTTTTAATTTCCAACACCTAGATATAACTACTGTTCCAATATGCTTGAAGCTTAATGGATCGAGCAACTTTTTGAGTGATTTACAAGACATTAAACGAAGCTCCTTCAACAATTTTAGCTCACCTTGAACCTCAACTAGTATAGGACAATGTGATATCCAAAGTTGCCTAAGCTTCTTCAAGTAGGTCAGGTCAAGCAACTTCTCTAGCAACAAAAGATGTCCCACGGAGAAGAAACTCAAGCTCTTTGAATTTGTCAAGCCTTGAATCTCTTTTAGCTTCCAGCAACCATATATAACTAATGTTTCTATATACTGAAGTTTAATGGATTAGGCAATTTTTCAAGTGATTTATAGGACATTAGACAAAGCTCCTTCAATGATGCTAGCTGGCCTTGAACCTCAACCAGTTTAGGACAATCTGATATCGGAAGTTGCTAGAGCTTTTTCAAGTTGGTCAGGTCAGGAAACTTCTCTAGCAATGGAAGATCTCCCATAGAGAAGAAACTCTAGTTCTCCGAATCTTCCAGACCTTAAATATCCACTAGCTTCGAACATCCATCTACAATGAGTGCTGGACATTTGGAGTGCCAAAACTTGGCACAGAGGGACACTTCAGTGCCAAAAGTTAAGAAAGTGACACTTAAGTGCCAAAATAAGAGAAAAATGGATCACTTAAGTGCCATTCTGGCGAAAATCCGGTCAAAATACTAACGTGGCGATTTTCTGACGAAATAAATGCAAAACGGCGTCGTTTTGTACGCGATGTGGTTAAACAATACAAAAACAACGTCGTTTTGGTGCCGACGTGATAAAAAATAATATAAAAAATAATTCAATTAAATTTGAAACTAAATTTATTTAAAACATTTAAAATTAAAAATACAAATATTTAAAATATTTAAAAAATAATTAAATTTATTAAAAGAAGAAGAAGAAGAAAAAGGAAGGGACGGTTGAGGGTTGAGCCCTCATCGCGCCATCGGGAAGGGCCGGCGACGGAGGGGGAGGGTTGGCCGGGGTTGCCCCCCCGGGCATCGGCCCTTGGTCGGTCGGGCGAGGGCCTCCGACCCTGGCCGGATCTGGGTGAGGGCTCGCGGGCCCTTGCCGCCAGTCGGTCAAGGTCGCTAGCCCCTGGCCAGGGCCTGACGACCTCATCCGACCCCCCCCCCCCCTCCGTTGTCGGCCCTTCCCGGGGGCGGCGGGGAGGCGGCAGCAATGAGGGCTCAATCCTCGGCCGCCCCCCTAATAAATTTAATTATTATTTATTTATTTTTAATATTTGTATTTGTATTCTTAAATGTTCTAAATAAATTTAGTTTTAAATTTAATTTAATTATTTTTATATTATTTTTTATCACGTCATTACAAAAACGACGTTGTTTTTGTATTGTCTAGTCACGTCAACGTGCAAAACTAGGCCGTTTTGCACTTATTTTGCCGAAAAATCGCCACGTTAGCATTTTAGCCAGATTTTCGCCGAAGTGGCACTTAAGTGATCAATTTTGCTTCGATTTTGGCACTTAAGTGTCACTTTCCTAACTTTTGGCACTTAAGTATCTCTCCGTGCCAAGTTTTGGCACTTGGGCTATACTTCTCCCCATCTACAACTCATGTTTCTATATACTCTAAGCTTAATGGATTAGGCAACTTTTCAAGTAATTTACAAGATATTAAACAAAGCTCCTTCAATGATGCTAGCCGGCCTCTAATCTCAACTAGATTAGGACAAACTGATATTGAAAGTCCCCTCGGCTTCTTCAAGTTGGTTAGATCAGGCAACTTCACTAGCGATGGAAGATGATCAAAATGAAGCTATTTCAGGTTTTTCAAACATTCAAGGCCTTGTATCTCTGTTAGCTGCTCACAACTACTAACAACCAATTCGGATAACTTTTCTAAATATGAAAGATTTATTAATTTTTTCGTTAACTTAGCCCCATGAATACTGAAGTATGACAAATTTTGGGGAAGCCTAGGTGGGCATTCTAGGTTGTTTACATTGAGTTCAAGCTTCCTGATGCAGCCTGCATTGAAAACCAGCTCTCTCGACCAAGAAGATCGGCCCGCATTCAAGCTCAACGAAACCAAGAAGCCGTATCCATATCTTGAGTCCATCCCAGAAGTTTGAAAGACACCTTGGGAGCCATGAAGACGCTTTTACTAGCTTCTAGTTTCTATGCTATTTACTATTTTCCTAGTTTCAACGCTCTATTTTTATTTCGTTAACAATATAAGCCATCCAATTTCTTGTAGAAGAGGGACGACTTTTGATGAATGAAAACTTTTCTTTGAAGCAAGTATCGTGAACCTTGTAGAGTTCATACCCTTGAAAATCTAGAAGACTTTTCACTCCGTCCTTGAAGAGTCGGAGCTTTCGAAATTTGCATCCTTGAAAAGTTGCAATCATCAATCTAGAAGAATCGGTGCCCTTTCAACTTCCTTGGAGGCCTAGAAGAGCAACCAACGGAATTTCTATCTTTTCCTGTTCTGTTCGTTATTTTCACCGACTTCCAACCCAAATTCGACCATCCTATAGTGCTTATTTTAGAAAACCCAAAATAGAGAAATTGTAGATCCAGAAGTCTTTGTTCATTTGGCTTTGGAATCAAGTCAATCTGATCTGTATCAACAGAGATACGACTGTTCTCTTGAACTTACGTAGTGCTGAAATTTCTGTTCGTCCTGTTTTCCCGTGTGCGAGTCACTCTCCCGATCCTACTGTTTGAGAAAGTCTAACCTTGGCTTGCATCACTTCCCGAGCTTTGAAAGGAGATTAAGATCTGAAGGTAGCGTGGTAAGACTATGACAACACAACAGCAAGGACTCTAGTTTTCTTAACCCTCTGATCCAGTTGAGGCTTGGAGCTCTCAGGAACAAGCTTTCAAACCTTAAATCCAACTCCAAAACTCTCAAATTTAATAGGTTCAAGAGATCTGGATATCTCGTCAATGGATAAGTTATAAGTTATAGATTGATCATACTTTCAGGAAGCTTTGGGACTTTGGAAATTCGCACGTCCATTAATTTCAAGATCGTTAGAAATAATAGTCTTCCAATCTCACTTGGAATTTCCCCACACTTTCTACAATAGTGAGCATCGATCTCTTCAAGCTTCTCCAACATCCTAAGGGTGCTAGGTAGCTTTTCCAAGTCGGTGTAAGACATCTATAGTGTTGGAGAAATCTTCTTGAAGTGTTTTGAAGCTGACAAAACGTTTCCATCAATCTAGTCTGAAGATTTGCAGACTCTACTATTTAAAGTCTGAAGACCTCAGGACTGCCAGACTCAAAACTCAAAGTCTATCCTCATTGACAGTTCCTAATCCGTTGAAGAAGGTCTATCCAGAACTGGATGTTTCATTAAGGATGTGACCTTATCGACTAGAGAAGATCTCTTGGCTGGATATGACATAACGGAATCCTTTATTTGATCATGATTGATTCGGAGATTAAGGATCCGATGATTGGCGAAGTATTCTTGGAAAGTTCTACTTATGGAAACCGAGATCCTGATTATATGGGCGAACAGGATTGATGGGCTATCGACATGTTCTTTTAATAGCTCGAATGATCTTCTCAATTGATTCCGTCCAACGGGTAGATTGGAGGAATTCCTTTGGTAAGTGCCAACGGGTATGATGGCATAAATTAGTATATAAGGAAGACATTCCAGTTGTTCGAGTGTGTGCGCGATAGAAGAATTCCAAAGTCTGAAGCTCCTTGTTCTTAGTCAATTCATTTGTTGAGCGAAATCTTGTACGCAAAAGAGAGTTTATATTCGTGAGAAACCTTGAGGAAGTGTGGTAAAGTATCTACACTATGAAATCAAGGGAGAACTTTGCTGTAACATCTCTTTTGTTCATAGTGAAATCCAGCCGGTGGGCTGTCAGTGCGGAAGAGTGGACGTAGGCTTGGAATAAGCCGAACCACTATATATCTTGTGTTTAATTTTCTCTTCCCTACTCTCTGTTTTACTTTGATCGTAATTCGTTTTGTTAACCTAAGGAAAATTTCCTTTCCATTGTTTGCTTAATATTGTTTGCATATCACGAAAAATTATTATACACCTATTCACCCCCCCTCTAGTTGCTTATACTAGCTATCTCAATTGGTATCAGAGCCTGTGTACTCACTTTGTTTGAAGTGTTTTACTTCAAAGTCAAAGATCCATGGCTAGTATGTTGGCTCCAGGGCTGGTAGAAGGGCAAAGCAATACCAGACCGCCTTACTTTGATGGAAATGACTACAACATATGGAAAAACAAGATGAAGGTGTTCCTAAGATCAAAGGATCCTCTAGAATGGGACGTTGTAGAAAAAGGAATCATTCCTAAAGCTGCACCTGTCTTAGAGAGAGGAAAAGATACTGTTAAGTCTAGTGAAATGACTCAGGAAGAGATAACCAAGAGACAAGCTCTTGATGCAAAATCAATTTATTCTTTATATTGTGCTTTGTCACCTACTAAATATAACAGAATATCTTCTTGTGTTACAGCGAAAGAAGTCTGGGATAGATTACATATTACCTATGAAGGAACCGATCGAGTGAAAGAGACAAGAATCAACATTCTCCTCGGTCAATATGAAGCCTTCAAAATGAGATCAGGAAAATTTATAACTGACATGTTTAATCGTTTTACAGAAATCGTGAATGGTCTTAAAAATCAAGGTCAACCAATTTCTGATCCCATGAAGGTAAACAAGCTACTACGTGGACTCTCCAAGGATTGGAATCACATAAAGACCTCAATCAAAGAGACACAAAAAATCATGCCACTATCAGTTGATGAGTTGGTTGGGACTCTTCAGTGTTATGAAGTGGAACGAATCAATGAAGACGAAGATCCTAAAGGTAAGAAATCCACTGCATTAAAATCCCATGATGATTATGATGTTACAGATTCTAAAGACAATATGGATGATGAGGAGCTTGCTCTCATGATAAGAAGATTCAGAAAGTTGAACAGAAAAGAAAGAAGATTCAATCCAAAGAAACAGAGTTTTCAAAAGCAACAAACTAAGTCTGTTGAGGATGATGAATCAAACAAAGATGTAGTCTGCTTTGAATGTAAGAAAAAGGGACACATCAAACTCAACTGTCCTCTTCTGAGGAAGAAGAAAGGAAAAGTTGAAAAGTATCGAAAGGCTCTTAAAGCAGAAACCTGGAGTGATATAGAGTGTGAAGAAAGTGATGATGATTATGCCAATGTATGTCTAATGGCATAATCGGATTCAGATTCGAACTCCGAGACAGACTCAGATTCGGAAAGCGAATTTGAGGTGAGTAACTTCAAAATCCCTATTAAAGTTTCTAAATACATTGATGAATTGTGTTTTAGTCTTAAGACTTCTCTTAAAAGAATTTCCGAACTCAAAAAGGAAAATTCTGCTCTAAAACAACAAGAAAATGTTTTGAAAGAAAATGTGAAATGTTTAGACAAGAATGTTTCTTCTCTTAAAGAAAGTGAAGATAATCTTTTAAAAGAAAATGCATTCTTGAAAAATGATATCTCAAATATTTCCAAAAGATTTTCTATAGGATCTGAGAAACTGGAAAAAATACTTTATGTTCAAAGACCTTATTTCAATAAATCTGGTTTGGGAATTATTGCTGAAACCATTCCTTTAATTGATTTTCTTAAAGTAAAGGAAAGAATCAAACAAAGACCCATAAGAGATGCTTACAAAAATCATTTTGTAAAACCAGTAGGTCGCAATGCTCTCAGATGTTCAAAGTGTAATAGTACAGATCATTTTGAAAAAGAATGTCCTATGGTTTGGAAACCTGTTAAGAAAGTATGGGCAAAAACCGCATATCATACTAACACCAATGGACCCAAGAAATTATGAGTACCAAAAAAAGTTTGAGGTTCTTTTTTAATGCAGGTCACTATTAAGAAAAAGGTAAAATGGTATTTGGATAGTGGATGCTCAAGACACATGATAGGAGACTCAAATTGCTTCAAAAAGCTCGTTCGAGTAAATGGTGGAAAAATCTCATTTGGAGGAAACAACAAAGGAAAAATTGTGGGATTTGGAACTGTAAAGATTGAAAATCTCACAATAAGCAATGTTTCTTTAGTGGAAGGACTCAACTACAATCTGCTAAGTATCAGTCAGCTGTGTGATACTAGTTTCAAAATCAACTTTCAAGATGGAATATGTTCAGGAATTAGTAAAGATTCTACTTAGTCATTCATGGGTCGAAGACATAGAAATATCTACCTCTTAGATGTGAAACCGGATAAATCGCAATGTCTAATTTCAATTCAAGACGAAGCGAACTTTTGGCACAGAAAGCTTGGGCACATCAATATGAAGCAGATAGCTAAAATTTCAACAAAGAAGCTTGTTCGTGGTTTACCCAATCTTTCATACCAAAAGACTGATCTATGTACACCATGCATATTGGGAAAACAGGTAAGAAATTCTTTTAAACCAATAAATCATGTTTCCACTAACCGTATACTGCAGCTTCTGCATATGGATCTCTTCGGACCAACCAGAACACAGAGCATTGGAGGTAAGAAATATTACCTAGTAATTGTGGATAACTACTCACGATTTACTTGGGTGTATTTCCTGGCAAGTAAGTCTGAAACTTTCTCTTGCTTTGAAAAATTTGCTAAAGAGGTTCAAAATGAAAAATGGTATGTTATTTCAAGTATAAGAACAGACCATAGAGGTGAATTTGAAAATCAAGATTTTACAAAATTTTGTGATGAATATGGTTTTCAGCACTTGTTCTCCTCTCCATATACTCTAGAGCAAAACGGAGTTGTGGAAAGAAAGAATAGGTCGCTTCAAGAAATAGCTAGAATTCTTTTAATAGAAAGCAATATCTCTTCATGTTTTTGGGTTGAAGCAGTTTCTACAGCATGTTATATTATTAATAGAGTTTTTCTAAGGCCTATTCTAGAAAAAAAACCCCTATGAGTTATTCAAAGAAAAGAAGCCTATTGTTTCATATTTTCATGTGTTTGGACGCAAATGCTTTATATTGAAAAATGCAAATGATCGAGTTGGGAAGTTTGAAGAAAAGTCAGATGAAGGCATCTTCCTTGGATATTCAACCTCAAGCAAAGCGTACAGAGTCTACAACAAGAAGACTCAATCTGTGGAAGAATAAATGAATGTTAAATTCCAAGATTCTATGCAAAATGAATCTATTCAGACTCATCTTGAAGAATCTGAACCTACTTCAGACTCTACAAAGTCTAAATCTCAGGAAGCAGCTCAGACTTTGATAGACCAACAACAAATGATTGTTGAAGATTCAAATAAATGAAGTGATCATCAACCTGACAAATTAACCAGCAACTGGAAGCATAAGTCCAGTCATCCCAAAGATCTTATTATTGGCGACATTAATGAAGGAATTCGCACAAGATCCAAAAGGCAAGAAGAGTTTAGTGCTGTGGCTCTTATTTCTGAAATAGAACCAAAAAGCATAGAAGAAGCTTTATCTGATGAAAGCTGGATTGAAGCTATGCAAGAAGAGCTCAGGCAATTCAGGATTAATGATGCCTGGGAATTAACTCCTAAACCGAAAGGTAAATCTATTATTGGAGCTAAATGGGTTTTTAGGAACAAGATGGACGAGAAAGGAAAGGTCATAAGAAACAAAGCAAGACTCGTGGCCGAGGGATATACGCAAGAAGAAGGGATAGACTATGACGAGACTTACGCACCAGTAGCAAGGTTAGAAGCAATTCGATTGTTACTTGTATTTGCTTGTTATAAGAATTTCAGGTTATTCCAAATGGACGTCAAAAGTGCTTTCCTAAATGGATTTATCCATGAGGAAGTCTATGTGGAACAACCACCTAGGTTTGAAGACCCAAGGAAACCAGACTCAGTGTTCAGGCTCAAAAAGGCTTTATATGGTCTAAAACAAGCACATCGAGCTTGGTACGATAGGCTGAGTAAGTTTTTAATTCAAAACGGCTTTGTTAAAGGTAAAGTAGATACTACTCTGTTTATCAAAAGAGAAAGTAAAAGTTTTCTGCTTGTTCAAATATATGTAAATGATATTATTTTTGGATTCCGTAACGAAATTCTGTGCAAGAAATTCTCTAAGTCTATGCAGGATGAATTTGAAATGAGCATGATGGGTGAGTTAACCTTCTTTCTTGGGCTTCAAGTAAAACAACTGAAGAAAGGAACTTTTATATGCTAATGATCTTGTCAAAAAGTTTGGACTGGAGAATTGCAAAAAGACTGATATACCAATGTCAAGTTCCTTGAAGATAGACAAAGATAAAGGAGGAAAGAAAGTCGATCAGAAGCTATACATGAGTATTATTGGCTCATTTCTTTATCTTACTGCTTCTAGACCTAACATTTTGTTTAGTGTTTGCATTTGTGCCAGATTTCAAGCAAACCCTAAAAAATCTCATCTAAGTGCGGCAAAGCGTATTATCAAATATATTGCATCAACTTCAAGCTTTGGTCTCTGGTATCCTAAAAGGAGAGACTTTACTCTTCTTGGATACTCAGACGCAGACCTAGCCGGATGCAGAGTTGATAGAAAGAGCACCTCGGGTACCTATCAACTACTTGGAGACAGGACAGTGTCTTGGTTTTCAAGGAAGCAAAGTATAGTAGCTCTTTCTACAACAGAAGTAGAGTATGTAACTCTTGGAAGTTGTTGTTCACAAATTCTGTGGATAAAACAACAGCTAAGAGACTTTGTAATTGAAGACTCATGCACGGAGATTAAATGTGACAACACCAGCGCAATCAATCTCACCAAAAATCCAATTCTTCACTCAAGAGCAAAGCATATAGAGATTCGACATCACTTCATTAGAGATCATGTTCAGAATGGAGAAGTCTCGATTCAGTTTGTTGACTCAAAGAACCAACCGGCGGATATATTTACAAAGCCTTTGGAGAAAAATCAATTTGAAGCTATTCGTTTCAGACTCAAAATCTTAAAGTCTGAGGAAATTCAAATTCATGACTAAAAGTCTAAAGACACCTAGTCTCAGACGATGAAGTTTTTCTTTAATAAGTTATTTTATTTTATCTCGAACCTCATCTTGAAAAGGTACGATCATCAACCGTGTTTGATCATTGCTATCTTTAATTGACGTGATTATTGCAACGTTTTCTTTTCGAAAAAAGGAGTTATTTTTTGAAATGACTATTATCTCGAAAAAGGCAGTTATTTTTTTAAAAGGCACATTTTTACTTTCCTTTATGACGTTTCGTTTGCCTCTCTTCAACTGTCCTATATACTGTTGCTTCTTCTTCGCTTTACTCTAAAAAACCCTAAGAGAGCACCGATCTTTCATTCATGTTTTCTTCTCTTGTTTAATCTTAAAAAAAGTTGTCATCTTTCTTGAGAAAGTCAAGTTTGGAATCTTTCAAAGACTGTGAAAGATGTTGTCTCAAAGGAAGTCTTCGAGGATTACAAGCAGGGGACCGCAAATGCGTGAGGGGCCTACGCACTTTGATCTCACCGAGGAAGAAGAATCTCTTAGTCAACAGCAGAGCCCACAACATTCTCAGCAGTGTCATTCTCCTCCATCTAGTCCACAGGATGTTGCTCATCAAGAAAATGAAGAAATCATCGAAGGCGCAGATCCCGTAAGAATTCAAAAGCCCTCTTTTATTTATAAGCTTTATCGTGCTTTGAAAAGAGGTGGAACTCCATTAAACTACATCGATGAGTTTCTTAAGGACAAAGGGTATGGAAATGAGTACAACTTTTTGCGAAATATGGAGCGTTTGGGAATTGCCCCTGTGGGGTTGGCAGAAGAAACCCTTGCCAATATCCCAAGTGATCCGCGTGTTGGAGGGCTGAATCAGCCAGATGGGAATGATGATGATAAGTTGTACAGTCAGTTTCAACCGAGCATGGGTGTTGTGGCAAAAATTCGGGGAAAAAGGACCGACTTGTTTCGTTCGGAAGAACAAAAGCGTCTCTACTCTAAGTTGTTGAAGCGTGGGGTGATAAACCCTAGAAGCGTGGATTTTGATTTCCTTGATGCTGTAAATGTAAATTTGAGGGAAAAATTTAGTCTTCTTCAACTTGAATAGTTCTGTTCTGACTCTACAAAAACCTATGCTGAACTCACTGCATATTTCTATTCGAATCTCAGTTTCCTATATGCGAATAGATTCTCTTTTAGTGTCTGAGATCAGGACTATGTGGTGGATGTAGATATGTTGGCTGATGTCATTGGGGTTGAGAAAGGGAGATATCAACCTATCAATGTCTCAATTGCTCATGCTATGTTGGAACTTGTTAAAGATAGAATGACAGAGGAAAAGATTTCCTACTTGAGGATGAGCGCATTTAACATTCTGCTTCACAAGATTGTCATCAATTGCCTCAGACCAAAATCTACTTCAAAGACTGATGTTTCAAACTCAGAGGCAAAGCTGATGTATGCCATCATTGCTGGGAAAAAATTTTCTCTTCCTCACACTATTATGTTCCACATGTATAGAGCAGTGGTGAAGGACAAAGGTCAACTTCCTTATCCAGGTCTTGTGACAAAGTTATTCAGATATTTGAATGTTTAGCCTCCACAAATTCTCTGTAAACGATCTTGTGATCATATGATGGTAGGACTGAAAATGGTGACTAAAATGCGTCTGAAGGAACTAAGCAAGGCGTTGGAGAAATTCAATGAGAAAACCCCTGTCAAAACTCATCAAATCTCTTCGGCAACAAAAAGAAAAAGGAAGGAGCCCATGGTTGCTCTATCCAAGAAAAGAAGAGCACTCATCGTTGAGGATGAAGATGATGAGGAAGTCATCACCCTTTCTGCTATGGCATTGAAGAACCTAAGTCATTCTGTTCCAGAATCAACGGAACGACAAGAGAAAGATGCAGAACAGAGAACCGGAGAAAGAGAAGAGAAAGATGCAAAGGAAAAAGAAACAGAGGAGAAAGAAGAAGGAGAAAGAGATGCTGAGGAGGAAAGAATTGAAAAAGAAGAAGAAGAGGAAAGAGAAAATCAAGAGGAAGGAGAGCATGAGGTACATTCTTCTCCACTCGAATGCATGGAAACAGGGGGAGATCGTGAGAAAAGAGGAATGTCTTCATATCCTGCAACCAGTGAAGGAGTCAGTCGCTCTCCAGCAGATCCAGAGGACATCTATGCCTCTCAATTTCCTGAGGAGGCACATGATGTTTCATCGCCGAATCTGCGTGATTATGCTGATTTGCCATCGTCTGCCTTTACTCCATCAAATCGTGCCGAAGCCAGTACGCAGACCGAAAATTCAGTAGATTTTCGCAGAATTCTGGATGTTTACTTGGAAATGCGGGGTCAGATATATGCTATGGGATGCGAAGTTCAGAATTTGCAGAATCAAGGTCAAGCTTCTTCAGGTTCTTTGAATGATCAGATCCAAGCCCTTTCTCTTCAGATTCAAGCTAATGCTAAGGGTGAGGATGTTGCACAACTGAAGGAGGAATTGAAAAAGCTAGAAGGCATTGTCCAGTCAATGGGAGATTTCCAACTTGTTCGTGTTCCCAAGCAATCTTGACTCTATTCAATTTCCATCTCAACCTTTTTTACGCTGATAAAAAGGGGGAGAGATGCAAGATTTGAAACTTTGGCTTTTTAATCTTTTGGATTGTTTTGATGTTTGACTTGATTTTTGTGTCTGGATGTGGACTGAATTTGGATTTGGATTTGACTGCTTATATTAAGTACTATTTATATCTTATGAATGGCTTTACTCACATGCAAGACTAACCCATTTTCTGTGGTTGCAAATTCTAGTGTTTTCATTAAGCCATTTATCTTTATAAGATATCCATATTTGTTTGAGTAACATTTTGCAGGTCAAAGTTATCCAAATCTGCAGAAAAGTTTTGTCACCATCAAAAAGGGGGAGATTGTTGGAGAAATCTTCTTGAAGTGTTTTGAAGCTGACAAAACGTTTCCATTAGTCTAGTCTGAAGATTTGCAAACTCTACTATTTAAAGTCTGAAGACCTCAGGACTGCCAGACTTAAGAATCAAAGTCTATCCTCATTAACAGTTCCTAATCCGTTGAAGAAGGTCTATGCAGAACTGGATGTTTCATTAAGGATGTGACTTTATCGACTGGAGAAGATCTCTTGGCTAGATATGACATAATGGAATCCTTTATTTGATCATGATTGATTCGAAGATTAAGATGATTGTCGAAGTATTCTTGGAAGATTCTACTTATGGAAACCGAGATCCTGATTGTATGAGCGAACAGGATTGATAGGCTATCGACATGTTCCTTTAATAACTCGAATGATCTTCCTAATTGATTCCGTCCAACGGGTAGATTGGAGGAATTCCTTTGGTAAGTGCCAAGGGGTATGATGGCATAAAGGAGTATATAAAGAAGACGTTCCAGGTGTTTGAGTGTGTGCGTGATAGAAGAATTCCAAAGTCTGAAGCTCCTTGTTTTTAGTCAATTCATTTGTTGAGCGAAATCTTGTACGCAAAAGAGAGTTTATATTTGTGAGAAACCTTGAGGAAGTGTGGTAGAGTATCTACACTGTGGAATCAAGGGAGAACATTGCTATAACATCTCTTTTGTTCATAGTGAAATCCAGCCGGTGGGCTGTCAGTGCGGAAGAGTGGACGTAAGCTTGGAATAAGCCGAACCACTATAAACCTTGTATTTAATTTTCTCTTCCCTACTCTCTATTTTACTTTGATCGTAATTCGTTTTGTTAACCTAAGGAAACTTTCATTTCCATTGTCTGCTTAATATTGTTCGCATATCACGAAAAATTATTATACACCTATTCACCCCCCCTCTAGGTGCTTATACTAGCTATCTCATGTAGTACACTCAAATTCTTCATTTTCTCTATCGAATTGGGTAACTCTTGAATTTTTGACTGAGAAACATCCAACTCAACTAGAGATATAAAATTTCCAAATGGAAGCTCATTAATTTTTGTACCTTCCAACCTAAGATATAATAGTGATCTCAACCAACAAAATTGCATAAAATTAGTGATTTACATGCAACTGCACTGAGAGTTTCCAATTTCTTCATCCCTTTCCATTCAAGAATTTTGGTAATAGATGTCCAATCAACAAGAAGTTCAGTTAAGGTTTCTAGATACTCCATCTCGTCTGGCAATGTCTGAAGTTTCCTACATCCTCCTAAGTTTAAGAACACTAAATGCTTTAAATTACCAATAGGCCTATCAACTTGAACTAGTTCCTCGCAACCTTCAAGAATCAATTGCTCTAAATTTTCATAAGTAGAAAAGTTAGGAGTTCTACGCAAGTTTTTGCATTTACTTAGATTTAGAACTTTCAAATTCTTCACCATTTGTAATAAAGCCAAGATGTGAATTCTGATCCATTTTGAGATATAGGATAGCAAAGTCATTGTAGAAAATTCATCTTCAAATAGTACCATACCTTGAGCCGGTTCCATCCTCCCAGTCATATGTAATTTCACTCCATGATAGATCAAGGATCAATAGCTTCATAAGAGAAAATGTGGTCAATTTGAAAAAGATGGGAAACTCATGCCATGAGAGAAATCTCAACTTCGGAAGGCTTAGCAAATTCCTCTGGTTGGTTGAAGGAAGATGCTGAACGTTGTTCTCATCAAGTCTACACAATCCACCTGAAGAAACCTTAAATTTGATAGACTTTTAGATTCTTCCTTCTCAATGAAGTCATGAAACTAATGATCAAATTTGAGACGAATTTCTTCAACGTTTTATGTTCCTTGCCAAAGCAAAAAAAAGGAAACAGAAGCTAGTGATCACTTAATTGCTTGCTGAAGGGATTCGAGTTGAACATACTTCAAGAATGTACATTTTATTTTTATTTTCAAGTCAATTTATAATATGATTTACAGGTGAGCATGTCATCATGGTAAGTGGAGAAATAATGACTCAGTTTAGATTGAAGCAAATAAGCCAAGTGTGTAAATCATCCCTTTTGAATAGGAATAACATTGCATACACTTCACCTTTGCCATGAGAACATCATTTGCTTGCTCATGATTCCACACCCGACTTTGCTTATCTGGTTTAGAATTACCATTTTGACAGACAAAATCTTGCCTAAGGTCTCTTAGTAGATCATGCATCCAGTCAGTTACGTCCTGTAATCTTTATTCATGACATATGTTGGAGGACGTCAAGAGAATAGTCAAGGAAAAACCCCAGCTTTTCCACATATGCCTAACAATCCTCACATCATACCCAATGAAGAAGCAACAGACATCGAGAAATATTTTCCTCACTCGAGGTTGTAATGCCTTGATACTTATGTTTAGCTTTTCTTCAACATTTTCGTGGGGAATCCCCAGCTTCTCTAATGTGGTCTCCCAAAAGTTTTTGTCTTTTCCAACTAAAAATGAACCTATGATCTCAAGAGCCAAAGGAAGACAACTGCAGATTTCTACAGCTTTTTGTGAAAGGGCAATGTAATCCGCTGGAGGATGATCTCTTCTAAATGTATGTTTGCTAAAGAGTTCAAGAGAACAATAAAAATCCATTCCAGTTAGTTCATGGTTCAACTCAACATCTTTGAGAACTTCTTTGTTTCTTGTAGTAACAATAGCCTTACTTCCTCTGCCGAACCAACATCTAGCCATCCCCACAAGAGCATCCAGCGTAGTCTTTTGGTCAACATCATCAAGGAGTAGTATGACCTTTTTAGAGGATAACAAGTCCTTGATCACTTTTTTCCCTTCGTTGATATCATTGATGGTTGGCCATTGCTTTCCTAGGACATAAGAGATGAGCTGATTCTGCAAACTCTCAATTTTCGTATCTCCAATATTGGACAGGTAGCAACATTTAGTGAAATTAGTGGTCTGTTTACCTATCCCTTCCATGATTCTATCCACTTGATTGTCCATTTTATTTGAGGAATTAGATTGGATGTAACATTTAGGGGAATTAGATAATAGTTTGTTATAGACAATTTTGGCAAGAGTTGTCTCTCCGACACCACCCATATCATGGATACCGACAATCTTTGGTTCAGTGGTATGCTCACCTATTAATTCCATGATTCTATCCACATCATTGTCCTTTTCAACCAAGAAATCAGGCATTGCCAAGTAGTTCTTTTTCAATTTGAGCAAAACCTTCTGAACAACTTCCCTTGTGAACCCACATTTGCCTCTAATAGTATTGAAGGCAAAAAAACCAAACTATTAAATCAAGATGAACATAATAATATCTAAGGTACAAACAAACCATGCACAATAATAAATTCAAGTACTTTTGCTTGAGTTCCCATCCCTTTAATTCTCCAACCTTGTTGAGAGCTGCCTTCTAGTTCTAAATAGTCTCATTAGTGTACAGTTGCTTATTAATGTGTGACTGAATGGCCTCAATGTACGTTGTAGTCTGGTTACGAACCTCAGATGGTTCAATGTCATAGAAAATTGGCATGATCTTTTGTCCCCAATTTTCCTTGCACTCCATCATCTGGACCAACTCCACAAGGCACCATTTACTGGCAGCATATTCTTTAGAAAAGATAGGAATCGAGATTTTAGACTGCTTAATCGCTTGGAGAAGTTCCGGGCCAAGCTCTTCTCCAACGCAAAGCTCTTCATCATCGCCGTATGCCCGTACTCCAGCATCGATGAGGCCATTGTAAAGGATATCAGAGATGTCATGGCGAGTATTCGGTCCTCTAAAACTCAAGAACACTTCATAATAAGGTTCCAATGGCTTCTCCATTTATTGAATTTCGAAGGAGTTGCAACAACTAGATATCCCACCTGAAAAGCGTTTACTATGAAAGGATAGTGATGAATTTTCTCATAAACTCTTTTGTTTTAAGTCATTCTAGAAAGAAAGCTCGATGACAATTGCATGAGCTCCTTCTGCCATTGCACTAGACACCAAAATATGTCCTATTATTATATTAACAATAAAGTAGAGAAGTTGACTCATCTTGATACTAAAGGAAGAAATCTCCAAATTATTGCAAAATTATGGGTTTTAGTACTTGATATTGATTGGAAAAAGGAAAATTTCGAGAAGATAAATCAGTGTCAACTTATTTTTGTCTTAAACTTTTTACTTATGAGATAATTTTTTTCTTAAAAGGTAACGCTGAATGTCCTCTGCACATAAGTGCTTGCTGTGGCTTGTAGGTTGACTAATTATCTTATTATCTCATAAGAAGTTGTGCAGAAACCGTACTCTTTTAGTTTTACCAAAACCGATTTGACAAGAACATTCCACAACACTCAATTATTTGCTCACTTGACCTTAACAGGCGCAGGCAAAGAATCGCATTCCCCTATGACAATCTCATTAGAAAAATGAAATCAAGAACTTACACTGCCACTATTTCAACCCCCGACGTCGGATAGTTCTAAAAAGCATAAACCTATCACTGATTACAGCCATCTCTTAGGTTATTAACAAACAGATACAGGGTTAATGGGCGAGCATTATTTAGGCATGATTCTATTGTTCACAGCTGCCAGAAAGTATCAGCATATTAGAAAAAAAAGGAGTGGATTAATAATCACTTATGGAGTTAATAAAATTTCAGCAGAAAAAAGAAGCATGAATTTCTATAACTGTTTTACCGGTAAATAAGTTTGAACGCACAGGAGTGCAGGAACGAGAGCTGCATTTTACAAAAGCTGAGAGTCCCGGTTCACCAGAGTGCAACATTATAACCTTTTCAGTCTGCCTCTTCTGTTAAATACTGAGTTGAAGGTATCGATTTTCTCTCTAGGAGTGTTCTTACTACTAATCATCGCACAATAATGTACTAATATGTCTCTGTTGTTAAACAAGTGAGATCAACCGATCCCAATTCAAACTAATTCAGTTTGAGCGCTGGCCAGTTCCTAAAGAGTGTAAATTTGGTCCCGAATTACATAAACCTCTGAGATTGATCAACCAACTGCTGCATAGGAGTGGAATTCTGTTTCAAGAGTTGAGGCCTGACTGTTGCGTAGAAGGAAACAGATGAGCAGGGTTTACACGTGACTAGAGTTAGGCTAAAACTGTTAGTGTTAGATGTTGGGAAAATACTGCTTCGAATAGAGTAGAACAATGAAGACGGATCTTTAGAGTACTCGAGTCTGACTTTGAGGCGTGATATCACTTTCTTTAAGGATTTATTTGCCCCACAAAGTTGCTAATGGTCACCGGCAAATATTCTCCGGGATACAACAAAGTCTCAAAATGAGAATACTATATAGCAATTATAATATTTCTCCAGGGTCTCTCTAGGAAACAATTGAAAGGATGGCCTTGAAAATATAAAAAATGATCACACCCATTCTTCCTCAATCTAACAAGTATATATAAAACAGTCTTTAAAAAACGTAGACATCTCTTCGTGAAAAGTTGTGAAAATGAATAAACACATTCTTTCGAAAATTGCTCAAATGAACAAAGGCGTCCATTCGTAAGAAGTTAAAAACCGAACAAATGCAACCCTTCGGGAAATGGTGCAAACTGAACGGATATCTTTTTCAAAGGTTATCTTGAAAAGACACAAACAAAAATTCGGAATAAAAAGAATTATTATTATTATTTAATAAAATTTCGAAATCATTATTTATTAATTTTTTAATTTCCGAAAATTCTCAATAAACAAAACAGCCTTTGAATTGATTAAAGTTAATAAGATAACCATACGAAATAACAATAAAATAAAATAACAAATGGATTAGTGCTAAGTAAATCGCGAGCGCGTAATTATTCGCGCACTCGCACGCAGATATGGTGGGATCTAGCCCACACCCGATCATTCATTTAGATACACAAAGGAAACCTCATACTTATAAATTGGCCCATTTGAACCCATTTTTTCTATGTGGGACATAGAGAATGCACTTTCTTCTTGTTTTAACAAACAAACTTTCAACATTAGATATAAATTGCAATGATCGATCATGGAGTCAACTATGGAAAGAACTGAGACTGATCTGAGATTCCCTCTAATGTTTTCATCAAATTAATGAAAAAAGGCAATGAATGAGAGGAAATTACCGCAGATGGAGGAGTGAAGATGAAGAGTCCAGACCAAACGCTGAGAAGCAGATAAAGATCCCCAGTATAAATGTTCTTGGCTTTGAGCTCAGCTGAAGAAAGACTATAGTCTGCTCACCCTCCCGTATCATGCTCTTCTAGGAGAGGAAATAGAAGGAAGGTGAGGACTTGCGAGTTGCAGGTAAACTGAAAGCCGGCCGTTGACTTTTGGCACAACCACCAGAGTCCAAATGGACGAGATCTTTACGCATGTTGTTAGTTTGGAAATCATATAATTATATTGATTGATATTTTTTTAATGACGATCGAACCATTCTTTTGTTGTCGGTGAAACCCTAGGCTCGTTTAAATTTAACATAAATTGAACCTACAATGTAGAATCCCTACTTTTGAGTCTTTGAGATGGATCACATTATTCACATTAAA
Organism: Eucalyptus dawsonii; assembly: GCA_016097615.1. Taxonomy (NCBI): domain Eukaryota; kingdom Viridiplantae; phylum Streptophyta; class Magnoliopsida; order Myrtales; family Myrtaceae; genus Eucalyptus; species Eucalyptus dawsonii. The sequence continues at coordinate 78,651,325 of CM027878.1, forward strand.
CTTATGAAAAAGGATTTAGGTTTTTCGAGACAAGTACATCATGTGTGTTGTAACATCATGTGTGTTGTAACATTTGTACGGCACTCATTCACTTATTTAATTGTCACATCGGAGTAAAATTGATCATCTAAGTGTTATTTCTATCAAATCACCCTACGTGAATTTTTTGATTGATTTTCCATCTAACAGGCATTTTTTCAATTTTTAATATATTTTTTATTTTTAATTTATAATTTATTTTTTATTATTCCTTTTTTTTTTTTTTAAAGGTTGGCGAGAGTCATCGGCAATCCTTGCCTAGGCTGGGGAGGGCCACCTCACCCATAGCCGGTGTGAACCAAAAGGCCCTACGTGAGGCCATTGCGAGCGAGGCCGTGAAAGCCCTTGCTAGATTTGGTGGAGGCCTTCGCAACCTTGTTAGCCTTGAAAAAAAGAATAAATAAAAAGAAAATTACAAAATTTTAAAAAATAATTAAAAAATTGTCAACATTAAGACTTGGTGAAGGCATGTAGGACAATCGGTGTCCAAGTCAAATTTTCTAGCTAGACAAATTGTCGTGGCACTCAAATGATCAATTTTTCAAATTTGTGATACTTAAATAAGTGCAAAAAAGTTTCAATATTCAAGTAAGTGCCATACAGAAGTTATAATACTTGCACTGTTCTTATCCATAGGTTTTTATACTCCTTTCCTTTTGCAAAAAAATGAACAATTTGAAAAAGAAAATCTTAAAAATGATTAATTTTATTGGGTAAAATAATTAGCCAATAAAAATATTTTTTTATTATATTTAACAATTCATGTTTGAATATTTTCATGGGCGATAAAAATATTTTCGTTTATTAATTTTGTCAGTGGTACAAATAATCATTTTAGAAAAATATTTTTTTAAATTATTAATTTTCCTTAAAACATACATACCCTTAAAGTCCAAAGGTTACATTGTCCATAAAGTAATAAAGTTGTAGAAAAGTTATCATGCAAGTGGAAGGTTATCGACAATCTTTTTAAATTGGTTCTAGGATCTTATTGCATTATTAAAAGAGAAAATTGTCAAAAAATTCCTAAATTTATTACACTTTTGTCAATTCAATCTTAAACCTTTTAATTTTATTGATTTAGTCTTAAACATTTTTACTTCTTGTCAATTGAGCCTATCTCATCAATTTTGATCGAAAAAGACATGACATTGACATCCACGTCAACATCGGTCATGCCATGTTACTGTCGATAAGCCAAAATTGGCCAGATATATTGAATTGGCACAAATGAAATGTTTAGGATTCAATTTGGCTAAAAAGAAATTTTAGAACTAAATTGACATAAATATAATTCTTCCACATTTATGTACTTGGAAAATTTGTTGTGAAATGAGACTGTCCATATCACCACTGGAAGGAATCCTAAAATTTTCTTCTTTCTTTCTTCACCAAGGGAAATTCTAAGAAAAAATTAATCAGGACTTGGGGCTTCCTCGAGCTTGTTCTACTTGCCTTTGGGTTTCCTGAGCACATGACCCGGCTCATCTTGGTCTGTGTGCGTACGCCTAAATTCTCCATAGTTTTAAATGGGGAGCTTCATGGATTCTTTGCTAGTGGTCGAGGACTCCGGTAATGTGATCCTATATCTCCCTATCTCTTTACCTTGGTCATGGAGGTTTTATCAGGAATTCTCTATCTTCGATATATGAAGCCGGAGTTCAAATTTTATTGGAGGTGCAAAGCAACAAACCTGTCTCACTTATTTTTTGCGGACGACGTTTTCCTTTTCTGTGAAGCTGATATGCATTCAGTGTCTATCCTTAAAGAAGGCCTTGAAACCTTCTCTTCTTGGAGCGGGCTTTGCCCAAACTCAAACAAAAGCGATGTATTTCCTGCAGGAGGATCAACATCTTCAAGGAATCAAATTCTCCTTGCTTTGAGGTTTCAAGAAGGGAGCTTGTCGATTCGTTACTTGGGGGTTCCCATCATTACCTCGAGACTACGTAAGGTGGATTGTTGCACTCTCATCAGCCGCATCACAGCTAGGGTACAATCATGGACCCATCACTTCTTGTCCTTTGTCGGCCGTCTTCAATTGATCAGGTCGATATTGCACGTGATTTAAACCTTTTGGGCTAGTGTTTTTATGTTAGCTATAGTTGTTTTGGACCAAATTGAACAAATCCTAAGACAGTTTCTTTGGAAAGGCCCAAAACTGGGCAGAGGTGGTGTGAAAGTTTCCTAGGATGATGTTTGCCTTCCTAAAGAGGAGGGAGGTCTTTGCCTACGTAGGCTTCAGGATTGTAACAAGGCAACCATGCTCAAGCATATCTGGATTCTATTCTCTGACAAAGAGTTCTTGTGGTGCAAGTGGATCCATTCGACTTTTTTTAAAGAGGACAAACTTCTGGATTGCCAACAAGCCAACCTCTATTCATGGGTATGGAAGAAGATCTTACAACTCAGGACGGAATTCCGTAATTCCTTCTAGTGGAGGATAGGAGATGGCCTTTTTGTGTTGCTCTGGTTTGACAATTGGCACCCTAGAGGTTCTTTGAACTTAACTTTTTTGTACTCACTCATCTAGAGCTCCTGGATGTCCAGACAAGCGACGGTGGTGGACTTTTTCTCCTCTTCTAGCATGGCTTTCAAGACGGTTTTGGAATCGTGGCAGCAACACCTTCTAATCCTCTCCTAGAAACCGGACATTTCTGCTAGAAGGAGAGTTCCTCGGGCCGGTTCACGATAACGTCGACTTGGGAGGCCATTAGGCAAAAGAAGACTCGGGTTCCTTGGCATGCTTTCATTTGGAACAATTCGATTTCACCTAAGTACCAGTTCAATCTTTGGCTTATTACAAAGCACAGACTTCCTACCCAAGCTCTTTTATTATCATATGGTAGAATAGGAAGCGGGTTGTGTGCCTTTTGCAATACAATGCCGGATTCTATTGATTATCTATTTTTTGGATGTCCTTTCACGACTAGCCTTGCTTTCTTTTGGGCTACGAGGTGCAACCTATTGGAGAAAAATTCCTTAATTGTTTTGAAGTTGACAAAACGTTTCCATCAGTCTAGTCTGAAAACTTGCAAATTCTATTGTCAAAGTCTGAAGATCTCCAGACTCAAGATTTAAAGTCTATCATCACCGATAGCTTCCAGACCAACAAAGAAAAGATTCATCCGTCGAAGAAGTCTTATCCAAATGCGAATATATCTCTAAGGATTTGGTTCATACGGCTAAAAAAGATCTCACGGCTGGAGATATCATCTCGTGATCAATTATTCTTATTGAAATCAATTCGAATAATTAGATATGTTGATTGGCGAAGTATACTTGGAATGTTCTACTTATGGAAACCTAGATCCTGATTATATGAGCGAGCAAGATTAGTGAGCTATCATCACATTCCTTAAATAACTCGAGATCTTCCTAATTGATTCTGTCCAATTGGTAGGTTGGAAGAACTCCTTTGGAAGGTGCCAACGGTTATGAAGGCATGGAGGAGTATAAAAGGAAGACACTTAAGTTATTCGAGTGTGTACGTGAAAGAAAAATTCCAAAGTCTGAAGCTCATAGTTCTTTGATGATTCAATTGCTGAGCTTAAATTGTATTCGAAAGAGAAATAAAATACTTGTGAGACCTTGAGAAAGTATAGTAGAGTTTCTACACTGTGGAATCAAGGACGTGAGATTGTAAAATCTCTTTTGGTTCTTAGTGGAATCCAGCCAATGGACTGTCACTGCGGAAGAGGGGACGTAGGCTTGGTCTAAGCTGAACCACTATAAATTCTATGTTTCAATTCTCTTTCCATAAACTCTTTACTTTAATTTGTAGTCTCATATAGCTATTTACAGTCTTTTACATCTTCAGCCTATTATTCTCAAAAGACGAATTAAGTTGTTAAGTCTTGCAAAAATTTCTTTAACACCTATTCACCCCCCTCTAGGTGCTCGTACTAGCCCTTTCACAACCTCCCGTGGCGAAATAGATCTTGGATGGAGAATCTCCATTGGGCCATTATTTTGCTCTCGGGCAAAGATTTCTATAAATGCATTGCTAGGTTCTCTTATGGAGCCCTCTATCATATCATTTAGAAGAATATGAATAACATTCTATTTAGAGAGCAATCTGTTGCATTGTCGGCCTTGAAGAATCACTTGTTTAAGGTTGTCAGAGACAAGGCCTTAACCTTTAGGAATGTTGTAGATACTACAAGGAATAGGCAAGTTCAGCGCAGCTGGGGTATTGATCCGGTTATCTTCTCTTCAAAACCTTCAACTTAACGCTGTGCCTGATGCCAGATTTGGTGCCTCGCGGCTGTCTTTTGATGCAACGGTTGGTTCAGCTCTTCCTTCATGCTGGTGCAATTAGTGTTGGTTGCTGCCAGCTGCTGCGGGATTTGCTTGATCTTCCAAGGTCGATTGAGGGCCTCTGACTACCGTCTGTTCGGTCTCTCTTAGCTCCTTTTGTTTGCCTCTGGTTTGCTTGTTCTAGCCGCTGTTTGGTTGTTCTTTTGCTGTAGTAGCGTGTTTTGCCAGTTAGCTAGCTTTGCCGCTGTTTGGCAGTCTTTTTCCTTCTTGGCACCCTTCCACTTGCTATGACTCTTTGTCATTTTGAGTTTAAGTTTTGGTGCCAAGTTCTCTTCTTGTATAATTTGGTTCAAGCTCAATATAATTCTTACTTTACAAAAAATAATATATATATATAATCAGGACTTGGGTAGCAAACATCACGAAATGATAAGAAGATGATTAACTACAAAATACAAGTGAACTTAACTTATATTTAAAAATTAGCTATGAGTAATATTAAACAAATAATAGATTGATATTTCGGTGCTAATTAATCAACTAAAAAATTATGCCATCATGATTTTCTTATTTTTGAAACAATGACTGAAAATTAGTTTAATTTTCTAATATCACCATGTTGTACTATAAATATCTATAAGTTAAAGTAAATATAGTTATATTGTAAAATTTACAGTAGATATCGGTATCTTTATTTGATTGCATTCTCAATTTCTCACGCTGTTTTTCATACAATCAAGACATGAATCTCTATTTCATTCCATTGCCTACGTCTATGTCAGCTCTTCTGGGAATTTATCACTGGAAGTCATGAGAGAGAGCCGACTGGTGCACTGCCATGTTCTCAGCGATATCGTCCCAACCATTGATCACTGTGTCTCTCTCATCACAAGGTGCGTCGCCAAGAAACACCTAAAGCTCGGCATGACCCTGCACTCTCACCTCATCAAGACCGCACTTGCTGGCGACCCTTTCATCGTCGACCAACTCATTGGTATGTAATGCTCTTCCATCCGAAGCGCCCACAAGGCTTTTGATGATCTTGATACAAAGAACGGTTACACTTGGAACACCACCGTATCTACATATGCCCGGCCAGGCGATTTCAAGAAAGCGCTTGATTTGTTCGATGAAATGTTGCAGGGGGCTCTTGTCTCTTATAATTCACTGATTTCTGGGTTGTCCCGTCATGGGTTTTATGTGGAGTCTCTGAGTATCTGCGTGCAGATGCAAAAACAATATGATTCTCTATTCATGGATGAATTTACTTTTGTGGGCGTTGTGGGTGCCTGTGCTTACTTGGGTGCATTTGAGTGTTTGCACCAGGTTCGTCAAGTTGTCATCATAATGGGCTTGGAATTTGCTACTCATTATTCCATGGTTGTTGCTTGTATGCAAGCTCATAACTTAGATGATGCTCGTGCCATATGCAACAATATGCCAGCGAAGGACAGAGTCTCTTGGACTGCACTGATCACAGGCTTTGCATGAAATGGCCGTGGTGATGAAGCTTTGGACCCTTTCATTCAAATGCATGAGGAAGGAAAACAGCCAAGTCCTCATACTTCTGTCAGTGTTCTATGTGCTTGTGCTGATTAAGCACTTGCTGAAAGAGGCAAGCAGATTCATTGTTGCATTGTCAGGACCTGTTTTAATAGAGAATTGGATAACATATTTATATGGAACGCTCTAATTGACATGTACTGCAAGCGTGGCTACACATAATCAGCTGACACATTATTCTTGAGGATCCCATAAGGAGATATTGTATCATGGAACTTAATGATAAGTGGATTTGCACAAAACGGTCTGGGGCATGAATGACTTGCTTTTCTCAAGAAGATGCTGGAGCCAAACGTAAGACCCAATCATGTCCCGTTTCTTGGCGCTCTATGTGCTTGCAGCCACACAGGTCTAGATGTTGAAGCCCTTCAGATTTTCAATGCAATGGAAAAGGATTACGGAGCCTTCAAAACAGATCTGACCACTATGCTATTTTGGTCTATCTGCTTGGGAGGAAAAAGACTTGAGGAAGCCATGGAGTTGATAGATAGTCTCAAACAAATCAGAGCATGTTGGAATGCGGGGTGCACTTTTGGGTTAATGCAAAGCCCACGGTAATCTTGTTATTGCCTGAAGCTGTGGATGCTCTATTGAAGTTGAACCCCGAAATGCTGCGAGGTATGTCACGTTATCAAGCATATATGCTGCAACAAACAGATGGGATGATTCCTGCACGGTAAGGAAGCAGTTGGTGAAGAGAAACTTGATGAAGGATGTGGCAAACAGTTGGATTGAGGTAAAGAATGAAATGCACAAATTTCCAGCAAAGGACCGATTCCACTATCAGATAGGAGACATACACGAAGTGCTCGGGTAAATAGCATATCCTATAAAGGAAGCTGGATATGTTCCTGAGCCCATAATAAGGCCCATCTAATTTAATTTGAATCTAACTAATTTAACCTCAAATGATGTCCATAATTTTTTTTATTGCTATACCATAATCAATACTCTCAGCCCATAAATCTATCCTATTTTTGCTGAGTCCTCTGATTTATTCTTTAAACAGATACATAGAAACGCTGATCTAAAAGTCCCTTAACTTGGAACCCAACCAATCTGTGATTTTTTTTTTCTTTTGAGGTTAAGTCTAAACTCAGTAAGTGAGAGCACTAAATCTAAAATAAGAGCTCAAGTTCACGTTGGGTAATTTTAATCCATGGGGTATGTATGAATAATCAATAAAACTGATTCAATGAGATTGCATTCAGCTTAATACTCAAATGCAAAAAAATGAACGTACTATATGCGCATATACCACCACATAGTAGCTCATCCATATATAAAAATGAGTATATATTCATTATTCATCACTGCCCATGACTCATCTTGACAAATGGGGCACCGCCACCACCAATTCATGCTCATTGTACAACCGTCTATGCCTTACTCATTCTCATGAATATTCATACTCACTTCATTATCTTTATTTTATCGATCTTGAACCTCAAGTTTATAATATCACATAACAAACTACTTAAGTCATATCAAGCTGCACAAATTTCTAATGGTTTTGGTAATTTATTAATGATCAGGTTTCCAGTCATAACATTTTACCATAAAGATTGGAAAATTACTAGAAAGATTGGACTTCTACCAACACAGAAAGTTTTCAAATTTCCACTGCATGGGACCATAAAATTTTGCAAAGCTTTGTAAGTCTCTACCTCTGCAACAAGAACTTAAATCCCAACTGATATTTTCAATTGTTGAAACTTGGAACGCAGTCATTAATCATTCAGAAGCCCCTGTAGAAATCCATTTTAAGTCATCAAAACTAAAGGACCTTTGTGACCATTGCACATGATCATTAACTAGGGAGGGTTATGTTCATGCTAGACACGATGTTCTGCCTCTACTTCTTCGTTTCTTCAATGTGGAAATTTTCATGGGAAATCTGCAACAATTCTGCGAATATGGTGGCTGATGTCTAATTGAATTCACGACACTGAATGCAACACACTGAACACTAATCCCTACAAATGAATTCTAGAGCAAGTCATCTTGGATCCTCGATGAATTTCTCCCATGACGAGATTCATTACCAATTGCACCTGCTAAAAATTTTAGAAGCAAGTGGGACCACAACAGACCATAAACAGAAGAAGGAAATTGTAGAACCAATCGATTATAGTAAGTTTTCATGCCTTCCAGGACAATATTTCGGTTTTAGCTAGACCTTGACAAGCTCAGAAGAACGACTCATTCCCGATGTATGTTTTGAACTAGTTCATAAGGAGCGAAAATCAATCCCCTGATCAGTGCAGAAGTGAGCTGACGCACTGGAGTTGCAATGTGTTTCCATAGAATGTGACTCGTGGCCAAGGCTACATCTAATAAAGATTAGATGCAGATGGAAGGAAATCAATTGAGTCAACTCCCGAGTTCATCGAAAGGCTGTTTTCATTGTGTATGAATGATAAGTCATGACTGAAAATAATAAAATAACTCGATCCGTTCCAAATCTTTTCCTAATCCATCACTGAATGCATCAAAGATTCACACGCGGACCCAATTCATGCAACAGAGGAGAGAAACTTACCAGAGAAGGAATACAGGCAAAGATGAAGAATCGAATCGGACAACCGCCTAGTCTGAATGAAAATGCAGATGACCAAATGAAGATGCCGAGGAGGAAGAACCCTTGTTGGCCTGAGTCAGCTACGACCAAAACGGAAAAGGAAGACTGCAATCTATTAACCCCTCGTGAGAACACATCCGTGGGCAGGAGGACGGGGTCGCTATCTTGGAGGGAGATCTCCGCCAGGTTGAATCGTGTCTCATGCTTCCGCTCAGGGTCGACGTCGCTTCCTTGACGGTTCCTCGACGGTCGGCGTCCGTCGCTACTGGTTCTGGGTGAGCTCCTCACTCGGGTTGTTGCTGATGAGGGAGGAAGACGAAGGAAGGAGAAGAAAAATTTGAGGAGAGAGAGAGAGAGAGAGAGCAACGGGAGAAAAAACGAAACAAAAAAAAGAAAAGAGAGAGTTGAAATTTCTCATGAAAATATTACTAGTGAGGAATCTATACTCCACGATTTCGTTTCCTTGGGTACACTCACATCAAACCTTTCCTTGGCATTGGTCAGGTCAGGCAACTTCTCTAACAACGGAAGATCTCCCACAAGTAAGAACCTCAAGTTCTCCGAAGCTTCCAAGCCTTGAATCTCTTCTAGCTTCGAACAACCAATTATATATAATTCTTCCATATGCTTGAAGCTTAATGGATCAGGCAGCTGTTCAAGTGATTCACAGTGCCCTAAACAGAGAAACGCCAATGATTCTAGCTGTCCTTGAACCTCAACCATTTTTGGACAATTTTCTATCCTAAGTCTCCAGAGCTTCTTCAAGCCGGTCAGGTCGGGCAACTTCACCAGTGATGGAAGACGAGCAAGACGAAGGCATTTCAGGTTTTCCAAATGTTGAAGGCCTTGAATCTCCATTAGCTGTCTACAATTACAGACTTCCAATCCTAATAACTTCTCCAAATTTGATAGATTTATCGACTTTTCCATTAACCCACGCCCATGAATACGGAAGACTGACAAATTCTGGGGAAGCTTAGGTAAGCATTCTAGGTTATCTACCTTGAGTCCAAGCTTCCTGAGCTTCGAAAGGAGAATAAAATCTGAAGGTAGGGTGACCAGACCATCACAATCCAACCACAAGGACTCTAGCTTTCTTAACGCTCCGATCCAATTGAGGCTTGGAGCTGGATGAGAAGGGCTTTGAATCACTAATTGCAATGTTAAATCTCTCAAATTTAATAGGTTCGAGAGATTTGGGCATCTCATCTGTAGATTATGGTCCAGGCATAGACTGATCATACTTTCAGGAAGCTTAGGTATATAGGAAATTCCCGTGCTTGTTAAACTCAAGAATCTCAGAAATGATAGTCTTCCAATCTCACTTGGAATTTCCCCACATAAATATTCACAATCGTAAGCATCAATCACTTCAAGCTTCTCCAACATCCCAAGGGCGCTAGGTAGCTTTCTTAACATGCTTTCAGAGATCTTTAGGACTCTCAAGTTCTTCATTGTCTCTATTGAATTGGGTAACTCTCGTATACTCGACCCAGAAAGATTCAACTTCATGAGAGAACCAAAATTTCCAATTGAAAGTTCACTAATACGTGTACCTGACAAGCAAAGATATAACAGTGATGTTGAGCACCCAACTAAATTGCATTCACTTAGTAATCCACATGAACTTGCACTGAGAATTTCCAATTTTTTCATTCCTCTCCATTTTGGAATTTTGGTAATAGATGTCCCATCAAGATGAAGTTCTGTCAAGGCTTCCAGTCCCTCCATCTCATCTGGCAATGTCTGAAGTTTGCTACAATCTTCCAAGTTTAAAAACACTAACTGCTTTAACTTACCAATAGACCAATCAACTTGAACCAGTTCCTTGCACCCTTGAAGTATCAGTTGCTCTAAATTTTCATGAGCAGAAACGTTAGGAGTTTTACACAAGTTGCTGCATTCAGTCAAATTTAGAACCTTCAAATTCTTTGCCATCTGTAACGAAGAGAAGAGATTAAATATGGATCATTTTGAGATACAGGACAATAAAGTCAATATAGCAAATTCATGTTGAAATAATACCGTACCTTGAGGTCGTTCCATCCCTCCCACTCCTCTGTAATTTTACTCCTTGATAGATCAAGAATCACTAACTTCTTAAGAGAAAGTGTGGTGAACTTGAAAAAGATAGGAAAGTTATGCCATGAGAGATATCTCAAATTCGGAAGATGAAGCAATTTTTTCTGGACCCGCTTGGTTGAAGGACAATGCTGAACAAATTTATGCCATGAGAGCCGTCTCAGCTCCGAAAGGTTGGACAGATTCCTCTGAAACCAGTTGGTTAAAGAAAAATGCTGAACATTTTTCATATCCAAGTCTCCACAATCCACTTGAAGAAACCTTAAATTTGATAGAATTGCAAATTCTTCCTTCTTAAAGAAGCGTTGAGATTGATGGTCAAACTTGAGACATATTGCTTCAACGTTTTCTGTTCCCTGCCGAAGCGAAAAGAGGAAATGGAAGCTAGTGATCACATAATTTGCCTGTCAAAGGAATTCGAGTTGCACATACTTCAGGAATGTACATTTTGTTTATACTTTCAAATTGATTTACAATATGATTTACGGATGAGCATGTCATCATAGCAAGCAGACAAGTAATGACTTGGTTCAGATAAAAGCAAATAGCCAAAATCAACATGTATAACTCGTCCCTCTCTAAATAGGAATAACATTGCACACACTTTACCTTTGCTATGAGAATATCATTTGCTTGTTCTTGATCCCACACCCGACTTTGCTTCTCTGGTCTAAATGTACCAATCCGATGAACGGAATGTCGTCCAATGTCTCTTAACAGATCATGCATCCACAACTGGTCGCCTTCTATAATCTTTATTAACGACATCTGTTCGAGGACACCAAGATAATAGTCAGGTAAAAACCCACAGCTATTCCACATGTGCCTCACAATTTTCACATCACACCCAATGAAGAAGCAACAAATATCAAGAAATATTTCCTTCGCATGTGGTTGTAATGCATTGATGCTGATGTTCAACTTTTCTTCAACATTTTCATCAGGAATAGTTTCCAGCTTCTCTAATGTGGTCTCCCAAAATTTCATGTCTTTTCCAGCTAAAAATGAACCTATGATCACAAGAGCCAAAGGAAGATGACTACAGACTTTTACTGCTTTTTCTGGGAAAGAGGCATATTCTGCTGGAGGATGATCACTTCTAAACGCATGTTTGCTGAATAGTTGAAGAGAATGATCAAAATCCATTCCAATCAGTTCGTGCTTCAACTCAACATCTTTGAGAACTTCTTTGTTTCTTGTGGTAATAATAACCTTACTTCCACTGCCAAACCAGCATTCACCCATTCCCACAAGAGCATCCAGCTTAGTCTTTTGGTCGACATCATCAAGTAGAAGTATGACCTTTTTAGAGGATAACAACTCCTTGATCACTTTTTTCCCTTCATCGATATCATTGATGGTCAGCCGTTTCTTTCCTAGGACATCAGAGATGAGTTGATTCTGCAAACTCTCAATTTTCGTATCTCCAATGTTGGACAGGAAGCAACATTTAGTGGAATCAGTGGTCTGTTCACCTATCACTTCCATGATTCTGTCCACTTGATCGTCCATTTCCTCCGAGGAATTAGACAAGTTGTAATGTTTAGTGGAATCAGACAACAGTTTGTTATAGATGATTTTAGCGAGAGTTGTCTTTCCGACACCACCCATACCATGGATACCAACAATCTTTGTCTGAGTGGTCTGCTCACCTATTAATTCCATGATTCTGTCCAGGTGATCCTCCATTTCAACCAAGAAATCAGGTACTGCCAAGTAGTTCTTTTTCAATTCGATCAAAACCTTCTGAACAACTTCTCTTGTGAACTCACCTTTGCCTCTGATAGTATTGAAGGCAAAAGAACCAAACTATTAAATCAAGATGAGCAGAATAATATCTAAGGTACAAAAAAATCATGCACAATAATAAATTGAAGTACCTGTCCTTGAGTTCCCATCCCGTTAATTTTGCAACCCTGTTGAGAGCTGCCTTCCAGTTCCGAATAGTCTCCTCAGTGTACAGCTGCTTATCTATGTGTGAGTTAATGACCTCACCGTAAGTTTCAGTCTGGTTACGAACCTCAGATGGTGCAACGTCATAGAAGATTGGCATGATCTTTTGTCCCCACTTTTCCTTGCACTCCACCATTTGGACCAACTCCATGAGGCACCATTTACTGGCAGCATAGTTTTTAGAAAAAATAGGAATCGAGATTTTCGATTGTTTAATCGCTTGGAGAAGCTTTGGGCCAATCTCTTCCCCTACGCGAAGCTCTTCATCATCTCTATATGCCCGTATTCCAGAATCAATGAGGCTGGTATAAAGGTAATCGGCAATGTCACGGCGAGTATCCGGTCCTCTGAAGCTCAAGAATACTTCATAATCAGATTCCATTGACTTCTCCCTTTCCTGAATTTTCAGAGGATTTTCCATGACCTGATATCCCACCTGAAAAATGTTTACTATGAAAGTGGAGTGATGATTATCATGAATTCTTTTAGAGACTCTTCTGTTTTAAGTCATTCTAGGTAGAAACCAAGATGACAAATGCATGAGCTCCTTTTGTGCCTTGCACTAGACACCAAAATATGTCCAATTATTTTATTAATAATATAGTAGAGAAGTGGACCCATCTCAATTCTAAAGTAGGAAATTTCCAAAGTACTGCGGAATTATGGGTTATAGTTCACATTTGAAAGTGATTTGAAAGAATAATATTTTGAGAAGATAAATCACTATCAACCTATATTTGCCTTAAACTATTCCTTATGTGATAAAATTCCTCTTAAAAGGTGACTTTGAATGTCGTCTGCACATAATGCCTGCTTCTGCTTGTAGATTGACTAATTATCTCATTGCCCAATAAAAAATTTGATGAAACCTTCCTCTTTTATTTTGCCAAAATAGATTTGATAGACACAAGCCTCAATCAGTTGCTCCCTTGACCTTAAGAAAGGCAGGCGAAGAATTGCCCCCTATGAAGATCTCTAATTGGAAAAGTGAAATCAGGAAATTACACTGAAGCTAATTGAACCCTCTCTGTTGGACTAGTTTCTAAAGAGCATGAACGAATCTCCAATTACAGTCAAATCTTAGTTTATTAACATACAGGTACAGGATCAATGAGCGAGCATTAGAAGCTGGCATTCGCATATGCCAGAAAGTATCAGCATATCAGAAAAAAGAGGGGTGAATTACTGACCAATAATGGAGTTGATGAGATTTCAACAGAAGAAAGAGGCATGAATGCTATAACTGTTTTTCCAGAAAATAAGTTTGAACACACAGGAGTGCAGGAACAAGAGCTATACTTTACGGAAGCGGACAGTTCTGGTTCATCACAGAGTGCAACATTGTAGTCTCTTCAGTCTGCCTATACGTTTGCTTACTGAGTTGAGGGGTTCAGTTCTCTGTCTGGAAGTGTTCTTACCACCAATCACCAGGCAACAGTGTACTAGTTTGTCGTATCGAAGCCTCTTAGAGACACCAGTATCTCTTAGAGACACCATTAAACAAATTTAATCAACCGATTCCACTCAAACTAGTGCAGAGTGCCGGGCCAGTTCCTAAAGAGCGTAAATTCAATCCCCGGTTACAGAAATCAACAAATTGATGCATAGGAGTGGTATTCCGTTTCAAGATCTGAGGCCTGACAGTTGCATAGATGGAAGTGGATGAGCAGGGTTTTAGCATGTGACTAGAGTTAGAGGCTAAAGCCGTTAGCGTTAGACGCAACTGGCAGTGATCAATCATGGAGTCAACTGAGGAAAGAACTGATGCTGATCTGAGAGTCCCTCTCTTGTTTCCATCAAATTCTGCATCTAGTTGCATTACGGAACAGACCCAATTCATTAAAAAGAAGGCAATCTACGATAGGAAATTACCCGGAGATGGAGGGGCTGAAGATGAAGAGTCCGGATCAAAAGCTGAGAAGCAGATGAAGATCCCAAGAATAAACGCTCTTGGCTTTTAAGTTCAGCTGAAGAGAGACAAAAAGACTTCTATGAGACGGTGAATTCACCCTCCCTCGCCGTGCCCTTCCAGGCAAGTGAGGACTTGCTTTTTGCAGGGAAACTACAAGCGGACCGAAAAAGTGAATACGCGTTGCTTTTTCAATTTTGAGGTAATCGAGTTAAGTTACCGGGAAATTTCTCGAAGTAAGAAAACTTTTTGGCACGAAAGGCGAGAGTACAAGAGGATTTTCATTGCATGTTATTAGTTTAGAAATCATACAATTTATATTAATTGATATTTTTATTGACGATGAACGTGAAGACGAGGCCCATTCAAATTTTACATATATCAAACCCAAAAATAGAGAATTCATATATTTTAAGTATGTTAGAGTTATACACAATGAGTTCATAAGACAAAAAGTTAGGAAAAATAACATCACAAATACCATAACTTTCATACAATACTCACTTAAGTATTATAACTTTTTTATGATTGATTGGGTGATATAACTTCAGTTTTACGCTCACTTAAATGCCATGATCTTTTCTTTTTTTCCAATCACCTATGCCATAACTTTTTAAAATCACTCACCAAGAATGAACATTCCAATGAGAATCGCCATCTCGTCACTATCTATCTTGGTTATCCACTATTTGTCTCTTCTTCTTTTTTTCCGAATTTTTTCTTTTTTTCTTAAAATTTGCTAACATTGCAGCCATATCAATGCCTCTATCTTAAAAAAAAAAATTAAAAAAGTCATGTTAATTTTTCTTGTTAGTTAAACTGGATAGAGTTAAGCCTTGATTGCACAAATTTAATAAGGTTTAAAATTTGATTGTACTTTTACAACATATTTTAAGACATATGGGGCATTTATCCTCTCTTAGAGGATAATAACACAAATGGTCATAAAACTTTGGCTCAATGTATAATGATATATTTAGATTTTTAATAATATGATCTCTAAAATAATGATTGATGTTCAATTTAGTCTTTAGATTAAATGTGTTATTTCCATGTAGTTTAATGATTAGATTGGACATTTATTAATAGTTCATGGATCACATTAAATAAATTAGATTTTAAAAATGACATAACATATTTTGTTAGAGTTTGAGGATCACATTAAATAAATTTAAAATTTAGAGACAGCGTTAGTTATTGGACCAAAATTTTGGGATTATTTATGTCTTTTTTCAATTTTTTTAATCTAAAATTCCAAAACTTAAGGATAGAAAAATAAATTCACATATAATTTTTTGATAATTTTCTGAAATTTGAACAATAATTGAAATTTTAACAAAAGGTAAAAGAACTACTATTAACTTCTTTAAGTCCAAGCAAAGAGGCATTATATCAATTAATTTTCGCCATTTCTTTACAATGCCACTTTGCGTGGGAACCATTTTCGTGGGAGGGACGACCGGCGCATTGACGCTTAGAAAGTGTGGACTTGCTAGTTGTAGGGAAGCTTCAAGTCGAATGTGAAAAGGTGAATACGCGTTTTGCTTTTGACTTTTGAGGTAATCAAGTTGAGTTGCTGGGAAATTTCTCGAAGTCCAAAGATTCTTTGGCACGAAAGACGAGTGTGCAAGATATTTTCATGCATTTTATTAGTTTAGATATCATCTAATTTATGCTAATTGATACTCTTTTAATGACGACAAAACCCTTCTTTTTTAGGTAAAACCCAGCCCGTTCAAATTTTACATATACTAATGTGGAATTCATATATTTTAATTAATTGAGATGAATTATGTCCAAGTAAGACAAAAAAAAAATGTTAGGAAAAGTAACACTACAAATGATATAACTTTCATACAACACTCACTTGAGTTTTATAATTTTTTTAGGATTACTCAAGTGATATAACTTTCTTTCGATGCTTACTTAAATGCCATATTTTTTTTTTTTGTGCCATAACTTTTTAAAATCATTCACCCAAGTGTCAAAAATTCAACATGGTATAATATCTCGTGATCAACGTTTTTAAAAGTCATAGCAGTTAAGTAAAGTTATGACATTCAAGTGTATATTTTTTAAAAAAATTACGACACTTCAATAATGGGAAAAATATTAATTATGGCAGTCAAATTAATGTCGTATGAAAGTTATAACATATATAGTATTTTATTTGTCAAAAGTTGTATTAAGCTAGAAAGGAGTAAAGCTCCAAAAATAGTTGCAATAGTAGTGAAAGCTTACCAATTATAGGTGGTTTGAACGGAACTTCCATGACTGGAGACATCAATATGTGCAACCATAGTAATGTGTCTGGTCAGCATTTAGCAGGTTGGGTAGCCACCTGACCTTTATTTAGTTATAATAAATATGGGGTGAAATGGTAATGTTCATATCACCACTAGAAGGCAAGGCATCCTGAAATTTTAACCTAGGAAAATTTTAAGAGAAACTTAACTATCCTATAGTCCAAAAGTTGGAAATTACAAAATTATAAGTAAATCATTAACTACAAAATATAAGTCGACTTAACTTATTTTTATAAATTATTTATGATTAAACATAAAAATAATAATATGTTGATATGCATCGATGATGATTAATCAACAAACGAAATATTCATTGTTTTTAAACAGTGATTGGTAAATTAATTTGAATTACGATCATGATATTATACTGTAGATATCTAAATCTAAAGTAAATGCAATCATAGTGTAAAATCTATGTTGAATAATGGTATTTTTATTGCATTTTATTCTCAATTTGGTTTTCCTAAAAGTTGACGTGGTGTGTTAGCGTTGAAGTGGTTGCTAATGCCAAATGTTCTATTTTGTAATGATGATATGAATCTTTTTTTTTTTTTTTTTTTTTTTTTTTTTTTTTTTGAAAATTTTGGAGAAATAAAGATCAAAAAATAGGATAGAAAAATCAAACAAGAAATCATTCTAGAGAGGTGAATTCGTCTCCATCAAGTAGTTTTGAACATCATTCATTTAGAAAGAAAAAAGAAAGATGCTCCGCACAGTGTTCTGGACAGTGGAGATTACATTCGTTGTTGCACGAATTCATCCTCCCATAATCAAATTTAATTCATGAAATTTATTTGTGCAATGAATAAAATAGATGCACCCCAATGCACACAATTTAATTACTAATCTCATGAGCGCAATACCCATTGTTCATCCATATACACAAGTGAGTATTTATTCCCTACTTGTCACTTATCATAACTTATCTCGACTAATGAGACATCGTGACCACCAACTTATCAAATAAAGTCATATAAACGTTTTTGTCATGCTTTAGCCCATTCATCACGGGTGTCCTCTAGCGATGATGAATATATCACTCTAGAGCCACATGATGATGGCTATCTCAGACTCATTCTCATCAACATTCATACTCATTCTATTTTCTTTTTCAATCTTGAACCTCAAGTTCATAATCTCACATTTGGGCTATTTAATTTGCATTATGTTACCCAAGCATACCATTTCATGTATGAAATTGGACTTCTTGTCCTTTCAACCATATAAAGGCCCATCTTAATGGTAGAATATTCGTTTTCTCGAAAGTCTTATAAACATACTAAGGAAAATTAATTTTAGTGTCGGTATATTACTAACAACACTTGTAGAATTTCCATGGAGTTGGTACTTTACTTAATTATTAGAATATTGATAAATTCCAAATAATCTTGTTCATTAATTTACAACAATGGCAAAATTTCAAAGGAATTTATCATTTGCTACTTCCTTATATCGATAAATTTTTGATAGTGTTAGTAATTTGTGTAATATACAAGTAGAATACAAGAAAATTGGGTAATTTACCAATTTAGTGGACATTTGATAAATTTATGATAATATTGATAATTTACTACCGATTCACCTAATAAGCGGGTATCCGGTCATTCTTTTTTACTATGAAAATTGGAATTCTACTATCACGGAAAATATTTAATTTTTCAACCCCATGGTATGGTAGAATTTGGTGCTGAAGTTTCATACGTCTCTACTTCTGCAACAAGAACTTAAATCCCAACTGATAATTTCAAATTTTGAAACTTGAAATGCAGTAATTAATCATTCAAAAGCCCTTGCAGAAATCAATATTAAGTTATCAAAACTAAAGGACCTTTGTGACCATTGCACATGATCATTATCTTGGGAGGGTGATGTTCATGCTAAACAAGATGTTTTGCCCCTACTCTTTCATGCTAGACAAAACTAAAGAACCTTTGTGACCATTGCACATGATCATTATCTTGGGAGGGTGATGTGCATGCTAGAGAAGATGTTTTGCCCCTACTCTTTCATTTCTTCAATGTGGAAATTTTCATGGGAAATCCGCAACAATTCATGATTATGATCGTTGATGTCTGATTAAATTCGCAATGCTGTATGTAACTAATTGAACATTAATATCTACAAATGACTTATGGAGCAAGTCATCTTGCATCCTCGACGAGTTTCTCCCATACATTAATTACTAATTGCACCCACTAAAAGTTTTAGAAGTAGGACCACAACATGCCAAAAAAGGAACAAAGAAGTTGCAGAACCAATCTATTATGGTAAGGTTTCATGCTTTC
The DNA here is from genome assembly GCA_016097615.1 of Eucalyptus dawsonii. Lineage (NCBI taxonomy): Eukaryota > Viridiplantae > Streptophyta > Magnoliopsida > Myrtales > Myrtaceae > Eucalyptus > Eucalyptus dawsonii. The sequence continues at coordinate 78,670,300 of CM027878.1, forward strand.
CAGGACAATATTTTGGTTGTAGCTTGACCTTAATAAGCTCAGAAGAAGAGTGGAGTCCCAGTCATCTATATTGCATAAGATGAATGAAACTGACGCACAGGAGTTGCAATGTGTTTCGATAGAACGTGACTCATGGTTGGAAAGTTAGGAGCAAAAATTCCGGCGATCTGCTCCCTTCTCCGGCGATGCTCTTCTCCTCCGCCCCTCCCTGAGGATGGCCTGAGTTGCGGCCTCAGCCTCCTCCTCCGCCTCAACATCACTGCTCCCTTTCCCGCTTCTGCTTCCATAGCTGCAGATTTTCCAGATCTGAAATGCAAGCGACGCTGGCATCACACCCGTAGCTCGAGCATACCCAGATCTGCAAGGTAACGAGCTCTGGAGCCTCGCCCTTAGCCCGAATCGCCCTGCTGCCGCCGCCTGTTTCTCCTCCGGCCATCCCTGCCTCCACCCTCCTTCTCCAACCCTTAGCCAGAGCCGATCTTTACCCAGTTGCAGACTACGATCCTCCACCTCCCGAGACCTCCGTCACCACCGTAGCCACTCCCCATTTTCTTCCCAAAACCAGAACCTGAACCGATTCCTGGTGTCCTTTTTGGGCTACACAAAGTGTGCACAGCATGTGTTCGACCAAATTCCTGTTAGGAGGGAATCTAGGAGCTCGCCTGCTCTTCACCCAGTCAGCCTTCCGCCTTCTTGCCAGCTCGATTCTAAGGCGCATTCGGCTGCTGCCCAACTCCTTTCAGCCGGTTGATGGTTGAAGTCGAGGTCTCTAGTCGGGGTATCGAATTTCATGGTCCAGGTTCTTAAGCATATCGACCCAACTACTTCTGCCCATAGGCTACGACTTATTTCGACAATGATGGTAAGTACGCCGTGTAGAAGAGGCAGTAGCTGGAAAGCCACTCCTTCGGTCACCCCAGAACTCGACGCTTTTTCTGCAGAAATAAAGAACAGCCTCTTCTGTTCAAAGACGGAGGAACCAAAGGTAGGAGCTCAGAATGACAAAGATACAAGCCTTCCAGGTACAACTTTTGCCGTTCTCCCTAGTTGCGATGATGATACCTTGGCCGCGGGGAATTATTCTACCGGTAAACATATATGTGATAAAAAATTTCTTGAAAGGTGAGGTTGAAAGTCCTCTGCACATGAGCGCCTACTGTTGCTTGCAGGTCAACTAATTATGTTATTATCTGATAAGAAATTATGAGGAAACCTTCTCTTTAATTTCACCAAAATAGATTTGACAAAGACATTCCACATCACTCAATTAGTTGCTACCTTGACTGACGCAGGCGAGGAATTGCACTCCCCTATGACGATCTCATTAGAAAAGTGAAATATCAAGAAATTACACTGAAGCTAGTTCAACCCTCACCTTTAGACTGGTTTCTAAAGAGCATAAACCGATCTCTAATCACAGTCATCTCTTAGGTCATTAACAAACACAGTCATCTCTTAGGTTATTAACAAACAGATGCAGGGTGAGCAGGTGAGCATTAGTTAGGCTTGAAGTATCGGCATTTCAGAAAAAGAGGAGTGAACTACTAATTAATTACGGAATCGATAAAATTTCAACAGAAGAAAGAGGCAATGAATGCTGTAACTGTTTTTCCAGGAAAAAAAGTTTGAACACACAGAAGCATAAGGATGAAAGTTGCTTTTCAAGGAACCTGAGAATTCCGGTTCACCACAGGGTGCAATATTATAGTCTATTCAGTCTGTCTCTACTGTTAGGTACAGAGTTGAGGGTATCAATCAAGTAGTGTTCTTACTTCTATTTACCAGACAATAATGTACTAATTTGTAGTATTGAAGTCTGTTCAAGACACCGATATCTCTGTTCGCATATGAAAAATCCCATTAAGCAAAATGAAATCAACTGATACCACTCAAACTAATTCAGCTTTAGCACCAGCCCAGTTCCTAAAGTGCATAAATTCAATCCCCTACTTGTAGAAATCTGAGTTTTATTGAGAAGCTGGTGGATAGATGTGGCATTGTGTTTCCAGATCTAAGGCCCAACTGTAGCATAGATGGAAGCAGATGAGCAGGGTTTAGCTTGTGACTAGAATTAGGCAAAAGCTATTAGTGTTAGATGCAAATGACAGGGATCAATCATCGAGTCAACTATTTAAAGAACTGATACTGATTTGAGAGTCGCTCTATTGTTTCCATTGCATTATATACCTAGTTGCATTGCAGAACAGACCCAACTCATGAAAATGGCAGTAGATGAGAGGAATTACTGGAGGTGGATGGGGTGAAGGTGAAGTGTCTGAATCAAATGCTGAGAAGCCAATAAAAATCTTGGCTCTGAGTTCAGCTGAAGAAAGACTCTTTATTAGATAGTCCACTCACCCTTGTGTCTTGCTTATGCAGGAAGGTGAGGACTTATTAGTTGCAGGTACACTGAAAGCCGATGACTATTGATGACCGAAGGCGCCAAAACAAGGAAGTTGGGATGTAAAGTAACCCTCCTGCACAGAATAGTTGCCTGAGTTATGACCTTGCAAGACAAACATTTGAAGGTTGAGGGCTCTGGAGTGTGTGAAACTGCTTAATACAGTTAACCATGGATGGTTCGAACAGTACTTCCAAGCCATACTGGTGTGTTTGATTAGCACTTAGGAGGTGAGGCGGTCAACCACCCTCTTATCTAGTTGACTTGGGGTAAAATGAATTGTCCATATTACCGCTAGAAGGAATCCTCAAATATTTTTCTTTTGAACAAGGAAAATTTAATTATCGTATTATTTAGATTTTAATGGTCCAACCATTGGAAATTACAATTGGTTATTAATATTATGGTATTATAAGTAAACAAAATTTAATCAACTTATATTTATAAATTAGCTATGAATACTGATAAATAAATAATAGATTGATACCAAAAATAAAATAAAACAATAGATTGATATATTGATGCACTCCACCATCTGTACCAATTCCATAAGACACCACTTACTGTTGGCATAGCATTTAGAGAAGATGGGTATCAAGATTTTGGACTGCTCAATTGCTTGGAGAAGCACTGGACCGATCTCTTCGCCGGTACGGAGCTCTTCATTATCTCTGTATGCTCGAATTCTAGCATCAATGAGACTGGTATACAGGATATCAGCAATATCCGAGTGTGTATCGGGTCCTCTAAAGCTCAAGAATACCTTTGTAACACGTTGACATGGCTTCACAACTTCCAGCGTTTGAGATGATTCCTCAGTAGACAAGCAGCAACAGAATCGCCAACAGCTTCTGTGATCCCTTTGTCTGTTTTCACCTCTTCACTGGTTTGTACAGAAAGATGGAAACAATGGAAGCGACGATCAATGCTGAGTGCGAGGACCGGCCTCGGTGCACCCTCTAAACCTATAAAAACAATGCTGTGAAGATGTCTGTCAGGATGGGAAACAAATGTATGTGAGATCTGCTCAGGTCAATGATTGATGTCAGCCTTTTTCTGGGTAACATTGTATCTAATATATATTCCATCGTCTTCAAAAACTAAAGAAGGATGCTTCCTCTTCATTTTAATCGAGGCATACACGATTTAGTTATTTTTGTTGGCCATATACACACGATTAAAACGCGGCCTCTCTATGGCAGCCACGAGGGAGGATAAGATAACCTTGACGGAGCATGCCAACAAAAGAGACAGCTTTTACCGTATTAGTGATGATTACCTTGAATTCTTCGTATACAAAAGTTACTAGTCCCTGATATGTTGATGAGTCCGTTAAAACTTCAAAAATTACTCACCCCTTAGAGGAGGAGGAATTGTTTATTTCAAACAGCGGTATGTTCATTAAATATTTTTATTATAACAGATAGGGCTTGAAAAGGGGTTTGCTTTGACCAAAATTCAAGCACAACCCGAAGATTTCAAGCCATAGATTGTGAAACCTCGAACTTAGGCTTGTCTCGAGACAATATGAAATGGCATGACTTGAAGTAGTTTGATGCAACCGGTTTTCGCACACCTCAATCTTAGTCCATCTCACAGGCAACCGCAATGGGGCATTCCCTCATATTGGCTAGGTGCTTCCTGAAGTGCTTCTAACAAGGTTTGAACCAACACCACGAGGAAAAAGGCAAACTCCCTTGCTAATTTCTAATAGGCTAAGAGTGACTTTTCCATATGAAAATAAATTGCTCACGTGAAAATACTAGTATGCGATAGATATGCACTTCCTCTTAGGAGCAACTACTAATTATGATGAAAAGATCCCTTCTAAGACAATTGATGTACAGACTAAAAAAAACAAAAAATATGAAGAGTTACTGACTAAGGGAAGACTAATAGACAAAAGACTATATATCCTTATGCAAACATAGAAAAAAAAGCTTACTAAGTACTAATGATTACTTATTTTCTTCGAATCACTACGGAAAAGTACCTAGTGCATTGACACTTACTTTTTCAAGTGATTTGACATCAACCAAGTGGAGGTTTTACCATCCGATAAAAACATATTATATCTTCAATCAAAACTTACTAATCATGTGAAAAAATAACTTCCATAGTATCTATGTATTCCCTTCTCCAGAGCCAGCATATATAAGTAGTTATAAATTTTAGGCCAATTACCATACCAAAAAAAAAAAATCTGAACTTTACACTTTTGTTAATTTTTTTTGTCAAGTATAATGCATATGAAAGAGACGCCATAACTTATTCTTTTGTGTACAATCCACCCTCTGTTAGTATGTCAGCCAGCAAAGAAAAAATGGTCATTGCCCTATTGATGTGGCAACTAAGGTGACTAATTATCACCATGAAGCGCCATTAATAAGTAATTAAAATAAATTGATAGTTAAAGAAGTTGCTTTTGAAGATTAGAGAAAAAGGCAACAGAGGAAAAAAGCATGGTGGAAATTGAGAGAGGAAGAGATGAAAAGATGACTGATTCAATCATCATGCAATCACAAACGGTAATGAAAGCAGATCAATGTAAATTAGTTGAAGTTTCCGGACAATTTCAAATGGTATTCAGGTCTCAGCACAGCCACATCACTATTCAACCTCAACCACAATCTTTCAGCTTCTCAGTATTGTTCATGATCAAACATGTTGAATTTTTGAAATTGATAATGTCGGGTAGCTTTTCCAGGGCAATCAATATATGGTGCATCTCCAGTTGTTCTGCTCTGCCTTGAATCTCAAACAGTTCAGCACAACTCAATGGGATAATTTTCGGACGCCATCTCCAGTGATGACAAATCTGCAAGCATTAACGCTAGTCTACAATCTCTCGCATCGAAATGATTTAGTGGTCTTTTCGATTCAGGAATTTCTATCAGCTCAATTCAAAGAAGATTATGCTAGTATTTTGCCAGGTATACTATTGAGGGCATGAAGCTGCCACGTCGAAAGGTGGTAAGTGGTGCACATTGTAAAGTTCTTAGATACAATCGACATAAATTTAAGCCAAAAAAGAGAGCTTGTGCAAAGTTCGGTTATCAAATTTTCTGTCAATTTGGTCCTTCAAAAGTTTGTGTTCTTTGGACTCTATAGCTTCTTCCTGAAGGTGGGAAATTCACAATAAATCTTTATACTCCTTCACTGTCTCGACCGCTACACAAAAGAATACGAACTGCGGAGAGAGCAGAAGACTTTCATATCATTGACAGTCTGTACACGAGAAAATGGTAGGAACAGAGGATGCACAGCAGAAGCAATATGAAAAATAATCTTCGAGCCTTTGCTCTTATTCAACATTAGAATAACAGTAGAAGGAGCTTGCACTACTTAAGAGCTTCTGAGATGCCGCCCAACCCCTGAAATCAGGCGCTTCGCCTACATTCTTCCATCCACCATACTTAAAAGTCCAAGAGAAAAAAAATGTCCTTAAAATTACTCTGACAAGTCGGATTCCACAAGATCAGACTGCATCTCTGCATTCAAAGTCCTCCGCCGATCATCATAACCCAGAGAATCTTCTACCTTCTCACACTGTATAAGCAAAGAATTCAGCTTCTTGTGGCTTGATGGATCGGGTAACTTTCTGAAAGATTTACAGGAACCAATCCAGACTGTCTCCAATGATTCTAGTCTGCCTTTGATCTTGATCACTTTGGACAGCACTGCAGATTAAGTTTCTGGAGCTTCTCTAAGTCGGTCAGGTCAGGTCAGGCAACTTGTTCAAACATGGAACTCTTTCAAGCTTTAATGCTCTCAGGTTCTCCAAACCTTGGAGGCCTCTGAACTCACTTCAGGGCAATGAGCAACTTCCAAATCTCACAGCGCTTTCAAATTTGAAAGGTCTGCTAATGTTTCCTGCGTGATTATATATTTAAGTACAACGAATTTGGGGGAAGGTGAAGTAGGCATCGCAGCTTCTTGCAGTGGACCAGTTCAAGTTCCTTGAGCTGTGAAAGAAGAATGAAGATGGGGAGGTGAAATAATGACATTCCAACTGCCAGGACTCCAGCCTGCCTAACTTTCTGATCCACCAAGGACTTGGGAGCTTCATTGAATTCAGAAGCATCCTCAAAATTGTCAAAACCTGGATTTTCCATACAATTTGAATACCAGATAAGTAAGTAATTTAACATCGGACACACATTAAAGATCCACCTTTGTAGAAACACTAATCTAAATGTCCGTAAACTCCAACCAATATGGACAATATTATGGACAATATTTTGGAGGGATGAGTCTAATCTCAGTAAATGAGAGTTCTAGGTCCATGTACTCACCAGTCGATCCAAGAACACAACAGTATAGTAACAGTTATGGTCAATTGGAAAAACAATACTCACTTGATATATGTAATCCATGCATTATATACAAATGACTATAATTATCTGTGCAATGAATCAAATAGATGCACTCCAATGCAAACAATTGAACGTACTAATCTCACATGTGCAATACCTGTTGCTCATCCATATACACAAGTGAGTATTTATACCCTACTTGTCACCGGTCATCTCGACTAACGAGACATCATCACCAACTCATGAGATGAAATCATAAAAACATTTTTGTCACGCTTTAGTCCATTCATCACGGATATTCTCCAGTAATGACAAATATAATACTCTACACCCACATGATGATGGCTATCCCAGACTCATTCTCATCAAGATTCTTACCCATTCTATTTTCTTTCTCGTTCTTGGATCTCAAGCTCATAATATCACATACGGGCTATTTAATTCACATTTTGTTACACAAATGTTATCATTTCATGTATGAATTATTGGACTTCATGTCCTTTCGACCATAAAGAGACCTTTTTGAAAGGTAGAATATTCGTTTTTTCTAGAGTCTTATATATGTACTCAGGAAATTAATTGCAGTGTTGGTATATTACTAACAACACTTGCAGAATTTCCCTGGAGTTGGTAATTTACTTAATTATTAGAAAATTACTAGTAAGATTGGAAAATTACTGGTAAGATTGGTATTCTACCAACACAGAAAGTTTTCAATTGTCCACTGCATGGAACCATAAAATTTTGCAAAGCTTCGTAAGTCTGTACCTCTGCAACAAGAACTTAAATCCCAACTGATAATTTCAATTGTTGAAACTAGAAACGCAGTAATGAATCAATCAGAAGCCCCTGTAGAAATCGGTTGTAAGTTATCAAAATTAAAGGTCCTTTGTGACCATTGCACATGATCATTAACTAGGGAGGGTTATGTTTGCACATGAGCATTAACTAGGAAGGGTAATGTTCATGCTAGACAAGATGTTTTGCCCTCCTTCTTCATTTCTTCAATGTGGAAATTTTCAGGGGAAATCAGCAAAAATTCTGCGAATACAGTCACTGATGTCTAATTGAATTCACAACACTGAATGCAACACATTGCACATTAATCTCCGTGAATGAATTCTGGAGCAAGTCATCTTGAATCCTCGATGAATTTCTCCCATGATGATATTAATTAATAATTACACCCACTAAACATTTTAGAGGTAAGTAGGACCATGACAGACCAAGAAAAGAAGAAAAAAAATTGCAGAACCAATCGATTATTCTAAGTTTTCATGCCTTCCAGGACAATATTTCGGTTTTAGCTCAACCTCGACAAGCTCAGAAGAACAACTGATTCCCATTTTCCCATGTATGTTTTGAACTAGTTCCTAAGGAGCGAAAATCAATCCCCTAATTGGTGCAGAAGTGAACTGACGCACAGGAGTTGCAATAAGTTTCAATAGAATGTGACTTGGTCAAGGCTAAAGCTATCAAAGATTAGATGCAGATATGGAAGAATCAATCGAGTCAGCTGCCGAGTGAGTTCAACGAAAGGCTGTTTTCATTGCATGTGAATAACAATTCATGAGTGAAAATAATAGAAACAACTCAATCCGTTCCAAATCTTTTCCCAATCTGTCGCTGATTGAATCAAAGATTCGCACACGCGCACACTTCATGCAAATGGGAAGAGAAAATTACCAGAAAGGGGATACCGGTGAAGATGAAGAAAACCAAATGAAGATGCAGAGCAGGAAGAACCCTTGTTGGCTGGAGTCAGCTGCAACCAAAATGGAAAAGGAAGACCACAATCCATTAACCCCTCGGTGGGAACAGATGAGCGGGCAGGAAGACTGGGTGGCAGTCGCCGGAGGGAGATCTCCGCCTGGTCGAATCGCGTCTCGTTCTTCCGCTCGGGGTCGCCGTCACTGCTGGTTATGGGCGAGCTCACTCTCGTCGTCGCTGATGAGGGAGGAAGACGAAGGAAGGAGAAGGAAAGAACGTGAGAAGACACAGAGAGAGCAACGGGAGAAAAAACGAAACAAAATATAAAAAAACAGAGAGGAAAAGTTTAAATTTCTTAAGAATGGGTCCCACCTCCGCACGTCATGTATTTCTATTATTCCAGTCAAACCTCTTGCGGAATCTTCACTCGACACGTTCAGTTGTATCGTCCTTGCTGCTTGGAAGGGTCTTCGCACTTTTTTAAAATCTCGGTACTCGTCGGATTCCATAATCTCCTCCAATCTCTCACAGTCTCTTATTTCCAAAGCCTCTAGCTTCTTGAAGCTTGAAGGATCAGAAAACCTTTGCAGAGACTTGCAGCTATTAATAACAAGGAACACCACCGAGTTCAGCCTACCTCGAATCTCAGACAGACGAGGGCAACATGATAATTCAATATGCTTAAGCTCCTTGGCGATGGTCAGGTCAGGCAACTTCTTTAGCAACGGAAAATCGTACACAATTAAGACTCTTAAGTTCTTCGAAACTTCCAGGCCTTGAATCTCTCTTAGCTTCAAACAATTAGCTATAACTAATTCTTCCATATGCTTGAAGCTTAATGGATCAGGCAGCTGTACGACTGATTGACAGTTCATTATACTGAGAAACTCCAACGATTCTAGCTGTCCTTGAACTCTAAACAGATACTGACAATCTACTATCATAAGTCTCCGGAGCTTCTTCAAGCCTGTAAAGTCGGGCCACTTCACCAGGTATGGAAGTTTATAAAAAGAAAGAATTTGCAGGTTTTTCAAAGATTCGAGGCCTTGAATCTCTGATAGCTGTACACAACAATGGACTTTCAATACTGATAACTTCTCCAAATATGAAAGATTTATCGACATTCCCATTAACCATCTCACTTTAAAACAGAAGATCGATAAATTCTGAGGAAGCTTAGATAGGCAATCTAGGTTATCTACGGTGAGGTCAAACTCCCTGAGCTTTGAAAGGAGATTAAAATCTAGAGGTAGAGTGACCATACTATCACAACCCAACCACAAACTCTCTAGCTTTCTTAACCTTCCTATCCAATTGAGGCTTCGAGCTAGATCGGAAGGGCTTTGGTTTCCTAATTTCAAATACAAAAGTCTCAAATTTAATAGGTTCGAGAGATCTGGACATCTCAGCTCTACATTCTCGGAAAGGTATAGTTCGGTCATACTTTCAGGAAGCTTAGGTATATTGGAAATATTGGTGTGCGATAACCGCAAGACTCTTAGAAATGGTAGGTTTCCAATCTCACTTGGCATTTCCCCACTCAAATGACTACAACTCTCGGCTATGATCTCTTCAAGCTTATCCAACATCCAAAGGGCGCTAGGTAGCTTTTCTATGGAGGTTTTAGAGATGTGTAGTACTCTTAATTTCTTCATCGTCTTTATTGAATTGGGTAACTCTCGTATGTTCGACCCTTCAAGATTCAACTCAACGAGAGATCCATAATTGCCAAGTGGAAGTTCACTCAGTAAGCGACATGACATTGCACTGAGAGTTTCCAATTTCTCCATTCCATTCCATTTAGGAATTTTGGTAATAGATGTCTCATCAAGAAGAATTTCTCTCAAGTCTTCAATTTCTTCCATCTCGTCTGGCAATGTCTGAAGTTTCTCACAATATTTCAAGTTTAATAACACTAAATGCTTTAACCTACCAATAGACCTATGGACTTCAACCAGTTCCGTGCACTCTTGAAGAATCAGTTGCTCTAAATTTTCATGAGCAGAAAGGTCAGGAGTTCTATGCAAGTTTCCACATCCAGTCAAATTTAGAACCTTCAAATTCTTTGTCATCTGTAATGAAGAGAAGAGATTGATTCTGAATAAATTTTGAGATACTGGATAGCAAAGTCAATATAGCAAATTCATGTCGAAATAATACCATACCTTGAGGTGGTTCCATCCCTCCCACTCATCAGTAATTTCACTGCTTGATAGATCAAGAATCATTAGCTTCTTAAGACACATTGTGATGAATTTGAAGTAGACAGGAAAGTTATGCCATGAGAGCATTATCAAATTAGGAAGCATGATCGAATTCCTCTGGCACAAGTTGGTAGAATGAAAATGCTGACCGTTGCTCTCATCCACTTTAAGAAATCTTAATTTTGGTAGGTTTATAGATTCTTCCTTCTCAATAAAGTCTTGAAATTGATCAAACCCGAGACACATTGCTTCAACGCTTTCTCTTCCCTGCCAAAAAAAAAAAAACAAAACAAAAAACATTAAACAAAAGCTAGTGATCCCATAATTGCCTATTGAAGGCATTCGAGTTGAATAAACTTGAGGAATGTACTTCTTACATATAATTTAAAATTAATTTGCAATATAATTTACAGATGAGCATGTTATTGTACTAAGCACACAAGTAATGACTCGGTTCAGATAAAAGCAAATAAGCAAAGTCAACATGTATAAGTCGTCTCTTTAAATAGGAATAACATTTCAAATACTTTACCTCCTTTATTTCAAGGACATCAATTGCTTCTCTATAATCCCACACCCGACTTTGCTTCTCTTTACCTCTTTCACGACTGATGTCTCGCCCAAGGTCTCTTAGTTGATCATGCACCCACAGTCGGTTGCCTTCTACAATCTTTACTAACGACCTACGTTTGAGGACTTCAAGAGAATATTCAGGGAAAAACTTACAGATGTCCCACATGTAAGTCACAATTCTCACATCGAACCCAACAAAGAAGCAACAAACATCGAGAAATATTTCCTTCTCTTGAGGTTCTAATGCCTCGAAACTGATGGTCAACTTACTTTTAACCTCTTTATTGGGAATGGTCTCCAGCTTCTTTAACATGGCCTCCCATATTTTTCTGTCTACTCCATATAAATGTGAACCTATAATTTCAAGAGCCAAAGGAAGCCCACTGCAGATTTTTACTACTTTTTTCGAGAGGGAGACATATTCTGCTGGAGGATAATCTCTTCTTAATGCATGTCTACTAAACAGTATAAGAGAATGTTCAAAATCCATTTCAGTAAGCTCAAGCTGAAAATCAACACCTTTGAGAAGTTCCTTGTCTCTTGTGGTGATAATAACCTTACTTCCTCTGCCGAACCGGTGTTCACCCACCCCCACAAGGGCATCCAGCTGAGTCTTGTGGTCAACATCATCAAGTACAAGTATGACCTTTTTAGAGGATAACCTATTCTTGATCTCAATAATCCCTTCATTAATACTATTGATGGATGGGCATTCCTTTCTTAGGACTTTAGAGATGAGCTGATTCTGCAAAGTCTCAATCTTCGTCTCTCGAATCTTAGACAGGAAGCAACAGTTATCAAAATCAGCTGACAGTTTTTGTTTTGGTCGGTCAGCCGACAGTTTATTATAGACAATTGTGGCAAGAGTTGTCTTTCCGACGCCACCCATACCATAGATACCAACAATCTTTGTTCCAGTGGTCTGTTCACCTATCTTTTCCATGATTTGGTCCACTTGATCGTCCATTTCAACCAAGCAATTAGTTACTGCCAGGTAGTTCTTTTTCAACTCGATCAAAAGCTTCTGAACAATTTCTTTTGTGAACTCGCCTTTGCCTCTGATAGTATGGAAGGCAACAGAACCAAACTGTTAAATCAAGATTAAGAGAATAATATCTAAGGTACAAGCAAACCATGCACAATAATAAATTCAAGTACCTCTCCTTGAGTTCCCATCCCTTTAATTTTCCAACCTTGTTGAGAGCAGCCTTCCAGTTCTGAATAGTCTCATTAGTGTACAGCTGCTTATTTACGTGTGACTGAATGGCCTCGCCATAAGTTCCAGTCTGCTTACGAACCTCGGATGGTTCAACGTCATAGAAAATCGGCATGATCTCTTGTCCCCACTTTTCCTTGCACTCCACCATCTGGACCAACTCCATGAGGCACCATTCACTCTCAGCATATCCTTTAGAAAAGATAGGAATCGAGATCTTTGACTGCTTAATCGCTTGGAGAAGCTCTGGGCCAATATCTTTCCCAACATGAAGCTCTTCAGCATCTCTGAATGCTCGTATTCCGGCATCAACAAGGCTGTGGTAAAGGTAATCAGTGATGTCCTTGCGAGTATTGGGGCCTCTAAAGTTCAAGAATACTTCATTATAAGGTTCCATTGGCTTCTCCATTTCCTGAATTTTCAAAGGACTTGAAACGACTTGATATCCCACTTGAAAAGCATTTACTATGAAAGTGAGGTAATGATTATCATGATTTCTCTCATAAACTCTTCTATTTTAAGTCATTCTAAAAAGCAATCTCAATGACAAATGTGTGAGCTCCTTCTGGCATTGCACTAGACACCAAAATATGTCCAATTTTGGTAGAGAAGCTGACCCATCTAAATACTAAAGGAAGAAATCTCCAACTTATTGTGAAATTATGGGTTTTTAGTTCACACTTGAAATTGATTGGAAAAAGGAAAATTTAGAGAAGATAAATCACTGTCAACATATTTTTTTCTTAAACTTTTTACTTATGAGATAAATTTTTCTTAAAAGGTAAAGTCAAATGTCCCTTGCACATAAGCGCCTGCTGTGGCTTGTAGGTTGACTAATTATCTTATTATCTCATAAGAAGTTATGCCGAAACCATCCTCTTTTAGTTTTACCAAAATCGATTTGACAAAAAGATTCCACAATAATCGATTGGTTGCTCACTTGAACTTAATGGGCACAGGCAAAGAATCGCAGTCCCCTATGACTAATAGTTAGGCACGAGGCTACTGCTCACATCTGCCAGACAGCATCAGCATATCAGAAAAAGAGGAGCGGATTACTAATCACTTGTGAAGTTGATAAAAATTTCAACAGAAAAAAGAAGCATGAATGCTATAACCATTTTTCCAGCAAAATAAGTTTGACCACACAGGAGTGCCAGGAGTGCCAGGAGTGCAGGGATGACAGCTGCATTTTATGGAAGCGGAGAGGTCCGGTTCACAACAGAGTGCAACATTATAGTGTATTCAATCTGTCTCCACTGTTAAATACAAAGTTGAGAGTATCGATTTTCTACCTAGGAGTGTTCTTACTGCTAATCGCTGGAAACTATGGTATCAAAATGTCTTAAAGATACGAGTATTTCTGTTCACCAAAAAAAAGAAAAAAGAAAGAAATCCCATCAAACAAATGAAATCAACAGATCCACTCAAACTAACTTCGCGAAAACTCAGAGAGAGATAGAGAGAGAGAGAGAGAGAGTACGCCGGTGGCGAGATCGTAAGACTGAGCGTTGTCGACGATGGAACCGGACTTGCCTCCGCCTTCGCCGCTGCCGCCGCCGCCGCCGCCGCCCTCCCTCCTCTTCTTCGGCTCATCGTCGCGAGGGCCGTCGCTGCCGACACCGCTCGCCTCCGCTTCAGCTTCGTGCGGTCTCTTCTTCGTCGCCATTCCCGCTCTCTGATATCAGAAAGTTCCGATTTTTCGACACGGTACGAGGTTGACTGGTCAAGGGTTTAGGAGTCGATGTTGGTGGTGGTATTGCGTTTCAGGATCTGAGACCTGACAGTTGCATAGATGGAAGTGGTTGAGCAGGGTTTTAGTATGTGACTCGAGTAAGAGGCTAAAGCTATTAGTGTTAGACGCAACTAGCAGTGATCAATCACGGAGTCAACTGAGGAAAGAATTTGATGCTGATCTGTGAGTCCCCTCTCTTGTTTCCATCAAATTCTGCACCCATTTGCATTACGGAACAGACCCAATTCATTAAAAAGAAGGCAATAAACGAGAGGAAATTACCGGAGATGGAGGGGCTGAAGATGTAGAGTCCGGATCAAATGCTGAGAAACAGATAAAAGATCACAAGAATAATCGTTCTTGGCTTTCGAGATCGGCGGAAGAGAGACAAAAGACTTCTATGAGACGGTGAATTCACCCTCCCTCGCCGTGCCCTTCCACGAAAGCGAGGGCTTTGCTAGTTGCCAGGAAACTTCAAGCCGACCGTGAAAAAGGGAATACGCGTTTTGCTTTTGACTTTTGGGGTAATTGAGTTGAGTTTCCGGGAAATTTCTCCAAGTCCAAAGACTCTTCGGCACGAAAGGCGGGAGTACAAGAGATGTTCATGCGTGTTATTAGATTAGAAATCATTCAGTTTATGCTAGTTGATATTCTTTTAATGACGATAAAACCCTTCTTTTGTAGGTGAAACCCAGGCCCACTCAAATTTTACATTTACTAAACCCAAAAATGTAGAATTCATATATTTTTATTAATTGAGATGAATTATGTCAAAGTTATACCTATTGAGTTCGTAAGACACAAAAAGTTAAGAAAAATAACACCACAAATGATATAATTTCCGTACAACACTCACTTGAGTTTTATAACTTTTTTAGGATCACTCAAGTGATATAACTTTCGTTCAGCAGTCACTTAAATGTCATAATCTTCTTCTTCTTCTTTTTTTGTGCCATAACTTTTTAAAATCATTCACCTAAGTGTTAAAAATTCAAAATGGTATAATATCTGTGATAAACGTTTTTAAAAGTCATGGTAGTTGAGTAAGTTATGACATTTAAGTAAATATTTTTTAAAAAAAATTATGACACTTCAATAATGAGAAAGAAAAGTAATTACAAGAGTCAAGTAAATGTCATACGAAAGTTATGACATATATAATATTTTATTTGTCAAAAGTTGCATGGAAAGGAGTAAAGCTCCAAAAAAAATTGCAATAGTAGTGAAAGCTTACCAATTATAGGTGGTTCGAACAGAACTTCCAAAACCGAAGATATCAATATGTGCAACCATAGTAGTGTGTCTGGTTAGCATTTAATAGGTTGGGTAGCCATCCGGCCTTTATTTAGTTATAATATATGGGGTGAAATGGTAATGTTCATATCACCACCAGAAGGCAAGGCATCCTGAAATTTTTAAACAGGGAAAATTTTAAGAGAAACTCAACTATCCTATAATCCAAAAGTTGGAAATTACAAAATTATAAGTAAATCATTAACTACAAAATATAAGTCAACTTAACTTATTTTTATAAGTTATTTACGATTAAACATAAAAATAATAATATATTGATATGCAACGATGATTATCAACAAACGAAGTATTCATTGTTTTTAAACAATGACTGGTAAATTAATTTGAATTACTATCATGATATTATATTGTAGATATCTAAATCTAAAGTAAATGCAATCATAGTGTAAAATCTACGTTAAATAATGGTATTTTTATTGCATTTTATTCTCAATTTGGTTTTCCTAAAAGTGGACGTGGTGTGTTCATTTTAAGAGAGGCGTTGATATGGTTGCTAATGCCAAATGTTTATTTTGTAATGATGATATGAATTTGTTTTGAAGATTTTGGAGAAATAAAGATCTAAAAAAAGGATAGAAAAATCAGACAAGAAATCATTCTGGAGAGGTCAATTTCTCTTCATCAAGTAGTTTTGAACGTCATTCATATAAAAAGAAAAAAGAAAGATGCTCCGAACAGTGCCCTAGACAGTGGAGATTGCATTCGTTGTTGCACGAATTCATCCTCCCATAATCAAATTTAATTCATGAAATTTATTCTACTTTTAGTTTTTTGTGAAATTTCTTTGGCTACCTTGCTCAGGGAGCTCTTGGAGAAGCCAAAGATTATACTCTTTGATCTTCTTCAACATGTTACCGCGAACATGCGCCTCTCCAAGTCCCCGAGCTTCCTGGCGTCCACCACCTCGCAGTCGAGCACCAGCACCCTTTCGATAATCTTTGCAAATCTGAGCAAGGGTCACGGCCATCATTGCCGAATGGACAAGGGCAGCTAGTGGCCAGGTCGCAGCCGGCCTCACCGGGAAGTGGCCGGGGGCTGCCACCTTGCTTGGTTCGCTCTTTGCATACGGGCATGCACACTCACTCACTTCGTTCCTTTCTCAGCATGGGAAGGTGGTAGTGAGGGCCGAGCTGGCTTCTTCTAAGTCCGGCGAGGAACACCGGCCAAGCACTGTCCTTCCTGGTTCTCCACTATTTGACTTTTCCTCTTTTTTCCTCTTTTTTACTTTTTTCAGGTTTTTATTTTTAGAAATCTTGGAATCAATTTTTTCCCTTTTTCTTTTTTACACTTTCTTAAATTTTGCTGATATAGCAATCATTTCAATGCCTCTATCTTCAGGGGAAAAAAGTCATGTTATTTTTTTTCCCATTAACTGAATTAGAATGAGTTAATAGAAAGATTCAATTGCATTAGTTTAATAAGTTTTAAGTTTTAATTGTACTTTTTGAAAATTATTGAAAAATTATTGAATGTGATTGCACTTTTGTGACATATTTTAAGACTTATGGTGCATTTATCCCCTCTTAAGGGATAATAACACAAATGTTCATTGAACTTGGGCTTAATGTTTAATATTATCCCTAAATTTTTAATTTGTTTGATGTGATCTCTAAATTATTTATAGATGTTTAATTTAGTCTTTAGATTAAATTCGCCATTTCCATATAGTTTAAGCACTATATTGAACATTTATTAATAGTTCATCACTGCATTATATAAATTAAAGTTTAAAAATGATATAACACATTTAAACAAAGTTCAAATATCACATTAAACAAATTAATAATTTGGGAACTATCGAGTCATCTTTTTCCATTTTTTAAAATCTAAAACGCTAGAAACTTAAGCATAGACTAATAGATTCATGTATAACTTCTTTGATAATTTTCTGAGATTTGAACAATAATATAAATTTTAACAAAAAAGTAATTTAAAAAAAAAAAACTACTGTTGACTTTCTTAACTCCAAACAAGCATTAAATCAATTACTTTTGGCCATTTCTTTACAATATCACTTGGCGGGCCGGATGTTAAGGTAATAAGATGCAGAGGACACCATTTTCATGGAAGAGACGGTTGGTGCATTGCCATGTTCTTCAGCGATATTGTCCCAACCATCGATCAATATGTCTCTCTGATGCGTCGCCAAGAAACACCTGAAGCTCGGCATGGCCGTCCACTCCCACCTCATCAAGACCGCACTCGCCAGCGACTCTTTCCTCGTCAACCATCTCATTGGCATGTACTCCAGATGCTCTTCCATCTGAAGCGCCCACAAGGCTTTTGCTGATCTTGATACAAAGAACAGTTACTCTTGGAACACCATCATATCTGCATATGCCTGGATTGGCGATTTCAAGAAAGCGCTCGTCTTATTCGATGAAATGCCGTAGAGGACTCTTGTCTCTTATAATTCCTTGATTTCTGGGTTGTCCCGTCATAGGTTTTATGTGGAGCCTCTGAGCGTCTTCATGCATATGCAAAAGGAATGAGATTGTCTATTCATGGATGAGTTTACTTTTGTGGGTGTTGTGGGTGCTTGTGCTCGCTTGGGTTCATTTAAGTTCTTGCGCCAGGTTCATGGAGTTGCCATCATAATGGGCTTGGAATTTACTAAGATCACTTACGATTCCCTGATTGATGCTTATGGTGTGGTGGAGTTGATATATGCCGTGCGTTGTTCGAGGTTATGCCTGAGAAGGATATTGTGTCGTGGACTTCCATGGTTGTTGCTTATACGCAAGCCCAGAACTTAGATGACGCTTGTGCAATATTCAACAATATGCCAGTGAAGACCACGGTCTCTTGGACTGCATTGATCTCAGGCTTTGTGCAGAATGGCCATGGTGATGAAGCTTTGGACCTTTTTCTTCAAATGCATGAGGAAGGAATACAGCCAAGTCCTCATACTTTTGTTAGTGATCTATGTGCTTGTGCTGATCAAGCACTTGGTGAAAGAGGCAAACAGATCCATGGTTACATCGTGAGGACCTGCTTTAATAGAGATTTGGAGAACATATTCATATGGAATGCTCTAATTGACATGTATTGCAAGTGCGGTGACATGAGATCAGCTGCGATCTTATTCTCAAGGATGCCGAAAAGGGATATTGTATCATGGAATTCGATGATAACTGGGTTTGCACAAAATGGTCTAGGCCATGAGTCACTTGTTTTTCTCAAGACAATGCTAGAGACGAATGTAAGACCCGACCTTATCACGTTTCTTGGCGCTCTATCTGCTTGCAGCCACACAGGTCTAGATGTTGAAGCGCTTCAGATTTTCAATGCAATGGAAAACGATTACAGCCTCCAACCCAGATTCGATCACTACGCTATTTTGGTCGATCTGCTCGGGAGGAAAAACAGACTTGAGGAAGCCATGGAGTTAGTAGAGAGTGTCTCAAACAAATCAAACCATGTTGGAATGTGGGGTGCACTTTTGGGTGCATGCAAAGTCCATGGTCATCTAGTTATTGCCCGAAAAGCTGTGGATGCTCTATTGAATTTGGAACCGCAAAATGCTGCGAGGTATGTTATGTTATCAAGCATAAATGCCAAACTAACAGATGGGATGATTCCTGCGGAGTAAGGAAGCAAATGGAGGAGAGAGATTTGACAAAAGATGTGGCAAGCAGTTGGATTGAGATAAAGAATGAAATGCACAAATTTCCAGAAAAGGACCAATTCCACTATCAGATAGGAGACACATACGAAGTGCTCAGAAAACTAGCATATCATATGAAGGAAGCTGGATATGTTCCTGAGCCCAAGTTAAGACTCATCTTAGATGATGATGATGATGGTGATGGTGGGTAATGAATGAAAAGTGTTTAGATGTAAGATGCTGGAGAAAAAATAGAAGGCTACGGCTGCAAGGTGATTGCTCTTCTCCTAATGAACAATTCATATCTTCCTAGAGAACCTCAAGTTAAAGATACCATAAAGTTTCAGGAAGGACTCATGGTCCACCGAAAATCAGGTATCATGAAAGCCTCTCGTCGTACCTGGAGGTTTTGCGTGAGGTAGGTGGAGATTGCTTAGATGCTATCTGGTAATTGCATTGTGTACATATTCTTAGATTCTGACCTCGTTGTTACTGGAACAATGGAAAGTGTGCACCTTGCCATTTTTGGTTATTTTGGATGCTGCCTAACCAGATCAATTTTTTTTTTCTTGGGTTATGTCCATGTCCCTTTGAGGGAATAGACGGTATTGCAGAAGTTTTCTCTCAGGTTAAACATGATGTCCCTGACCAGGGCGTGACCTGGAACATCTCTAAGAACTATATACAGCTTGAAGCTCCACACTTGTCATTGTTCCCGTGATTTTTTGTCAGGCTTCTGCTTCAGCAAGGAAGCAGTTTAGAGCTAACGATTTTCCACGAAATGTTGATGAAAGGTCTAACTTGTACTAATCTGGGATGGAGTTCCATTCTTTGTTTTCTTCTCACTGAGTGTATTGTTCTCCAGGAATTCAGGAAAGTATGCGCATGGTCAAATAGAGGTTGTGGCCTATGATTCTTTTAGCTGTGGCTGATGGTTTGATCATTGTCCCGTGGGATTGCTTACGAGCGACCTGTATTTGCGGTGTTGGTCCGCTGCTCCCAACAGTAGAAATTACCTCAGGGTTTGACTGTACACGTGCAAGTTACAACTCATGGTATTTTCTTCTATATCTTAACATAACTACATCGAGAAACCAGAGTGGATATTTTGAATCATGCTAAGAACGGATGTATTTGTTGACAGAAGATGTAAAATATTTTGCATGCAAAGCACTGTGCGAGTGTCATTCCATAGAAGGACACATTAAAGATCCACCTTTGTAGAAACACTAATCTAAATGTCCGTAAACTCCGAACCCGACCAATATGGACAATATTATGGACAATATTTTGGAGGGATGAGTCTAATCTCAGCAAATGAGAGTTCTAGGTCCATGTACTCACCAGTCGATCCGAGAACACAACAGTATAGTAACAATTATGGTCAATTGGAAAAACAATACTCACTTGAGATATGTAATCCATGCATTATATACAAATGACTATAATTATCTGTGCAATGAATCAAATAGATGCACTCCAATGCAAACAATTGAACGTGAGATGCGCAATACCCGTTGCTCATCCATATACACAGCGTATTTATGCCCACCTGTCACCGGTCATGACTTATCTCAACTAACGAGACATCGTCACCGACTCATGAGACGAAATCATAAAAACATTTTTGTCACGCTTTAGTTGCAGTGTTGGTATATTACTAACAACCCTTGCAGAATTTCCATGGAGTTGGTAATTTACTTCATTATTAGAAAATTACTAGTAAGATTGGAAAATTACTGGTAAGATTGGAATTCTACCAACACAGAAAGTTTTCGATTTTCCACTGCATGGGACCGTAAAATTTTGCAAAGCTTCGTAAGTCTCTACCTCTGTGACAAGAACTTAAATCCCAACTGATAATTTCAATTGTTGAAACTTGAAACGCGGTCATTAATCATTCAGAAGCCCATGTAGAAATCTGTTTTAAGTTATCAAAACTAAAGGACCTTTGTGACCATTGCACATGATCATTAACTTGGGAGGGTAATGTTCATGCTAGACAAGATGTTTTGCCCTACTTCTTCATTTCTTTAATGTGGAAATTTTCAGGGGAAATCAGCAACAATTCTGCGAATACGGCTGCTGATGTCTAATTGAATTCGCAACACTGAATGCAACACATTGCACATTAATCTCCGCGAATGAATTCTGGAGCAAGTCATCTTGAATCCTCGATGAATTTCTCCCATGACGAGATTAATTAATAATTACACCCGCTAAAAATTTTAGAGGTAAGTAGGACCACAACAGACCAAACAAAGAAAAGAAATTGCAGAACCAATCGATTATAGTAAGTTTTCATGCCTTCCAGGACAATATTTCGGTTTTAGCTAGACCTTGACAAGCTCGGAAGAACAACTGATTCCCCATGTATGTTTTGAACTAGTTCCTAAAGAGCGAAAATCAATCCCCTAATTGGTGCAGAAGTGAACTGACGCACAGGAGTTGCAATGTGTTTCAATAGAATGTGACTTGGTTAAGGCTAAAGCTATTAAAGATTAGATGCAGATGGAACAAAATCAATCGAGTGAGCTGCCGAGTGAATTCATCGAAAGGCTGTTTTCATTGCGTATGTATGATAAGTCATGACTGATATAATAAAAACCAACTCAATCCGTTCCAAATCTTTTCCTAATCTATCACTGATTGCATCAAAGATTCGCAGGTGGACCCAATTCATGCAAATGTGAAGAGAGAAAAATACCAGAAAACCAAATAAAGATGTGGAGAAGGCAAAAGGCAAGACCTTTTGCCCGTGGGAACAGATCGGCGGGTAGGAAGACAGGGTCACAGTCCCCAGAGGGAGATCTCCGCCTGGTCGAATCGCGTCTCATTCTTCCGCTTGGGGTCGCCGTCGCTGCTGGTTCTGGGCGAGCTCCTCGCTCAGGTCATCCCTGATGAGGGAGGAAGAGGAAGGAAGAAGGAAAGGATGTGAGGAGAGAGTGGGGGGCAACAGCAGAAAAGACGAAACGTAAAATTAAAAAACAGAGAAAGAAAAAGTTGAAATTTCTTAAGAGTGGATCCCACCTTTCCACGTCATTTCAAGATAATATTCCTCACCAATCTGATACGGAATCTTCTCTCCGTGATTTCACTTTTCTATACCTTGATTCTTCAAAGGGTATTCTGACTTTTTTCAAATCTCGATACTCATCCGATTCCAAAATCTCCTCCAACCTCTCACATTCTTGTATTTCCGTGCGCTGCAACTTCTTGAAGCTTGAAGGATCAGAAAAATTTTGCAGAGACCCACAGGCATCAATACGAAGCCACAACACTGATTCTAGCCTACCTCGAATCTCAACCAGACGAGGACAACGCCTAAAACCAAGATCCTTGAGCTCCTTGGCATTGGTCAGGTCAGGTAACTTCTCTAGCAACGGAAGATCTACCACATAAAAGGACCTCAAGTTCTCTGAAGCTTCCAAGCCTTGAATTTCTTTTAGCTTCCAACAACCATTTAGATATATTTCTTCTATATGCTTGAAGCTTAATGGATCAGGCAGCTGTTCGAGTGATCCACACTGCACTAAACAGA
Source organism: Eucalyptus dawsonii (assembly GCA_016097615.1). Taxonomy (NCBI): domain Eukaryota; kingdom Viridiplantae; phylum Streptophyta; class Magnoliopsida; order Myrtales; family Myrtaceae; genus Eucalyptus; species Eucalyptus dawsonii. The sequence goes on from CM027878.1 coordinate 78,692,917, forward strand.
GAGTCTCCAACGATTCTAGCTGACCTCGAACCTCAATCAGTTTAGGACAATCTTCTATCCAAATTCTCCAGAGCTCCTTCAAGCCAGTCAGGTCGGGCAACTTCACTAGCGACCGAAGATACCCAAGACCAAGCTTTTGCAGGTTTTTCAATTGTTCGAGGCCTTGAATCTCTTTTAGTTGTTCCCAATGACAGACTACCAAATGTGATAACTTCTCCAAATATGAAAGATTTATCGACTTTTCCATAAACCTGCGCCCCTCAAAATGGAAGTATGATAAATTCCGAGGAAGCTCAGGTAGGCGTTCTAGGTTATTTACGACAAGTTTAAGCTTCCTGAGCTTCCAAAGGAGATTAAAATCTGAAGGTAGGGTGACCAGACTATCACAATCCAACCACAAGGACTCTAGCTTTCTTAACCCTCCGATCCAATTGAGGCTTGGAGCTGGATGGGAAGGGCTTTGACACTTTAATTCCAATGTCAAATCTCTCAAATTTAATAGGTTTGAGAGATCTGGGCATCTCATCTCTTGATTATTGATCAGGTATAATTCGGTCATACTTTCAGGAAGCTTAGGTATATTGGAAATGCTCGTGTCCGATAACCTCAAGATTCTCAGAAATAATAGTCTTCCGATCTCACTTGGAATTTCCCCACTCAAATAGCTACACTTGCTGGCATCGATCTCTTCAAGCTTCTCCAACATCCCGAGGGCGCTAGGTAGCTTTTCTAAGGAGGATTCAGAGATCCTTAGTACTCTCAAATTCTTCATCATCTCTATTGATTTGGGTAACTCTCGTATGTTGGAAGAAGAAAGAACTAACTCAATGAGAGATCCAAAATTTCCATATGGAAGTTCAGTCAGTGAGCTACATGACACTGCACTGAGAGTTTCCAATTTCTCCATTCCTTTCCCTTTGGGAATTTTGGTAATAGAGGTCCCATCGACTTGAAGTTCTGCCAAGGCTTCCAGTTCCTCCATCTCGTCCGGCAATGTCTGAAGTTTCCCACAACCTCCCAAGTTTAATAATACTAAATGCTTTAACCTACCAATAGACCTATCGACTTGAACCAGTTCTGTGCACCCTTGAAGAATCAGTTGCTCTAATTTTTCATGAGCAGAAAGGTCAGGAGTTCTACGCAAGTTTCTGCATCCAGTCAAATTTAGAACCTTCAAATTCTTTTGTCATCTGTAATGAAGAGGAGGTTAATTCTGAATCATTTTGAGATATCAGACAGCAAAGTCAATATAGCCAATTCATGTTGAAATGATACCGTACCTTGAGGTGGCTCCATCCCTCCCACTCATCAGTAATTTCATTACTTGATAGATCAAGAATCACTAGCTTCAAAAGAGAACATGCGGTGAATTTGAAAAAGATAGAAAAGTTATGCCATGAGAGCCATCTCAAGTTCGGAAGCACGATCAGATTCCTCTGGAAGCAGTTGGTAGAAGGAAAATGCTGAACGCTGTTCTCATCCAAGTCTACACAATCCACTTGAAGAAATCTTAATTTTGATAGGCTTATAGGTTCTCTCTTCTCAATGAAGTCTTGAAATTGATGATCAAACTGGAGACGTATTGCTTCAACGTTTTCTCTTCCCTGCCCCCCGCCCCCCAAAAAAAAAAAAAAAAAAAAAAAAAAAAAGAAGCTAGTGATCCTATAATTGCCTGTTGAAGGCATTCGAATTGAATATACTTGAGGAATGTACATCTTATATATAATTTAAAATTAATTTCCAATATAATTTACAAATGAGCATGTGATCGCACTGAGCGCACAAGTAACGACTCAGTTCAGATAGAAGCAAACAAGCAAAGTCAACGTGTATAACTCGTCTCTTTGAATAGGAATAACAATGCAAACACTTTACCTCTTTTATTTCAAGGACATCAATTGCTTCTTCATGATCCCACACCCGACTTTGCTTCTCTTTACCTCTTTCACGAACGATGTCTTGACCAAGGTCTCTTAGCTGACCATGCACCCACAGTCGGTGGCCTTCTGCAATCTTTATTAACGACCTCTGTTTGAGGACTTCAAGAGAATATTCAGGGGAAAACTTACAGCTGTCCCACATCTGACTCACAATTCTCACATCATACCCAACAAAGAAGCAACAAACATCGAGAAATATTTCCTTCTCTTGAAATTCTAATGCCTCGAAACTGATGTTCAATTTACTTTTAACCTCTTTATTGGGAATGGCCTCCAGCTTCTTTAACATGGCCTCCCATATTTTTCTGTCTTTTCCACATAAAAGCGAACCTATAATTTCAAGAGCCAAAGGAAGACCACTGCAAATTTCTACTGCTTTTTTCGAGAGGGAGACATATTCTGCTGGAGGACAATCTCTTCTTAAGGCATGTCTGCTAAACAGTTTAAGAGAATGTTCAAAATCCATTTTAGTAAGTTCAAGCTGAAAATCAACACCTTTGAGAAGTTCCTTGTCTCTTGTGGTAATAACAACCTTACTTCCTCCACCAAACCGGCGTTCACCCACCCCCACCAGGGCATCCAGCTGAGTCTTGTGGTCGACATCATCAAGTACAATTATGACCTTTTTAGACAATAACCTCTCCTTGATCTCAGTGATTCCTTCATTAATACTTGTGATGGATAGGCATTTGTTTCTTAGAACATCAGAGATAAGCTGATTCTGCAAACTCACAATCTTTGTATCTCGAACGTTAGACAGGAAGCAACAGCCATCAAAATCAGCCAACAATTTATTATAGACGATCGTGGCAAGAGTTGTCTTTCCGACACCACCCATACCATGGATACCAATAATCTTTGTTTTAGTGGTCTTTTCACCTATCTTTTCCATGATTTGGTCCACTTGATCGTCCATTTCAACCAAGCAGTTAGATACTGCCAGATAATTCCTTTTCAACTTGATCAAAAGCTTCTGAACAACTTCTTTTGTGAACTCACCTTTCCCTCTGATAGTAATGAAGACAAAAAGAAACCAAAATTGTTAAATCAAGATGAACAAAATAATATTTAAGGTACCAACAAATTATGCACAATAATGAATTCTAGTACCTCTTCTTGAGTTCCCATCCCTTTAATTCTCCAACCTTTTTAAGAGCTGCCTTCCAATTCTGAATAGTCTCATCAGTGTACTGCTGCTTATTTATGTGTGACTGAATGCCCTCACCGTAAATTGCAGTCTGGTTACGAACCTCAGATGGTTCGACATCATAGAAAATTGGCATTATCTTTTGTCCCTACTTTTCGTTGCACTCCACAATTTGGACCAACTCCATGAGGCACCACTTACTGGTGGCATATCCTTTAGAAAATATAGGAATAGAGATTTTCGACTGCTTAATCGCTTGGAGAAGCTCTGGGCCAATCTCTTTCCCAACGCGAAGCTGTTCATCATCTCTGTATGCTCGTATTCCGGCATCAATGAGGCCGTTGTAAAGGATATCAGTGATGTCGCTGCGAGTATCTGGTCCTCTAAAGCTCAAGAATACTTCATAATGAGGTTCCATTGGCTTCTCCATTTCCTGAATTTTCCAAGGACTTGCAACGACTTGATATCCCACCTGAAAAACATTTACTATGAAAGTGGGGTGATGATTATCATGATTTTTCTCAGAAACTCTTCTATTTTAAGTCACTCTAAAAAGCAATCTCGATGACAAATGCATGAGCTCCTTTTGGCATTGCACTAGACACCAAAATATGTCCAATTATGGTAGAGAAGTTGACCCATCTAACTACTAAAGGAAGAAATCTCCAACTTATTGCGAAATTATGGGTTTTAGTTTACACTTGAAATTGATCGGAAAAAGGAAAATTTAGAGAAGATGATCACTGTCAACATATTTTTGTCTCAAACTTTTTACTTATGAGATAAATTTTTTCTTAAAAGGGTAAAGTTGAATGTCCGTTGCACATAAGCGCCTGCTGTGGCTTGTAGATTGAATAATTATCTTATCATCTTATAAGAAGTTATGCCAAAACCATCCTCTTTTAGTTTTACCAAAATCGATTTGATAAAAAGATTCCACAACAGTCGATTGGGTGCTCACTTGAACTTAATGGGCGCAGGCAAAGAATCACAGTCCCCTATGACTAATAGTTAGGCACGAGGCTACCGCTCACATCTGCCAGACAGCATCAGCATATCAGAAAAAGAGGAGCGGATTACTAATCACTTGTGAAGTTGATAAAAATTCAATAGAAAAAAGAAGCATGAATGCTATAACTATTTTTCCAGCAAAATAAGTTCGACCACATAGGAGTGCAGAGATGACAGCTGCAATTTATAGAAGCGGAGAGTTCCGGTTCACCACAGAGTGCAACATTATAGTGTATTCAATCTGTCTCTACTGTTAATAGAGAGCTGAGGGTATCAATTTTCTACCTAGGAGTATTCTTAATTCTAATCGCTAGAAATTATGGTACCAAAATATCTTAAAGATACGAGTATATCTGTTCAAAAAAAAAAAAAAAACATCGAACAAATGAAATCAACAGATCCACTCAAACTAATTTAGCTTTTAGCGACAGTAATTCACGCCAAAACTCAGAGAGAGAGAGAGAGAGAGAGTACGCGGGTGGCGAGCTCGCAAGACTGAGCGTTGTCGATGATGGAACCGGACTCGCCTCCGCCTTCGCTGCAGCTGCCAACGCCCTTCCTCCTCTTCTTCTTGCCGCTCCTCTTCTTCGGCTCGTCGTCGCGAGGGCCGCCGCCGCCGCCATTGAGGAGCTCACTCTGAGGATCGATACCGCGCGTCTCCGCTTCAGCTTCGCGCCGTCTCTTCTTCTTCGCCATTCCCGCTCTCCGATATCAGAAAGTTTTGATCTTTCGACACGGTAAGAGGTCGACTGGTCAAGGGTTTAGGCGTCGATGTTGGTGGCGGTGGTGGTATTGCGTTTCAGGGTCTGAGGCCTGACAGTTTGCATAGATGGAAGTGGATGAGCAGGGTTTTAGCATGAACGTTCTCGGCCTTTGAGATCGGCACAAGAGAGACAAGGACTCCTATCAGACGGTGAATTCACCCTCCCTCGCCGGGCCTCAAAACGGGAGGCGGGCTCGGGCTACGCTACCCCAAAACGGAAAGTCGAGTGATATGGACGGCCCTGATTTCTCCGGCTACCGATTGGAGAATCCTCGCTGTCGAGCGAAAGGGCTGGTTAAGTTTCTTGGGCCTTAACGTTGGTGATTGGAGATGGGAATGCAGCGCATAAAACAAGCAGTCTGGCCCAAGGCCTTAAGATCCACAGCAGAAGCAATACGAAAAACCCTTCTACGTTGGAAGCTTAGCCTGGATTCAATGGTAACACAATCGAGAGAAGAAACATTTGTACTGATATTTTCTGATTATTACATAAGGAGCTTGCCATATACAGAGTTTTGAGTTGCTGGCCAACCACTGAAATCAGGTGCGCAACCAACATTTACATTCTCTACCAATAACCAAACTCAGAAGTCCAAGAGATATATCCTGAAAACAACAAAAAGATACTCGGACAAGTTGGAATCCGCAAGATCAGGCTGCCTCTTTTTCTTCGTATCCTCCATCGATCATCAGAACTCAGAAAATTTTCTACCTTCTCACGCTTGTGTATATAAAAAGATTTTAGCTTCTTGAAGCTTGATGGATCCGGTTTAATCTGCCTTGGATCTCGACCACTTTAGGACATCACTGCAGATAAAATTTCTGGAGCTTCTTCAAGTTGGTCAGGTCAGGCAACTTGTCCATAGATGGAACTCCGTCAAGCTTGAAGGCACTTGGGCCCTCCAAAACTTGAAGGCCTCTGAACTCTCTCACTTTAGGGCAATGAGCAACTTCCAAATCTGACAGTGCCTTCCAATTTGAAACGTCTATCGATGTTTTTATTTCCTTGCATGATTCGGTATCTAAGTACAACAAATTTGGGGCAAGGCTAGGTCGGCAGTGCAGCTTCTTGGAGGGGACCAGTTCAGGTTCCTTGAGCTGTGAAAGAAGAATGATGTCCGAAGATGGGGTGATGAAATAATGAGATTCCAACAGCAAGGATTCCAGCTTCCCTAACCTTCTGAGCTACAAAGGGTGCGTTTGGAATTAGCATTTCCAAACCCCTTTAGACCTCCAAAGCCCTTTGGGCTAAAAAATTGGTGTTTGGCAAAATATTTTGTAAGGCATTTGGCTGAAAGCCTGCCTTGTGAAGGCTGAAAGCCCAAGGCAGGGGTACCCCTGCCTTGGGCATTTCAGCTTTCTCGGTAAGCTGATGCTACTGTTCATATTTTTTTTTTTCCAAAATTATCCTTACGAACTATTTGTTTTTCCTTTTTCTGCCCTTGTGAAGATCACTGTTCATCTTCTCCGTCGCCGAGGTCCCCCGGCAGCAGCTGCTCGGGTCGCGCGACCACCGGCGAGGTCGCGCGACCGCCGGCGAGGTCGCCCGACATCCGGCGAGGTCGCGCCACCGCCGGCGAGGTCGCGCGACCCAGGCGCGGCCGTCGCCGAGGTCGCGCGACCCAGGCGCGGCCGTCGCCGAGGTCGCGCGACCGAGCGCGCCGTCGCCGAGGTCGCGCGACCAGCGCGGCGTCGCGAGGTCCCCCGACCTCGGGCGCGGCCCTCGCCGAGGTCCCCGACCTCAGGCGCGACCACGCCGGCCCTCGCGACGGCGTCGTGCGACCTCGCGGGCCCAGATCCGGGGTCGCCGGAGGTCGCGACGGCGTCGCGCGACCTCGCCGGCCCAGATCAGGGGTCGCCGGAGGTCGCCGAGGGTCGCCGCCGGCCGCCGGATGCCGCCTGCCCTCGCTGGTTTTCATTTTTTTGTTTTTTTTTGTTTTTATTTTTTTTTGATATTTTTTTTTTCACAAAAGCCCTTTGTCCCCCAAACACCATTTTAGCCAAAGCTACTTCAAAAAGGGCTTTTAAATTATAATTTACCAAACACAATTTGCATTTTGAAAAACACATTCAACTCAAAGGTCTTTCGATTTTCCCAAAGACTTTCCCCAAAAGTCTTCCCAAACGCACCAAAGGACTTGAGCTTCAATGAAATTAGAAGCATCATCCAAATTGTCAAAACCTGAATTTTACATACAATTTGAATATCAAATTAATAAGTAACTTAACATCAAGTGAATATACGTAATTTTTTCTATTACTTTACATAATTTAAACCTTGTACAGAAGATCCACCTTAAAAAGATAATATGTAGAAGCACAGATCTAAACATCCCTAAACTCCACCAATATGTATAATATTTTTGAGGAAGTGAGTTTAAGTTCAGTAAATGAAAGCTCTACTTCCAAAAGGGGAGTAGGCTACTTCCAAAATGGGAGGCCTACTCGCTATTGGACCCGAGAACACAACAATAACAATTAGCAAATAAGGTCATATATCATTATCAGTAGGAAAACCAATATTCACCTAAGACAGTGTAATCCGTGCATAATATAAAAATGACTATAATTATCTGTGCAATGAATAAAATAGATGCAATGTTTGACATTTGTTTTAACACTCAAATACACACAATTGATCATACCAAATCTCATAATGTATGGATATCAATAGCTCATCAATATACACAAGTAAATATTTATTCCCTACTTGTTACTAGCCACGACTCATCTTGACTAACTCAACTAACGAGACATCGTAACCACTAAATAATGCGGGACAAAATCATAAACACATATTTACCATGCTTCAACCCATTCATCACAGGTATCCTCCAACGATGATAAATATAGTATAAACGCATAATGATGGCTATCCTAGACTCATTCTCATCAAGATTCATACCCATTCTATTTTCTTTCGTTTCTCAATCTTGTTCCTCAAGTTCATAAATTCATATATAGGCTATTCAAGTCACATCAGGTTACACAAGTCATATAATTTCATGCATAAATCATTGTACTTTATGTCTTCTCAATCTTATAGAGAACGGTAGAACATCTGTCGTTTCCCAGAATCTTATATACATACTTAGAAAAATTAATTATAGTGTTGGTATATTGCTAACAACACTTGTAGAATTTCAATGGAGTTGGTAATTTACATAATATGGGGAACAAGCACACTTGGAGAGCGCACCACAACAGAAAGTCGTATGCTGTATTCGAAAGTAGAGTTACTAATTTACTTACGATACTGGTTAAATTTCAAATGAGTTGATAATTTACTACTTCATTGAAATATTAGTAAATTTCTGATAAGTGTTAGTAATTCACTTACGACACCGGAAAATTTGCAACAGATTTGGTAATTTACCAATCTGGTGGGAAATTGCTAAATTTCTGACAGCTTTGGTAATTTACTACCTGCTTACCTAACAAGCAAGTAACCAGTCATTTTCTTTTACCTAACAATTCCAATTTTGCTGGTAACACCACCCAAAATTTTCAAAAGATGAAACTAGAAACGCCTGCAGAAATCTGTTTTAAGTTATCAAAACAAAAGAACCTCGGTGAACATGCACATGATCATTACCTAGGGAGCACTTCATGTTTATGCTAGACACAATGTTTTGCCCCTACTTCTTCATTTCTTCTATGTAGAAATTTTCATGGGAATCAGCAACAATTCTGTGAATATGGTTGCTGATGTCACATAGAATTCGCGACACTGAATGCAACACATTCTCAAGGTAATGCCTCAAGAACATCAATCTCTATGAAAGAAATCTGGAGCAAGTCATCTTGAATCCTTGATGAATTTCTTCCATAACAAGATTCAATCACTAAGTACACCAGCTAAAATATTAGAAGTAGGACCACAACAGACCAAAAAAAGAAGAAAGAAATTGCAGAACCAATCGATTATGGTAAGTTTTCATGCCCTCCAGGACAATATTTCGGTTTTAGCTAGACCTTAATAAGCTCAGAAGAAGAATCGAGCCCCGGTTGACTATATTGCCTAAGATAAATGAAATCAGTAAATCCCCCCCTCCCCGGAAAAAAAAGGACAGAAAAGAACCTGATTCCCCATGTGCGCTGTGAACTAGTTCCTAAGGAGCGAAAATCAATCCCCTAATTAGTGCAGAAGCGAACTGACGCACAGGAGTTGCAATGTGTTTCAATAGAATGTGACTTGGTTTAGGCTACAGCTATTAAAGATTAGATGCAGATGGAAGAAAATCAATCGAGTCAGCTCCTGAGTGAGTTCATTGAAAAGCCGTTTTCATTGCAGATGAATGATAAGTCATGACTGAAAATAATAAGAACTACTCGATCCATTCCAAATCTTTTCCTAATCCATCACAGATTGCATCAAAGATTCGCACGCGTACCCAATTCATGCAAATGCGAAGAGAAAATTACCGGAAAAGGAATAGATGCAGCGAAGGAAGGACCCTTGTTGGCCTGAGTCAACTGCAACCAAAATGGAAAAGGAAGACCACAATCTATTAACCCCTCCTCGTGGGGAAAAGATCGGCAGGCAGGAAGACGTGGTCGCAGTCCCCAGAGGGAGATCTCCGCCTGGTCGAATCGCGTCTCGTGATTCCGCTCGGGGCTGCCATCGCTGCTGGGTCTGGGCGACCTCCTCGCTCGGGTCGTCGCTGATGAGGGGAGGAAGACGAAGGATGGAGAAGGAAAGAATGTGAGAAGAGAGAGAGCGCAAAAAGAAAGTTAAGAGAGTAAATTGAAATTTCTTAGGGATGGGTCCCACCTACACACGTCATTTCAAGAAAATATTCCTCACCACTCCAGTTCAGAATCTCCTCTCCCTCATTCCCTGCCCGCGGATATTGGCATTCCTTATATGCCATCTCTCACTTTTTCCATATCTCTGTACTCATCGGATTTCAGAATCTCCTCCAATTTCTCACATTCTCTCATATACAAGCTCCGTAGTTTCTTGATGCTTGAAGGATCAGAAAACTTCCGCAGAGACCCGCAACAATTAATAGAAAGATATATCAATGATTCTAGCCTACCTCGAATCTCAACCAGAAGAGGACAATGCCATATCTCAAGCTTCTTAAGCTCCTTGGCATTGGTCAGGTCAGGCAACTTCTCTAGCAATGGAAGATCGTCCACACTTAAAAACCTCAAGTTCTCCGAAACTTCCAGGCCTTGAATCTCTCCCAGCTTCCAACAGCCATCTATAGAAAATTCTTCTATACGCTTAAAGCTTAATGGATGAGGCAGCTTTTCGAGTGATTTACAGTGCCATAAAACAAGCACTTTCAGCGATTCTAGCTGACCTCGAACCTCAACCAGATTAGGACATTTCTTTATACTAAGTGTCATGAGCTTCTTCAAGCTGGTCAGGTCAGGCAACTTCACCAGCGATTGAAGATAACAAAGATTAAGCTGTTGCAGGTTTTTCAAATGTTCAAGGCTCTGAATCTCTATTAGCTGTTCACAATCATGGACTTTTAATTTTGATAACTTCTCCAAATATGAAAGATTTATCGACTTTTCCATTAACCGCAGCCCAGCAAAACAGAAGGATGACAAATTCTGGGGAAGCCTAGGTAGGCATTCTAGGCTATCTCCAACAAGATAAAGATTCCTGAGCTTCGAAAGGAGATTAAAATCTGAAGGTAGGGTGAGCAGACTATCACAATCCAACCACAAGGACTCTAGCTTTCTTAGCCCTCCAATCCAATTTAGGCTTGCAGCTGGGTGGGAAGTGTTTCGATACTTTAATTCCAACTTCAAATCTCTCAAATTTAATAAGTTCGTGAGATCTGGGCATCTCATCTGCAGATTACCCTTCAGGTGTAATTTGGTCATACTTTCAGGAAGCTTAGGCATATTGGAAATTTTCGTGCATTCCAACGTCAAGGTTTTAAAAAATGACAATCTTCCAATCTCACTTGGAATTTCCCCACACAACCATATACATTGGCTAGCATTGATCTCTTCAAGGTTCTCCAACATCCCAAGGGCACTAGGAAGCTTTGTCAAGGGGGTGCTAGACATCCTTAGTATTCTCAAATTCTTCATCATCTCTATTGAATTGGGTAACTCTTGTATCCTCGAGCTTGAAAGATTCAACTCAACGAGAGATCCAAAATTTCCAAATGGAAGTTCACGAATTCTTGTACGTGACAAGTCAAGATATAATAGCGATGTTGAGCAACCAGCTAAATTGCATTTACTCAGTGATCTACATGACCTTGCACTGAGAGTTTTCAATTTCTCCATTCCTTTCCATTCAGGAATATTGTTAATAGATGTCATGTAAATTATAAATTCTGTCAAGGCTCCCAGTTCGTCCATCTCATCTGGCAATGTCCGAAGTTTCCTACAATATCTCAAGTCTAATAACACTAAATGCTTTAATTTACCAATAGACCTATCAACTTGAACCAGTTCCATGCACCCTTGAAGGATTAGTTGCTCCAAATTTTCATGACCAGAAAAGTCCGGAGTTTTATGCAAGTTTTTGCATCTGGTCAAATTTAGAACCTTCAAATTCTTTGCCATCTGTAATGAAGAGAAGAGGTTAATTCTGAATCATTTTGAAATACATGACAACAAAGTCAATATAGCAAATTCATGTTGAAATAATACCATACCTTGAGGTGGTTCCATCCATCCCACTCATCTGTAATTTTACTCCATGATAAATCAAGAATCACTAACTTCCTAAAGGAATGTGTAGTGAACTTGAAAAAGATAGGAAATTTATGCCATGAGAGCCATATCAATTGCGGAAGCATTATCGGATTCCTCTGGAACCAGTTGGCAAAAGGAAAATGCTGACCGTCATTCTCATTCAAGTGTGCACCATCCACTCGAAGAAATCTTAAATTTGATAGCCTTACAGATTCTTCCTTCTCAATGAAGTCTTGAAATTGACAATCAAACTTGAGACGTATTGCTTCAACATTTTCTCTTCCCTGCCAAAAAAGAAAAAAATTAAACAGAAGCTAGAGATCACATAATTGCCTGTTGAAGGCATTCGAGTTGAGCATACTTGATGAATGTACATCTTATTTATAAGTTCAAATCAATTTACAATATAATTCACAAATGAGCATGTGATCATACTAAGCACACAAGTAACGACTCGGTTCAAATAAAAGCAAATAAGCAAAGTCAACATGTATAACTCGTCTCTTTGAATAGGAATAACATTGCAAATACTTTACCTCCTTTATTTCAAGGACATCAATCGATTCCTCATGATCCCACACCCGACTTTGCTTCTCTAGTTTAAAATGAGCTCTTTCACGAACGATGTCTCGCCCAAGGTCTCTTAGCTGATCATGCACCCACAGTCGGTTAACTTCAACAATCTTCATTAACGATTTCCGTTTGAGGACTTCAAGATAATATTCAGGGAAAAGCTTACGGCTGGCCCACATGTAAGTCACAGTTCTCACATCAAACCCAACAAAGAAGCAACAAACATCGAGAAATATTTCCTTCGCTCGAGGTTCTAATGCCTCAAAACTGATGTTCAACTTACGTTTAACGTTTTCATCGGGAATAGTTTTCAACCTTTCTAATGTGTCCACCCAAGATTTTGTGTCTTTTCCAGCTAAAAATGAACCTATAATCTCTAGAGCTAAAGGAAGACGACCGCAGATTTCTACCGCTTTTTCCGAGAGGTAGAGGTATTTTTCTGGGGGATGATCTCTTTTAAAGGCATGTTTGCTAAACAGTAGAAGAGAATGATTGAAATCCATTTCAGTAAGTTCGTACTTCGAATCAACATCTTTGAGAACTTCCTCGTTTCTTGTGGTAATAATAACCTTACTTCCTCTGCCATACCAGCATTCACCCATCCCCACAAGAGCGTTCAACTGAGTGTTTTGGTCGACATCATCAAGTACAAGCACAACCTTTTTAGCGGATAACCTCTTCCGGATATCAGTAATCCCTTCACTATTACTATTGATGGATGGCCATTCCATTCTTAGGACTTTAGAAAGAAGCTGATTCTGCAAAATCACAATCTTTGTCTCTCGAATGTTAGACAGGAAGCAACAGTTATCAAAATCAGTCGACAATTTATTATAGACGATTGTGGCAAGAGTTGTCTTTCCGACACCACCCATACCATGGATGCCAACAATCTTCGTTCCAGTAGTCTCTTCACCTATCTTTTCCATGATTTTGTCCACATGATCATCCATTTCAACCAAGTAATCAGGCACTGCCAAGTTGTTCTTTTTCAACTCATACAACAGCATCTGAACAACTTCTTCTGTAAACTCACCTTTGCCTCTAACAATATCAAAGGCAAAAGGACAAAACTGTTAAAATTGAGATGAACAGAATAATATCTAAGCTACAAACAAATCATGAAAAATAGTAAATTCGACTACCTCCCATTAAGTTCCCATCCTCTTAATGCTCCAACCTTGCTAAGAGCTACCTTCCAGTTCTGAATAGTCTCATTAGTGAACCGCTGCTTATTTTTGTGTAAAGTAATGGCCTCACCATATCTTCCAGTTTGGTAACGAACCTCAGATGGTGCTACGTCATAGAAAATTGGCATGATCTTTCGTCCCCAGTTTTCCTTGCACTCCATCATCTGGACCAACTCCATGAGGCACCATGGACTGGTAGCATATTCTTTAGAAAAGATAGGAATTAAGATTTCTGACCGCTCAATCGCTTGGACAAGCTCCGCACCAATCTCTTCCCCAATGCAAAGCTCGTCATTATCTCTATATGCCCTTATTGCGGCACGAATGAGGCTGTTGTAAAGGTAATCGGCGAAGTCAAGCCGAGTGTCCAGTCCTCTAAAGCTCAAGAATACTTCATAATCAGATTCCGTTGGCTTCTCCATTTCCTGAATTTTCAGAGGATTTGCAATCACCTGATATCCCACCTGAAAAATGTTTACCATGAAAGCGGAGTGATGATTATCACGATTTCTCTTAGAAACTCTTCTGTTTTAAGTATCTCTAGGAAGAAACCAAGATGACAAATGCACGCGCTCCTTCTGTGCTTTGCACTAGACACCAAAATATGTCCAAATATTTTATTAATAACATAGTAAAGAAGTGGACCCATCTCAATTCTAAAGGAAGAAATTTCCAAAGTATTGCGGAATTATGGGTTATAGTTCACACTTGAAACTGATTTGAAAGAATAATATTTTGAGTAGATAAATCACTATCAACCTATATTTGTCTTAAACTATTACCTATGTGATAAAATTCCTCTTAAAGGGTGACGTTGAATGTCCTCTACACATAATGCCTGCTTCTGCTTGTAGATTGACCAATTATCTTATTGTCTGGTAAGAAATTATGATGAAACCTTACTCTTTTATTTTACCAAAATAGATTTGACAGACATTCGACGACCCTCAATTAGTTGCTCCCTTGACCTTAACGGATGCAGGCAAAGAAATGCCCCCATGAAGATCTCTAATTGGAACAGTGAAATCAATAAATTACATTAAAGCTAATTCAACCCTTTCCATTGGACTAGTTTCTAAAGAGCATAAACCATTCTCCAATTACAGTCAAATCTTAGTTTGTTAACATGCAGGTACAGGGTCAATGGGCGAGCATTGGGAGATAACATTTGCATTTGCCGGAAAGTATCAGCATATCAGAAAAAGAGGGGTGAATTACTAACAAATATCGTAGTTGATGAAATTTCAACAGAAAAAAGAAGCATGAATGCTACAATTGTTTTTCGAGAAAATAAGTTTGAACACACAGAAGTACAGGAACGAGAACTGTACTTTAGGGAAGCGGAAACTTCCGGTTCACCACAGAGTTAAGGGTATCAATTTATGCCTAGGAGCGTTCTTACTGCTAATCACTAGACAATGATATACGAATTTGTCGCCTGGAAGTCTCTTAAAGATACCACCGTCTCTGTTCGCACAGGAAAAAAAAAATCCCATCAAACAAATGAAATCAACAGATCCACTCAAACAAATTTAGGTTTTAGGCCCAGCAATCCACGCGAAAACTCAGAGAGAGAGAGAGAGAGAGAGAGTACGTGGGTGGCGAGCTCGTACGACTGAGCGTTGTTGATGATGGAACCGGCCACGGCGATGCTGACGGTGGGGATTCCCCTGGACTCGCCTCCGCCTTCGCCTTCGCCGCCTGCGCCGCCCTCCCTCCTCCTCTTCTTGCCGCTCCTCCACTTCGGCTCGTCGTCGCGAGGGCCGCCGCCGCCGCCGCCGTTGTTGAGGAGCTCACTCCGAGGCTCGACACCGCTCGCCTGCGCTTCAGCTTCGTGCCGTCTTTCCTTCTTCGCCACTCCCGCTCTCCGATATCAGAGAGTTCCGATTTTTCGACGCGGTACGAGGTCGACTGGTCAAGGGTTCAGGCGTCGATGTTGGTGGTGGTATTGCGTTTCAGGATCTGAGGCCTGACAGTTGCATAGATGGAAGTGGATGAGTATGCGACTAGAGTTAGAGGCTAAAGCTATTAGTGTTAGACGCAAATGGCAGTGATCAATCACGGAGTCAATTGAGGAAAGAAATTGATGCTGATCTGAGAGTCCCTCGGTTGTTTCCATCAAATCCTGCATCTAGTTGCATTACGGAACAGACCCAATTCATTAAAAAGAAGGCGATAAACGAGAGGAAATTACCCGGAGATGGAGGGGTGAAGATGAAGAGTCCGGATCAAATGCTGAGAAGCAGACAAAGATCACAAGAATAATCGTTCTTGGCTTTCGAGATCGGCGGAAGAGAGACAAAAGACTTCTATGAGACGGTGAATTCACCCTCCCTCGCCGTGCCCTTCCAGGAAAGCGAGGGCTTGCTAGTTGCAGGGAAATTTCAAGCCGACCGAAAAAAAGGTGAAGACGCGTTGATTTTGACTTTTGGGGTAATCGAAGTCCAAAATTCTTTGGCACGAAGGGCGAGAGTACAACTACGAGATATTTTAATTGCATGTTATTAGTTTAGAAATCATATAATATAATTCTTTAAATGACGATGAAGGCGAAACCCAGGCCCATTCAAATTTTACATATATAAAACCTAAAAGTGTTGAATTCATATATTTTAAGTATGTCAAAGTTATACACAATCAGTTCATAAGACCAAAAAAGTTATGAAAAATAACACTGCAAATGCCATAACTTCTATATAACATTCACTTAAGTACAATAACTTTTTTTGGATCACTTGAATGATGTAACTTTCGTTTGACACTCACTTAAATGCTATAATCTTTTTTTTTTCGATCAATTATGCCATAACTTCTTAAAGTCGTTCACCTAAGTGTGGAAAATTCAACATGGTATAACATTTGTGATGAACAATTTTAAAAATCGTAACACGTAAGTAAAGATATGATATGCTCAGGTAAATATTTTTTTAAATGTTACAACACTTAAATAATCGAAAAAAGGAATGGTTATGACAGTCGAGTAAATGTCATAAGAAAGTTATAACATATGTGGCTTTATATTTGTCAAAAGTTGCATTCAGCCATAAAGGCGTAAAGCTCCAAAAATATTTGCAATACTAGCAAAAGCTTACCAATTATAGATGGTTCAAACAGAACTTCCAAGACCAAGGACATCAATATGTGCAACCATAGTAGTGTGTCTGGTCAACATTTAGCAAGTTGAGTAGCCACCCGACCTTAGGCAAGGCATCTAGAAACTTTTAAAGGTATCACACTTAGATAAATATATTTTTTAAAGGTTACGGCACTTAAATAATCGAAAAAAAGAATAGTTATGGCAGTTGAGTAATCCCATAAGAAAGTTATAACAAATGTGGCTTTATATTTGTCAAAAGTTGCATTAAGCCATAACGGCATAAAGCTCCAAAAATATTTGCAATACTAGAGAAAGCTTACCAACTATAGATGGTTCAAACAGAACTTTTAGACCAGGGACATCAATATGTGCAACCATAAGAGTGTGTCTGGTCAGCATTTAGCAGGTTGGGCAGCCACCGGACCTTTATTTAGTTGGAATATTTGGGGTGAAATGGTAATGTCATATCACCACTATAAGACAAGGCATCCAGAAACTTATTTTTTTGCCAAGGAAAATTTTAAGAGAAACTAAATTATCCCATAGTCCAAAAATTGGAAATTATGAAGTTGTAAGCGAATCATGAACTACAATATATAAGTCAACTTAACTTATATTTATAGATTACTTATGATTAAAAATAAAATTAATAATATATTTATATGCATCGATGCTGATTAATCAACAAAACAATTATTCCATTGTTTTTCGACAATGACATTATAGATATCTAAATCTAAAGGAAATGCAATCATACTATGAAATCTATGTTAAATATTGTTATTTTTGTTGCATTTTATTTTGAAATTAGTTTTTATAAAAATTGACATGGCTTTTTTTTTTTTATTTATGTTTATTTTAAAAGAGGCGCTAATGTGGTTGCTAATGCCAAACGTTCTATTTTGTAAATAAGATACAAAAAATTGTTATGAAAATTTTAGAGAAATAAAGATCTAAAAAAAAAAGGATAGAAAAATCAGGCAAAATTTCATTCTAGAGAGGTGCATTCGTCTCCATCAACTACCTTTGAACATCATTCATTTAAAAAAAAAAAAACTCCGTATAGTGTTCTGGAGAGTGGAGATTGCATTCGTTTTTGCACGAATTCATCCTCCCATAATCAAATTCTTCAACGCGGTACCATGAAAATGCGCCTCCCCAAGTTCCAACGCTTGCTCGCGTCCACTACGTCGCGGTCGAGCAGTGCCACCTTTTCCGGTAAACTTTGCAAATTTGAGTAAGGTCACAGGCCACCACTGTCGAACGGGCAAGGGCAGCTAGCGGGAAAGTCGCAACCGGCCTCACCCACAAGCGGCGAGGGACTGCCACCTCTCCTGGTACACTTGTTGCACGCGCGCGCGCTCACTCACTTCGTTCCTTCCTTAGCATACGAAGGGGGTAGTGAAGGCCAAGCTGACTACGCTTAAGTCTGGCAAGGAACGCCAATCTACTGCCGTCCTTGTTGGTTCTCCACAGTTTGGCTCTTCCTCCTTTTTCCAAAAAGTTACTTTTTCAGATTTTTTTTTTTATAGAAATCTTGGAATCAATTTTTTCCTTTTTAAATTTTTTTCTTAAAATTGTTGACATGGCAACCATATTAATTCCTCCATCTTCGAATATAAAAAAAAAAGTCATGTCAATTTTTTCCATTAACTGAATTAGATGAAATTAATAGTGAACTCGATTGCAATAATTTAATAATTTTTAAGAGTTAGTTGCACTTTTGCAACAAATTTTAAAACTTATGAAGCATTTATCCCATTTTGAGATAATAAAAAAATATTATTTGAATTTTGATCCAATGTATAATATTTTCGTTAATTTTTTTATCTGTTGAATGCGGTATTTAAATTACTAATAGATGTTTGATTTAGTTTGTCAACTAAATGCATCATTTCCATATAATTTAAGGACTAATTGGATATTTATTAATAATTCATTGAACCATTTTAAATAAATTTAAAGTTTAAAAATGACATAACACATTTTGTCAAAATTCAAAGATCATATTAAATAAATTAAAAATTTATGAACAATATTAAATATTGAACTAAAGTTTATGGATTATTTATGTAATCTTTCATTTTTTTTAAAACTTCAGAAACATAAGGATGGACACATAGATTCACATATAATTTTTTGATAGTTTTCTAAAACTTGAATAATAATTAAAAAAAAAACTACTATTGACTAACTTTTTAGTTCCAAACAAATATTAAATCAATTAATTTTAGCCATTTCTTTACAATGTCGCTTCGCGTGCCGGATGTTAAGTTGCAGAGGACACCATTTTCATGGGAGAGATGACTGGTGCATTGCCATGTTCTTCAGCGACATCGTCCCAACCATCGATCACTATGTCTCGCTCATCGCAAGATGCGTCGCCAAGAAACACCTGAAGCTCGGCATGGCCGTCCACTCCCACCTCATCAAAAATGCACTCGCCGGCGACTCTTTCGTCGTCAGCCATCTCATTGGCATTTACTCCAGATGCTCTTCCATCCGAAGCGCCCACAAGGCTTTTGATGATCTTGATACAAAGAACAGTTACTCTTGGAATACCATCATATCTGCATATGCCTGGATTGGCCATTTCAAGAAAGCGCTCGACTTGTTCGATGAAATGCCGCAGAGGGTTCTTGTCTCTTATAATTCTTTGATTTCCGGGTTGTCCCGTCATGGGTTTTATGTGGAGTCTCTGAGTATCTTCATGCAGAGGCAAAAAGAATATGATTGTCTATTCGTGGATGAATTTACTTTTGTGGGTGTTGTGGGTACCTGTGCTGACTTGGCGCATTTGAGTTCTTACGCCGGGTTCATGGAGTTGCCATCATAATGGGCTTGGAATTTACTAAGATTTCTCATAATTCCCTGATTGATGCTTATGGGAAATGTGGTGGAGCCGATATATGCCGTGCCTTGTTCGACGTTATGCCTTCAAAGCATATTGTGTCGTGGACTTCCATGGTTGTTGCTTGTACAAGAGCTCGTAACTTGGATGATGCTTGTGTAATATTCAACAATATGCCAGCGAAAAACGGAGTCTCTTGGACTACACTGGTCGCAGGCTTTGCACCAGAACTTGGACTTCAATATCTGCAACCAAAATTGTAAGTTAGGTTAGCACTTACCAGGTGCGGCGGTCATACGTCCAACCTTTATCTGGTTGGACCACTTGGGGTGAAGTGGGGATATCTATATTACCGCTAGAATCCTGAAATTTTTGTTTTGCCTAAGGAAATTTGAAGAAAAATTTAATCATCCTATTATTTAAGATTTGAATAGTCCAATCATTGGGAATTACGATTGGTTATAAATATTATAAAATGATAAGTAGATGACGAAGCACAAAATATAAGTCAACTTAATTATATTTATAAATTAGCTATGCATAAAAACAAATAAATAACAGATTGGTATATCGATGCTAATTATTCATTAAAAAAATTGGGCCATTACGATTTTTTATTTTATTTTAAAGAATGACAAATTAATTGAGATTTCTAGTAACGCAATATTGTACTATAGGCTAACTTTAATTTATAGTAAACACAATAATATGGTAAAATCTACATTAAAATCATAATGCACGTGATAAATTACTTATAGTGTTGGTAATTTACAACAACAGTTAAAGTTCATTAAAATGTTGGTAAATTTCTGATGGTGTTAGCAATTTACTTACAATACTGGTAAAATTTCAGAAGAATTTGTAATTTACTAAATTAATGAGAAAATGATAAATTTCAGATAGTATAGGTATTTTACTACGGGTGTACCTAACAAGCAAGAACCGGTCTTTTTTTTTACCAGCATGATTGCCAGCAAAATTGCAATTCTACCAACAGGGAAGACTTTTCAATTCTCAAGTCCTGCGGGACTGTAGAATTTTGCCAAAGATTCATACGTCTCCACCTCTACGACAAAAACTTAAAAGCCCACCTGAAATTTCAAATGGTGAAACTTGAAACGCAATCATGAATTCACTCTAAAGCACATGTAAAAATCTGTTTTGAGTTATCAAAACTAAAGAACCTTTGCAACCATTGCACATGATCATTAACTAGATGATTTGCCCCTACTTCTTCATTTCTTCAATGTGGAAATTTTATGGGAAATCAACAACAATTCTGAGAATATGGAAATGGTTGCTAATGTCTACTTAAATTCGTGACACTGAATGCAAGACATTCTCAGGGTACTGTCTCAAGAACATTAATCTCTGCAAATGAATTCTGGATCAAGTCATCTTCAATCCTTGATCAATTTCGCCAAAAGCCAAAAATTGCCGTCCATATCAAATGAGGCCACAATGCCGAAAGAGTGCTACTACCAAGGACGGATAGAGCTGTCCCTTTTCAAAGAAATTATTACAAACAAGGGAAATTTCAAATCGCCTACTTAGAAGAATCCATTTGGAAATCATCTCTCGACTCTTAATACGTTTCTAACGATTTTCTCCAAGTTGCCTCTAACTGAAGATTCATTTTTTTTAAGTTCAAATCTGACAGGAAGTTTTTCTGCTTGTCGTAGAAATATATTGATATTCACAGTCATACAAGAACTTTATATTACAAACATGGGATGTCTTCTCAAATAGGTTGACAAAATGTATGTTGCTCATTCATATGAAAAGTTGAGGTAGGTAGTTGATACAATCCGAACAGGAGGTCAGCAATCTGGAATAGAGGTAGGTCGATACAATCTCCCTCCCTCCCTCCCTCCTGAAGTAGGTATCCAAAGTGAGCTGACAATCAGAAAAGAACAGGCGTAACAAAGAGAAAGGATCAACATCACGCCCTCGTGGAACAGAGCGAAGTGCAGGAAGACGTGGTCACAGTCCGAGAGGGAGATCGCCGCCAGGTCGATTCGCACATCATGCTTCCACTCGGGGTCGCCATCACATTACTTGACGGACATAGTCCATTGCTGCTGGTTCTGGGCGAGCTTCTTGCTCGGGGGTCGTCGCTGACGATGGAGGAAGAAGGAAAAAAAAAATTAGTGAGACAAGAGATGCAGCAGGAGGAGAACAGAAAAAGGAGAAGAAAGTCGAAATTTCTTGGGGTCCCACCTGTACGCGTGGCCATCGATTTACGGTCTCAAGTATATTCTACATGGCACAACGTATTACCCTCCCAAACTCTTTTGTCGGCCTTGCCAATTTTTTCAGATCTCTGTACTCATCGGATTCCAAAGTCTGCTCGAACTTCTCAGATTCACCTATATAAAAACTTGCCAGATTCTTGAAGCTTGAAGGATCAGATAACTTTTGCAGAGACCCACAATGATAAATAGAAAGCCTCTTCAATGATTCTAGCCTACCTCGAATCTCAACTAAACCAGGACAATTTACTAAATTAAGTAGATCAAGCTTCTTGCAGTTGGTCAAGTCAGGCAACTTCACTAAGGACGGAAGATTCCTAAGATTTAAGTACTTCAGGTGCTCCGAATCTTCCAGACCTTGAATCTCTTTTAGCTTCCCACAGTTAGATATAAGGACTTGTTCTATATTTTTGAAGCTCAATGGATCAGGCAACTTTTCGAGAGAATCACAGCACATAATGTAAAGTATCTCCAGTGATTCTAGCTGACCTCGAACCTCAACTAGTTTAGGACAATTTAATATCCACATTCCCGTAAGCTTCTTCAAGTTGGTCAAGTTAGGCAGCAACTTCACCAGAGATGGAAGACAATCAAAACGAAGCCATTTCAGGTTTTTTAAACGTTCAAGGCCTTGAATCTCAATTAGCTCTTCACAATTATGGACTTCCAAGTTGGATAACTTTTCCAAATATGAAATATCTATCAACTTTTCCATTAAACTGCGCCCAAAAATACATAATTGCGACAAATTCTGGGGAAGCCTAGGTAGCCATTCTAGTTTATCTACAAGAAGGTCAAGCTTCCTAAGCTTAGAAAGGAGATTAAAATCTGAAGGTAGGGTGGTTAGACTATGACAACACAACATCAAGGACTCCAGCTCTCCCAATTCTCTGATCCAGTAAAGGCTTGGAGCTGCGTGGAACAGGGTTCCAGACATCAAATCCAACTCCAAAACTCTCAAAATTAATAGGTTTGAGAGATCTGGCATTCTCATCACTGACCTAGTTGTAATGTATAGATTGGTCAAACTTTCAGGAAGCTTAGGTACTTTGGAGATTATCGTGTCCGATAATCTCAAGATCCTCAAAAATGGTAGTCTTCCAATCTCACTAGGAATTTCCTCCAAATTTCTACAGTTGCCAGCATCTATCTCTTCAAGCTTCTCCAACATTCCAAGGGCACTAGGTAGCTTTCTTAAGTGGGTGCAATGCACCCTTATTACTCTCAAATTCTTCATTTTCCCTATTGAGTCAGGTAACTCTTGAATGCTTGAGTTAGAAAGATCCAATTCAACAAGAGATCCAAAATTTTCGAATGGAAGTTCAGCAATTTGTGTAAAATCCAACCTAAGAATTGATAGTGACGTTGAGCAACCAGCTAAATTGCATTTACTCAGTGATCGACATGCACCTGCATTGACAGTTTCCAATTTCTCCATTCCTTTCCATTCAGGAATATTGGTAATAGATGTCCCATCAACAAGAAGTTCTGTCAAGGCTTCCAGTTCCCCCATCTCGTCCGGCAACGACTAAAGTTTCCTACAACCTCCCAAGTTTAAGAACACTAAATGCTTTAACTTACCAATAGACCTATTTATTTGAACCAGTTTCGTGCACCCTTGAAGAATCAATTGCTTTAAATCTTCATGAGAAGAAAAGTCAGGAGTCCTTTGCAAGTTTTCGCATCCAGTCAAATTTAGAACCTTCAAGTTCTTTGCCATCTATAATGAAGAGAAGATGTTAATTCTAGATCATTTTGAGATACAGGACAGCAGAGTTAATATAGCAAATTAATTTTGAAATAATACCATACCTTGAGGTGGTTCCATCCATCCCAATCATCTGTAATTTTGCTCTGTGATAGATCAAGAATCACTAGCTTCATATGGGAAAATGCGGTCAACTGGAAAAAGAGAGGAAACTCATGCCATGAGAGATATCTCAAATTCTGAAGGATGAGTAGATTCCTCCGGAACCAGTTGGTTGGAGGAAAATACTGAATGAAGTTATGCCATGAGAGCCATCTCAACTCCGAAAGAATGAGTAGATTCCTCAGGAACAAGTTGGTTGAAGGAAAATGCTGAATCAAGTTAGGCCATGAGAGCCACCTCAAATTCGGAAGGATGGGTAGATTCCTCCTAAACCAGTTGGTTAAAGAAAAACGCTGAACGTTGTTCGTATCCAAGTCTCCACACTCCACTTGAAGAAACCTTAAATTTGATAGACTTGCATATTCTTCCTTCTTAAAGAAGCATTGAGATTGATGATCAAACTTGAGACATATTGCTTCAACGTTTTCTGTTTCCTGCCAAAGCAAAAAAGGGAAACAGAAGCTGGTTATCATATAATCACCAATTGAAGGCATTCGAGTTGAACATACCCAAGGAATGTACATCTTATTCATAATTTGAAATTAATATACAATATAATTTACAGATGAGCATGTGATTGCAGTAACCACATAATTAACATCTCGGTTCAGATAGAAGCAAATAAGCAAAGTCAACATGTATAACCCTTCTCTTTGAATAGGAATAACATGGCAAACACTTTACCTCCTTTCTTTTAAGAACATCAATTGCTTCCTCATGATTCCACACCCGACTTTGCTTCTCTGGTTTAAAATTAGCTCTTTCACGAATGATATCTCGCCCAAGGTCTCTTAGCTGATCATGCACCCACAATCGGTTACCTTCTAGAATCTTCATTAACGACATCTGTTTGAGGACTTCAAGAGAATATTCAGGGAAAAACTTACAGCTGTCCCACATGTAAGTCACAATTCTCACATCAAACCCAACAAAGAAGCAACAAATATCGAGAAATATTTCCTTCTCTTGAGGTTCTAATGCCTCAAAACTAATGTTCAACTTACTTTTAACCTTTTTATTGGGAATAGTTTTCAATTTTTCTAATGTGTCCACCCAAAATTTTCTGTCCTTTCCAGCTAAAAATGAACCTATAATCTCTAGAGCCAAAGGAAGACGACCACAGATTTCTACTGCTTTTTCCGAGAGGGGGACGTATTCTGCTGGAGGATGATCTCTTCTAAAGGCATGTTTGCTAAACAGTAGAAGAGAATGGTTGAAATCCATTTCAGTAAGTTCATGCTTCAAATCAACATCTTTGAGAACTTCCTCGTTTCTTGTGGTAATAATAACCTTACTTCCTCTGCCGAACCAGCATTCACCCGTCCCCACAAGAGCCTCCAATTGAGTGTTTTGGTCGACATCATCAAGTACAAGTAAAACCTTTTTAGAGGATAACCTATTCTTGATCTCAGTAATTCCTTCATTAATACTATTGATGGATGGCCATTCCATTCTTAGGACTTTAGAGATGAGCTGATTCTGCAAACTCACAATCTTTGTCTCTCAAATGTTAGACAGGAAGCAACAATTATCAAAATCAGCCGATAGTGTATTATAGACAATTGTGGCAAGAGTTGTCTTTCCGACACCACCCATACCATGGATACCAACAATCTTTGTTCCAGTGGTCTGTTCACCTATCTTTTCCACGATTTGGTCCACTTGATCATCCATTTCAACCAAGCAATTAGATACTGCCAGGTAGTTCTTTTTCAACTCGATCAAAAGCTTCTGAACAACTTCTTCAGTGAACTCACCTTTGCCTCTGATAGTAGTGATGGCAAAAGAACCCAACTGTTAAATTGAGATGAGCAAAATAATATCTAAGGTACAAACAAATCCTGAACAATAATAAATTCAAGTACCTCTCCTTGAGTTCCCATCCTCTTAATGCTCCAACCTTGCTAAGAGCTACCTTCCAGTTCTGAATAGTCTCATCACTGTACCGCTGCTTATTTATGTGTAAATTAATGGCCTCACCGTAACTTCCAGTTTGGTAACGAACCTCCGATGGTGCTATGTTGTAGAAAATTGGCATAATCTTTCGTCCCCAGTTTTCCTTGCACTCCACCATCTGGACCAACTCCATGAGGCACCATGGACTGGCAGCATGTCCTTTAGAAAAGATAGGAATCGAGATTTCCGACCGCTTAATTGCTTGGACAAGCTCCGGGCCAATCTCTTCCCCAATGGGAAGCTCTTCATTATCTCTATATGCCCGTATTCCGGCACGAATGAGGCAGTTGTAAAGGTAATCAGCAATGTCACGGCGAGTGTCCGGTCCTCTAAAACTCAAGAATACTTCATAACCAGATTCCATTGGCTTCTCCATTTCCTGAATTCTCAGAGGACTTGCAATGACCTGATGATATCTAACATTAAAAACATTCACTATGAAAGTGGAGAAGTCACTTTAGAAAGAAACCAAGATGACAAATGCACGAGCTCCTTCTTGGCCTTGCACTAGACATCAAAATATGTTAGAATATTTTATTAATAAATAATAGTAGAGAAGTGGACCCATCTCAATTCTAAAGGAAGAAATTTCCAAAGTATTGCAGAATTATGGGTTAAAGTTTACAATTGAAATTGATTTGAAAGGAGAATATTTCAAGAAGATAAATCACTGTCAACCTATTTTTGTCTAAACTTTTTCTTTATGTGATAAAATTTCTCTTGAAAGGTGACGTTGAATGTCCTCTGCACATAAGTGTCTGGTGTTGCTTGTAGGTTGACTAATTATCTTATTGTCTTATAAGAAATTATGATGAATCCTTAATCCTTTAGTTTCTACCAAAATAGGTTTGATAGACATTCCACAACCCTCAGTTAGTTGCTCCCTTGATCTTAAAGGACACAGCCAAAGAATCGCATTCCCCTATGATGATCTTATTGGAAAAGTGAAATCAAGAAATTTAACCGAAGCTAATTCAACCCTCACCATTGGACTAGTTTCTAAAGAGCATAAACTAATCTCTAATTAAAGTCATCTCTTAGAATGTTAACAAACAGGTATAGGGTCAATGGGTGAGCATTAGAAGCTATCATTCCTATTTGCCAGAAAGTATCAACATATCAGAAAAAGAGGAGTCAATCACTAACCAATGATGGGGTTGATGAAATTTCCACAGAAAAAAGAAGCATGAATGCTATAACCGTTTCTCTGGAAAATAAGTTTGAACACACAGGAGTGGAGGAACGAGAGCTGTATTTTACAGAAACGGAGAGTTCCGGTTCACCACAGAGTGCAACAATCAATCTGTCTCTACTGTTAAATACAGAGTTGAGGGTATCAATTTCTGCCTAGGAGCGTTCTTACTGCTAATCACTAGACAATAATGTACAAATTTGTCATGGGAGTCTCTTAAAGATATCACTGTCTCTGTTCGCACAGAAATTTTAAAAAAATCCCATCAAACGAATGAAATCAACAGATCCACTCAAACTAGTATAGCTTTTAGCACCGGCCCAGTTCCTAAAGAGCGTAAATCCAATTCCTAATTAAGGAAATCTGAGATCTATCAACAAGCTGATGCACAGAAGTGGCATTGTGTTCCAAGATCTGAGGCCCGACAGTTGCAGAGATGGAAGCGGATGAGCAGGGTTTAGCACGCGACTAGAGTGAGAGGCTTGAGGCTTCTAGTGTTAGGCGCAACTGGCAGTGATCAATCATCGAGTCAAATGAGGAGAGAGTCGATGCTGATCTGAGAGTCCCTCTATTGTTCCCATCAGACTCTGCACCTAGTCGCATTACTGAACAGACCCAATTCATTGAAAAAAGGCAATAGATGAGAGGAAATTACCAGAGATGGAGGTGGGGAAGATGAAGAGTCGCGATTGAAATGCTGAGAAGCATCTTGGCTTTGAGCTCAGCTGAAGAAAAGACTTTTCACTGGGCAGAGTCTGCTCACCCTCGCACGCCATGCTCATCCGAGAAGGTGACTTGATACTCACCCTTTCGCGCCGACCGCAAATTACAGAAAATGAGGGAATCCGCCTTTCTTTTGAGGTATTCGAGTTGGGTTACTTCGAAAACGCTCCGAGTCCAAAGAGTTTCTGGCTCTAGAGTCTTATTAGTTTAGAAATCATAATGACGATGAAACCCCTCTTTTTTCTTTTTTCTTTTTTTGTTGAAATCCTAGACCCATTTAAATTATTCATGAATGAAACCTACAGATTTTAAGTATTTGAGATGGATTATGACAAGTTATTCGCAGTAAATTTACAAAACAAAAGCTAGGTTTTAAACGATGAAAGTTGCATTCAGCTAGAAAAGTATTAAGATCTTATTTATTTCGTAAAAAATGAATGATTAACAAAATATTTTATAAAAAATAATTATTTCTATCATTTGAAATCATTAGTTAATAAAAAATATTTTTATTATCGATAATAATTTATATCGAAATATTTTTGTGAAATATTTTTTTCATTTATTTTTATAAGGGATACAAGCGATTATTTTTCAAAAAATATTTTTCTATTATTTATTTTTTGCAAAACAAATATTCCTTAAAGCTCCAGAAAAAATTTATTATGCAAATGAAAGTCTATCAACCATGGATCGTTCGAGCAGAACTTCCTCGATATGCCATTTCTACTTTCCTTTGGCAAATCTTGGGGAATGTCCATATTACCACTAGAAGGAATCCTGAAAATTACTTTTTGACCAAGAATTTTTTTCAAAGTAATTATCATATTTTTTATTTTTTGTTTTTGCTTCTGTAATTTACACTCCCACGGACTTTAAGTCTTTTTCAAAGTCCCGAAACTTTCTCAATTGTTAGATGTTAACACGTAAATTTGTATTTATTTATTTCATAATTTTTTCAAATACAAATAATATTTCAACTTTTGATAGAAAAATAAAAATGATTTTTTTTAAGTCCAAACAAAGTGGCGTTAAAGCCATTAATTTTCGCCATTTCTTTACGATGTCACTTCGCGTGCCGGATGTTTAGGTGATACGATGCTGAAAGCATCGTTTCCATGGGGGAGACAACCGGTGCACTGCCACGTTCTTCAGCGATGTCGTCCCAAGTCCCAACCATCGATCATTATAAGGCGCATACAAAATTTCTATTTCTCGATTTTCTGCAATTTTCTATTCCCCAGCATATTTGGAATAGAAATCCGTTTTGTGAATGATTTGATTCTCTATTTATGAAAAAAATTTCTATTTTGAAATAGAGAAATTGAAGAAATCAAACCGAAATTTTTACTTCTCGTTTCTTAAATAGAAATCAAACTAAAATCAAACCATATAAAATAACCTTGCGCTTTCTTGCTAACTTAATTCACTCATAACCACAACTTCACAAATTATTGCTAATTTTCTTTTTCTTATTTTGCTCATGTTTTTATTTTTTTGCATTTTTTTCAATTTTTTTTTGATAACTTCCTCTTTAGATGAAAGGCAATTGAATGAATCCACAATTTTCAAAAAAGACCAAAGTTCTTAAATGCTTACTTAAAAATAATGGGGCTCTTTCGTCCTAGAAAATACACGCGCATGACCAATTGAAGAAAAAGTTCTTACATAATAAATGAATAAAAAACGTACCTAGAAATTTAACCTTATTTTTTTTATGGATTCAAAATTCTTGCAAAATCAAAATAATTAGATTGTTACACAATCTTGAATTTTAATTTGGAGGCAAGAGATTCAAGAGAAGCTCTCTCTTTGCTATGCAAGGCCATTAAAGGTTCATTGAGCAACAATAAATAAATTAGGGATGAGCAACTGGACTAATTCAATTCGAGAATCAAAATAAACCGACCTTCTCCCGATTGGTTTATAACCATAAATGTTACTTTAAGGTAGAATTCTCATATATTCATTTACACTATTAAATTTATTTTGTTAATAATCTTGTATAATACTAGTTTTTAATAAAATGACGAGGCTGTATAGGTGCCATTGATGGCACCCATATTCATGCTTCCGTAGTATTTGTCTGAACCTACGCATGATGAGCTTGCAAACGATATATTGACCGAGGAGAAAAACCAAATAAATACGTTTAGGAAAACAATTGCTAATAAAATGGCAAGAGATAATAATATGCCGGAAATTCCATGAAATTGTATTTTCAACTTTTGTAATGTATTAGTATTATTTTGACTATTATTTTATATTTGAGGATTCCTATGTTGTTTTAGTATGATTTCGACTATTATTTTGTATTTGAGGATTTCCTATGTTGTTATCTAATCAATTTTTATTCCTAGAAATAGAAATTTTGTTTTGTTATCAAACGGATTTCTGTTTTAGAAATATAAATTTTGAGTCGTTATCAAACAAGTTTCTTTGCTCAGAAACTTGTCTAGGGAATAGAAATTAAGAAATTAATTTCTGACCAGAAATCAATTCCTGTTTCAGAAATTGTCATGCGCAGCCTATATCTCTCTCATCGCAAGAAAGCCCTTGACTCATTTGATGAAATGCCACAAAGGGCTCTTGTCTCTTAGAATTCATTGATTTATGGGTCGTCCCATATTGGTTTTATGGGGTCTCTAAGTATCTTCATGCAGATGCAAAAAAGTTATGATCGTCTGTTCATGGATGAATTTACTTTTGTGGGTGTCGTGGCTGCCTGTGCTCACTTGGGTGCATTGAAGTTCTTGCGCCAAGTTAATGGAGTTGCCATCATAATGGGCTTGGAATTTACTTAGATTACTTATAATTCCCCGATTGATGCTTATGGGAAATGTGGTGGAGCCGATAAATGCCGTGACTTGTTCGAAGTTATGCCTGAGAAGGATATTGTGTTGTGGACTTCCATGGTTGTTGCTTATGCGCGAGCCCATAACTTTGATGATGCTTGTGCGATATTCAACAATATGCCAGCGAAGAACACGGTCTCTTGGACTGCAATGATTGCATGCTTTGCACAAAATGGCCGTGGTGATGAAACTTTGGACCTTTTCGTTCAAATGCGTGAGGAAGAAATACAGCCAAGTCCTCGTACGTTTCTAAGTGTTCTATGTGCTTGTGCTGATTGAGCACTTGCTGAAAGAGGCAAGCAGAGTCATGGTTGCATAGTCAGGACCTGCTTTGATAGAGATTTGGATAACATATCTGTATGGAACGCTCTAATTGACATGAATTGCAAGCGCAGCTACATGAGAGCAGCTGACATCCTATCCTTGAGGAACCCGGAAAGGGATATTGTATCATGGAACTCAATGATAAGTGGATTTGCACAAAATGGTCTAGGGCTTGAGTGACTTGTTTTTCTCAAGAAGATGCTGGAGGCAAATGCAAGACCCTACCATGTCACTCTATCTGCTTGCAGCCACGCAGGTCTAGATGTTGAAGCACTTCAGATTTTCAATGCAATGGAAAAGGATTACACAGCCTTCAAAAGGGATCCAACCACTATGCTATTTTGATCGATCTGCTTGGGAGGAAAAACAGACTTGAGAAAGCCATGGAATTGATAGATAGTCTTAAATAAATCAGAACATGTTGGAATGTGGGGTGTGCTTTTGGGTTAATGCAAAGCCCTCGGTAATCTTGTTATTGCCTGAAGCTGTGGATGCTCTATTGAAGTTGAACCCCGAAATGCTGCGAGGTATGTGTCACATTATCAAGCATATATGCTGCAATTAACAGATGGGATGATTCCTGCACGGTAAGGAAGCAAATGGAGGAGAGAAACTTGATGAAAGATGTGGCAAACGGATTGA
This sequence comes from Eucalyptus dawsonii, assembly GCA_016097615.1. Taxonomy (NCBI): domain Eukaryota; kingdom Viridiplantae; phylum Streptophyta; class Magnoliopsida; order Myrtales; family Myrtaceae; genus Eucalyptus; species Eucalyptus dawsonii. The sequence goes on from CM027878.1 coordinate 78,723,978, forward strand.
AGTAAAGAATGAAATGCACAAATTTCCAGCAGAGGACTGATTCCACTATCAGATAGGAGACATACACGAAGTGCTCGGGAAACTACCATATCATATGAAGGAAGCTGGATATGTTCGTGAGCCCAACATAAGGCTCATATATTTTAATTTCAATCTAACTAATTTAACCTCAAATGATGTCCGTAATTTTTTTTTTCTTTTTATTGCTATACTATAATCAATACTCTCAGCCCATAAATCTATCCTATTTTTGCTGAGCCCTCTGATCTAGTCTTTAAATAGATACACAGAAATGCTGATCTAAATGTCCTTAACTCAGAACCCGACCAATCTGTGATTTTTTTCCTTTTTGTGGGGTTAAGTCTAAACTCAGGAAGTGAGAGCACTAAGTCTAAACTAAGAGCTCAAGTTCATGTTGGATAATTTAATCCACAGGGTATGTATGAATAATCAATAAAATAGATTCAATGAGATGACATTCGGCTTAATACTTAAATGCACAAAATTGAACGTACTATATACGCATATACCACCACATAGTAGTTCATCCATCTATTCAGATGAGTATATTCGTTATTCGTCACTGCTCATGACTCATCTTGACTAATGGGGCACTGCCACCACCAATTCATGCTCATTGTACAACCGTCTATGCCATACTCATTCTCATCAATATTCATACTCACTTTATTATCTTGATAATTTCAATTGTTGAAACTTGAAATGCAGTCATTAATCATTCAGAAGCCCCTGTAGAAATATGTTTTAAGTTATCAACACTAAAGGACCTTTGTGACCATTGCACATGATCATTAACTAAGGAGGGTTATGTTCATGCTAGACATGGTGTTTTGCCCCTACTTCATTTCCTCAATGTGAAAATTTTCATTGGAAATCTGCAGCAATCCTGTGAATACAGTCGCTGATGTCTGATTGAATTGGCGACACTGAATGTAACACATTGAACATTAATCTCAGTGAACGAATTCTGGAGCAATTCATCTTGAATCCTTGATGAATTTCTCCCATGACGAGATTACTTAATAATTGCAACTGCTAAAAATTTTAGAAGTAGGACCACAACAGACCAAGAGAAGAAGAAAAAAAATTGCAGAACCAATCGATTATAGTAAGGTTTCATGCCTTCCAGGACAATATTTCGGTTTTAGCTAGACCTCGACAAGCTCAGAAGAACAACTGACTCCCCATGTATGTTCTGAACTAGTTCCTAAGGAGCGAAAATCCAATCCCCTAATTGGTGCAGAAGTGAACTGACGCACAGGAGGAGTTGCAATGTGTTTCAATAGAATGCGACTGGGTTAAGGCTAAAGCTATTAAAGATAGATGCAGATGGAACAAAATCAATCGAGTGAGCTGCCGAGTGAGTTCATCGAAAGGCTGTTTTCATTGCGTATGTATGATAAGTCATGACTGAAAATGATAAAAACTAACTCAATCAGTTCCAAATTTTTTCCTAATCCATCACTGATTGCATCGAAGATTCGCACGCAGACCCAATTCATGCAAATGCGAAGAGAAAATTACCAGAAAAAAAAAAAAAAACTTACCAAAAAAAAATAATTACCCGAAAAAATAATATAGGTGAAGATGAAGGAAACCAAATGAAGATGCAGAGAAGGAAGAACCCTCGTTGGCCTGAGTCAGCTGCAACCAAAATGGAAAAGGAAGACCACAATCCATTAACCCCTCGATGGGAACAGATCGGCGGGCAGGAAGATGGAGTCGCAGTCCCCGGAGGGAGATCTCCGCCTGGTCGAATTGCGTCTCGTTCTTCCGCTCGGGGTCGCCGTCGCTGCTGGTTCTGGGCGAGCTCCTCACTCGCGTCGTCGCTGATGAGGGGAGGAAGACGAAGGAAGGAGAAGGAAAGAATGTGAGAAGACACAGAGAGAGCAACGGGAGAAAAAACGAAACAAAATATAAAAAGACAGAGAAAAAGTTTAAATTTCTTAAGAGTGGGTCCCACCTTTATGCGTCATCTCGAGATGATATTCCTCACCAATCTCCTACGGAATCTTCTCTCCCTGATTTCAGTACTCTCCCCCTACTTCTTTGGAAGGGTCTTCGCACTTTTTTCAAATCTCGGTACTCATCGGATTCCATAATCTCCTCCAATCTCTCAGAGTCTTTTATTTCCAAATCCTCTAGCTTCTTGAAGCTTGAAGGATCAGAAAACTTTTGTAGAGACCCGCAGCCATCAATAAGAAGAAACACCACTAATTTCAACCTACCTCGAATCTCAACCAGACGAGGACAACGCATTAATTCAATATGCTTAAGCTCCTTGGTGTTGGTCAGGTCAGGCAACTTCTCTAGCAACGGAAGAACGTCCACACATAAGACCCTCGAGTTCTCTGAAACTTCCAGGCCTTAAATCTCTCCTAGCTTCCAACAGCCATCTATATCCAATTCTTCTATATGCTTAAAGCTCGATGGATCAGGCAGATGTTCAAGTGATTCACAACAAGTTAAATGTAGAGACTCCAATGATTCAAGCTTACCTCAAACCTCAACCAATTTAGGACAAACTTCTATCCAAAGTCTCCAAAGTTTCTTTAAGCTGGTTAGGTCGGGCAACTTCACCAGCGACGGAAGAAACACAAGATCAAGCCTTTGCAAGTTTTTCAAAGGTTCGAGGCCTTGAATCTCTATTAGCTGTTCACAATACCAGACTTCCAATTTTGATAACTTCTCCAAATATGAAAGATTTATTGACCCGTGCCCAACAAAATGGAAGTATGACAAATTCTAAGGAAGCTTAGGTAGGTATTCTAGGTTATTTGTGAAGAGTTCAAGCTTCCTGAGCTTCAAAAGGAGATTAAAATCTGAAGGTAGGGTGACCAGACTATGACAACACAACGACAAGGACTCTAGCTTTCTTAATCCTCCGATCCAATTGAGGCTTGGAGCTGGATGGGAAGGCCTTTGATACTCCAATCCCAACGTCAAAACTCTCAAATTTAATAGGTTCGAGAGATCTGGGAATCTTATTAATTCATTACCGGTCAGGTATAGTTTGGTCATACTTTCAGGAAGCTTAGGTATATTGGAAATTCTTGTGCCCAATAACCTGAAGATTCTTGGAAATGATAGTTCTCCAATCTCACTTGGAATTTCCCCACACAAACGTCTACAATAGGTAAAATCGATCTCTTTAAGCTTCTCCAACATCTCAAGGGCACTAGGTAGCTTTTCTAAGTCGGACATAAACATCCTTAGTACTCTCAAATTCTTCATTGTCTCTATTGAATTAGATAACTCGTATTTTCGACCCATAAAGATTCAACTCAACGAGAGATCCAAAATTTCCAAATGGAAGTTCACTAATTCCGATATCCGACAAGTCAAGATATCATAGTGATGTTGAGCAACCAGCTAAATTGCATTCGCTCAGTAATCTACAATGTTTTGCACTAAGAGTTTCCAATTTCTCCATTCCTTTCCATTCAGAAATGTTGGCAATAGATGTGCCATCAACAAGGAGTTCTGTCAAGGCTTCTAGTTCCTCTATCTCGTTTGGCAATGTCTGAAATTTACCACAATAATTCAAGTTTAATAACACTAAATGCTTTAACTTACCAATAGACCTCTCAACTTGAACTAGTTCCGCGCACCCTTCAAGAATCAATTGCTCTTACTTTTGATGAGCAGAAAAGTTAGAAGTTCTAAGCAACTTTTCGCAATCAGTCAAATTTAGAACCTTCAAATTCTTTGCCGTCTGTGATGAAGAGAAGAGGTTGATTTTGAATCATTTTGAGATATAGGACAGCAAAATCAATAGAGCAAATTCATGTTGAAATAATATCATACCTCGAGGTGGTTCCATCCCTCCCACTCATTAGTAATTCCACTCCTTGATAGATCAAGAATCACTAGCTTCTTAAGAGAACATGCGGTGAACTTGTGAAAGACAGGGAAGTTATGCCATGAGAGCCATCTCAAATTCGGAAGCATGATGTACAAGTTGGTAGAAGGAAAATGCTGAACGTTGTTCTCATCCAAGCCTACACAATCCACTTGAATAAATCTTAAATTAATAGGCTTAAAGATTCTTCCTTCTCAATGAAATCTTGAAATTGATGATCATATTTGAGACGTATTGTTTCAACATTTTCTCTTCCCTGCCAAAGCAAAAAAAAAAAAAAAAAAAAAAACAAAAGCTAGCGATCACATAATTGCCTATTAAAGGCATTCGAGTTGAGCACACTTGAGGAATGCACATCTTATTTATAATTTAAAAAAAAATACAATATAATTTACAGATCAGCATGTGATCATACTAAGCACACAAGTAATGAATCGGTTTAGATAAAAGCAAATAAGTAAAGTCAACATGTATAACTCGTCTCTTTGAATAGGAATAATATTGCAAAAACTTTACCTTCTTTATTCCAAGAACATTAATTGCTTGCTCATGATCCCACACCCGACTTTGCTCCTCTGGTTTATAATCACCATTCTTACAAACGAAATCTCGTCCAAGGTCTCTTACAATATCATGTATCCATAGTCGGTTATGTTCTATAATCTTTATTAATGACATCTTTTGGAGGACACAAAGATAAAAGTCAGGTTGAAACCTACAGCTTTCCCACATGTGACTCACAATTCTCACATCAAACCCAATGAAGAAGCAACAAACATCGAGAAATATTTTTCGCGCTAGTGGGTGTAATGCCTCGATACTAATGTTCAATTTTTTTTCAACTTGTTCATCGGGAATAGTTTCCAACTTCTTTAATGTGGTCTTCCAAGATTTTTTGTCTTCCTCAGCTAAAAAAGAACCTATGATCTCAAGAACTAAAGGAAGACCACCGCAAATTTTTACTGCTTTTTTCAAGAGGTTGATGTATTTAGCCGAAGGATGATCACTTTTAAAGGCATGTAACAGTATAAGGGAATGATCAAAATTCATTTCAATAAATCCGTGCTTCATATCAACATGTTTGAGAACTTCCTCATTTCTTGTGGTGATAATAACCTTACTTCCTCTGCAAAACCAGCGTTTACCCATCCCCACAAGAGCATCCAGCTCAGTCTTTTGGTCGACATCATCAATTACAAGTAAGACCATTTTAGAGGATAAACTCCTCTTGACCTCAGTTATCCCTTCTGCAATGTCATGGATTGGCAGACATTTCCCTTTTCAGAGAGTAGAGATGAGTTGATCCTGCGAACTCAAAATTCCTTTATGTCGAACGCCGAACAGGAAGCAACAGTTATCAAAATTAGCCGACAATTTAGTATAGACGATTTTGGCAAGAGTTATCTTTCCGACACCGCCCATTCCATGGATACCAATAATTTTTAAACTTTGACTTAATATGTAATGTCATATTTAGATTCGTAATTTATTCAATATGATCTCTAAAATATTGATAGATGTTCAATTTAGTCTTTAGATTAAATGCGCTATTTTCATATAGTTTAATGACTATATTAGATATTTATTAATAGTTCATAAATCACATCAAATAAATTAAAAATTTTAAAAATGACATGACATATTTTGCCAAAGTTTAAAGATCACATTAAACAAATTTCAAATTCAAAGACTGGCTGCTTTTGCATACCCGCTCACCATGGAAGTGGCTGACACTATATTTCTGGTAGGCATTCTATCAAAAACTGCTCTGGCCTCACTAATTCTGGAGCACTTAGAGTACATATCAACCAATGCATTTCCTAAAACATCTTTCCTAAATTTGTCACATTTTACAACACGGGCATGAATTTGCATCCCTTCCTTAAGTGCTGACGAGCTAGCGCAGGTGCTGACCACACTGGCTAAAATAACCTCATCTATTTCGAACCCACAATCCATCATGCTCACAAAAACCTCAAGAGCCTCGCTGGCCGGACCATTTTGTTCATAACACGTAATCAAGCTGTTCCAAGAGACTATGTTTCGAGAACTCATTTCATCAAAAGCCCTTTGTGCACAAGCCACGTTCCCACACTTAGAGTACATGTCGATAAGAGCAGGGCCCATATGAACATCAGCCGAGCACTCAGACTTCGATATCAAAGCCTGAATCCGTTGGCCCAGATGCATATCTGCTAACCCGGCACATGCGCTAAGCACACTACCAAATGAGTACTCATTAAGCACATAATTCTCCCTCTGCATCTTACCAAAACATTGCAGGGCTTCTTCGAACCTTTCATGCTGCGCATAACCTGAGAGCATCGAATTCCACGAGCACTGGTCGGGTCCCGGCATTGACCCGAATATCTTTTCCACTTCATCGAGAGAACCCGATCTGATCAACCCGCCTAAGATCGCGTTCCACGTGAAGGTATTCTTCTCGGGCATTCTATCGAACACCCTGCGGGCATCGTCGAGGCACCCGCATCTCGTGTAGACGTCGATGAGCCGGTTCTGGATAAAAACCTCGGCGGAGAACGGGGTCTTGATGATCCAAGCGTGGACGCGGCGTGTGTTGCGCGCTGACTTGGACAGGCCGCAGCCGTCCAGGAGCTTGGCGAACGGGATCGAGGTGGCGAAGGAGAGGTAGCCCGCCAGAGCCTTGACCCGCGCATGCCTCGCCATTCCATCATATCATCGGACGAAGCGAACTCTGTCGGAGAAGATTCGCATAGATGCAAATTGAATGCGACTGGGGAGTTTCTGTTGACCGTTATATGGTTGAGAGCGCTCATATGAAGAGGGAAGGCAAAGTTGCAGTGGCAAAATGGTAAATTCGGCGTGACAATATATTAATTAGACTCATAACCATGAATTATATTGTTGGTTATGAGTAAATCTAAGCTACAAATTAAAATGTGTCATAGATTTAATATTTTGTTGTAAGTCACTAAATCAAGATTAGTCATATTTGTAATCTATACAACTTATTGCTTTATCAACTATAATTATAAGTTCAACATGGGATAGGTCAATTTTATAACTGAGTTATTTACAAATCAAACATAAATTCTTGTCTAGAAATTTTAATTATATTAATTGCAACTCATCATCAAAAAAATGCAAAAAGCAATTCTAGAGAATGAAAATTGGATCAATGCCGGATTACATGGGATAGCTTTTCAATGGCCCCCCTCCCAGGAGGAATAGCTAACCTTGATTTTAAGAGAATAGCGACTTCTCTGAAGTAACTAATCTTGATTTACTTCTTAGCCAACTAAGAACTAAGTGTCTCATCATGAATAGACCGAACATAAGGTAGTTATTGTGATGTTTTTGGATTAATCCGAGGTACTTTCCATTTTGGTCCATCCCATTTCGATTCTCATGGTTTTGTCCTTCAAGCGTGTAGGCAAACACTTTTTCAATAGATTATTGTGACATTTTTGGATTAATTCACTTGGAATATTATCCGCTTTTACCCATCTCATTTCGACTCTCACGATTTTATCTTTGGGCATATGGACATACACTTTCTGATAAGGTAACCCATGTTAATAATATTCTAGTCTAATTGGAAGTGCCTACCCATAAGCTAAAGGACAAAACCGTTAGGATCAAAATGAGACAAGTCAAAGCATATAAAATTTCAAGAAAGTTAAGTAGAAACTGTCAAATTATTCCTCCTTGAATAAAACGCATGGTTGGATTTTTGGTTAAGACGCATCTTGTTCAAGTAAGGTCCGTTCCTTTTGTTTTGTTTTGTTTTGCTTCGCTTTTTCTTTTTTCCTTTTGTCGAATGATAATTTGGACATCATCCTATTATGGTAAGAAAAATCAATTAACCTTCTAAAGTGTGCGTTCATGTGAGGCCTTGCGAGGGAGAGCTTCATGATAAGAAATGAAGCCCATTTGAATTAACATCCAATTCTTCAAGGCTTTGCAACTCTTTCGGCTTTACGCGACCAAGAACTGTCACATCTGAGAGTTGTCTCAGGTTTTAGAAAGGTCTATTGATGTTCTTATTTCCTGGCGAAGTAGGATATGTAAGACGGATAAAACTCCTGGGAAGCCTAGGCAAGAACCTGACGTTCTTAAAAATCGAGAACAAGTTTCCTGAGCTTGCAACTCCAAGGACTCTAGATGGTAACTTGTCAATCCACCGAGGATCGTGGAGCTTCCTTAAGGCCGTAACTGTCGTAAGAATACCTCGACACATATAAATGCAAGCTTCTTGGATTAAATTGGTATGGGAGATCTAAAAATGCGTACATTGAGAAAATTACAAGCACAGATTAATTCCAAGCCCATGGCATCATAGATTCTTGCCCTCAAAGATTCATATGTCTCTACTTCTGCGACAAGAACTTAAATACCAACTGATAATTTCAATTATTGAAACTTGAAACGCAGTTATTAATCATTCAAAAGCCCTGTAGAAATCTGTCTTGAAATTTGTCTTAATTTATGAAAATTAAAGGACCTTTATGACCATTGCAAATGATCATTAACCAGGGAGGGTTATGTTCATGCTAGACAAGATGTGTTGCCCCTACTTCTTCATTTCCTCAATGTGGAAATTTTCATCAGAAGTCTGCAGCAATTCTATGAATAAGGTTGCTGATGGGGAAAATTGTTCAAAAAGTCCTAAATTTATTGCACATTTGCCAATTCAATCATAAATCTTTTAACTTTGCCAATTGAGTTCTAAACCTTTTTACTTCTTGCCAATTCAGTCCATCTGGCCAATTTTGGCCGGAAAATGCTGACGTGGATGCCAGCGATGCTACGTAGGATTACTTTAGATGACGTAGACAATTTTTAATAATTTTTTAATAATTTTTTGATTTTTATTATTTTTTTTGTCTTTTTCCTTTTTTTTTTTTTTTTGGCTTTCTTGGCCTTTTCCAATGGCTAGCCACCAGCCATAAGTGACGGTCAGCCACCAACCACGGCCAGCTGGCTGGCCTCGCCGCTGGTGAGGCCCGGCCGAGCGAGGAGGAGCCCCAGTGAGGGGAGCCCTCGCCCAGGCGTGGCCCAGCGAGGGTTGCCTGGGCAAGGCTGACCCTCACCCAAGCCAAGGTGGCCTCGCCGGGCGACGGCGACGCTGGGTGAGGCCGGCCCTCACCCCTGGCCAAGCGACGAGCGAGATGTCGCTGTCTACTCAATGCAAAATTGTTGCCGTCGCTCGTTGACGATTCAGGTAGGTGCAAATTGAAGCAAGGAACCCAAAGAAGAGAAAGAGTAAATAAAGGAACCTAAAGGTGCAAAGCGGCAACAAAACTGGACCTTGCAAGGAAGAGGAGAAGGAGACGACGGTTGGTTTCGGACGCTCGCAAGGGAAGCGAAAATGAGGCTGGCGAGGGAGCAAAGATGGAGATGGAGATGGAGATGGGGACGAGGACAATGGAGGGAAGTGCCGAGGAACTGAGCAAGGGTCGAGGCAGAGGGTGAATGCTGCCATTCCGAAGGTGGTTGTTGTCTGCACGTTGCTCGGAGAAATTGATGAAGTGGATCAGCCGGCCGGGCCTCGCTTGTGGCGGGTGAGGCCAGCCAGCTGGCCGTGGCTTGTGGCCGGCCACCGAAAAGGCCAAGAAAGCCAAAAAAAAAAAAAAAGGGAAAAAGGGGAAAAACAGAAAAAATAATAAAAATAAAAAAATTCAAAAAATTATTAAAAATTGTCTACGTTAGCTCCGGCAATCCTACGTGGCACCACTGACGTCCACGTCAGCATTTTCCGGCCAAAATTGACCGGATAGACTAAATTGGTAAGAAGTGAAAAATGTTTAAAACTCAATTGACAAAGTTAAAAAGTTTAAAACTGAATTTGCAAAAGTACAATAGGTTTATGACTTTTTAGACAATTTTCCCTTGCTGATGTCTAATTGAATTTGCAACACTAAATGCAACACATTGAACATTAATCTCAGTGAATGAATTCTGGACCAAGTCATCTCGAGTCCTTGATAAATTTCTCCCATGACGAGATTAATTACTAATTGCACCCGCTAAATGTTTTAGAAGTAAGTAGGACCACAACAGACCAAAAAAAGAAGAAAGAAATTGCTGATTGTAGTAAGTTTTCATGCTTCCAAGGACAATATTTTGATTTAGCTAGAACTTGATAAGCTCGGAAGAAGAATTGAGTCCCAATCGACTATCTTGAATAAGATAAATAAAATCAGATAAATCCCCCCCACCCCCGCGGAGCGGAAATCGATCGAAGTGAACTGACGCACGGGAGTTGCAACGTGTTTCAATAGAATGTGACTTGGTTAAGGCTGCAGCTATTAAAGATTAGATGCAGTGGTTACGGAAGAAAATCAATCGAGTCAGCTCCCGAGTGAATTCATCAAAAGGCTGTTTTCATTGCGTTTGAATGACAAGTTATGACTGAAAATAATAAAAACCAACTCAATCCCTTCCAAATTTTTTCCTAATCCGTCACTGATTGCATCAAAGATTCGCACGCAGACCCAATTCATGCAAATGCGAAGAGAAAATTACCAGAAAAGGGATACAGGTGAAGATGAAGAAAAACAAATGAAGATGCAGAGCAGGAAGAACCCTCGTTGGCCTGAGTCAGCTGCATCCAAAATGGAAAAGGAAGACCACAATCTCTTAACCCCTCGCGGAACAGATCGGCGGGCACGAAGACGTGGTCGCAGTCCCCGTAGGGAGATCTCCGCCAGGCCGTTTCGCGTCTCGTGCTTCCGCTCAGGGTCGCCGTCGCTGCTGGCTCTGGGCGAGCTTCTCGCTCGGGTCGTCGCTGACGAGGGAGCAGAAAGAATGTGAGAAGAGTGGGGGGAGAGAGAAAGAGAGAGCAACGGGAGAAAAAACGAAACAAAAAAGCAGAGAGAGAAAGTTGAAATTTCTCAAGGGTGGGTCTCCCCTACACCTATACGCACCGTTTCGAGAAAATACTCCTCATTACTCTGGTAGGTAATCTCTTCCCCGTGATTTCCTGTCCGGTGGTATTCTTACCTCAAATACTGCGAAGGGTCCTCTCACTTTTTTCAAATCTCCATACTCATCAGATTCCAGAATCTCCTCCAATCTCTCACATTCTTTTATTGCCAATTTCTCTAGCTTCTTGAAGCTTGAAGGCTCCGAAAACTTTCGCAAAGACCTGCAGCCTTCAATAGAAAGCCTCTCCGGTAATTCTAGCCTACCTGGAATCTCAATCAAACGAGGACAATGACCTAAAACAAGATCAACAAGCTCCTTGGCATTGGTCAAGTCAGGCAACTTCTCTAGCAACGGAAGATTCCTCACACATAAGTAACTCAAGTTCTCCAAATCTTCCAGGCCTTGAATCTCATTGAGCTTCGAACAATGACTTATCACTAATACTTCTACATGCTTGAAGGTTAATGGATCAGGCAGCTTTTTGAGTGATTCACAGTGCCATAAATTGAGAAACTTCAACGAATCTGGCTCACATCGAACCTCAACCAGTTTAGGACACTTTTTTATATGAAGTCCCTAGAACTTCTTTAAGCTAGTCAGGTCGAGCAACTTCACCAACGACGGAAGACAAACAAGACGAAGGGCTGCCAAGTTTTTCAAATGTTGGGAGCCCTGAATCTCCATTAGTTGTCTACAGTAATGGAATTCCAATCTCGATAACTTCTCCAAATATGAAAGATTTATTGACTTTTCCATTAACCCACGCCCATGAAAAATGAAGTATGACAAATTTTGGGGAAGCTTAGGTAAGTATTCTAGGTTATCTACGATGAGTTCAAGCGTGTTGAGCTTCAAAAGGAGATTAAAATCTGAAGGTAAAGAGATCAGACCATCATAACGCAACCACAAGGTTTCTAGCTTTTTTAATCCTACGATCCAATTGAGGCTTGGAGCTAGAGGGGAAGGGGTTTGATACTCTATATCCAACGTCAAATCTCTCAAATTTAATAGGTTCGAGAGGTCTGGACATCTCATCTGTAAATTATGGCGCAAGTATATATTGGTCATACTTTCAGGAAGCTTAGGTACATCGGAAATTCCCGTGCTCGTTAATCTCAAGATTCTCAAAGATGATAGTCTTCCAATCTCACTTGGAATTTCCCCACACAAATATTCACAGTCGTAAGCTTCAATCTCTTCAAGCTTTTCCAACATCCCAAGGGCGCTAGGTAGCTTTTCTAAGATGGTGCCAGAGATCCTTAGTACTCTCAAATTCTTCATTGTCTCTATTGAATTGGATAACCCTCCTGTGCTCGACCGAGAATGATTCAACTCAACGAGAGAACCAAAATTCCCAATTGAAAATTCACTAATACTTGTACCTGACAAGCAAAGATATAATAGTGATGTTGAGCAACCAGCTAAATTGCATTCACTCAGTAATACACATGAACTTGCACTAAGAGTTTCCAATTTCTTCATTCCTTTCCATTCAGGAATTTTGGTAATAGATGTCTCGTCAAGAAGAAGTTTTGTCAAGGCTTCTAGTCCCTCCATCTCATCCGGCAATGTATGAAGTTTCGTGCAACCCTTCAAGTTTAAAAACACTAACTGCTTTAACTTACCAATGGACCTATCAACTCGAACCAATTCCTTGCACCCTTGAAGAATCAGTTGCTCTAAATTTTCATGAGCAGAAACGTTAGGAGTTTTACGCAAGTTTCTGCATTCAGTCAAATTTAGAACCTTCAAATTATTTGCTGTCTGTAATGAAGAGAAGAGGTTAGTTCTAGATCATTTTGAGATACGGGACAATAAAGTTAATATAGCAAATTCAAGTTGAAATAATACCATACCTTGAGGTGGTTCCATCCCTTCCAATCATTTGTAATTTGACTTTGTGATAGATCAAGAATCACTATCTTCTCAAGGGAAAATGCAGTCAACTGGAAAAAGATGGGAAACTCATGCCATGAGAGATATCTCAAATTCGGAAGGATGAGCAGATTTTTCCGGAACCGCTTGGTTGAAGGACAATGCTGAATAAATTTATGCCATGAGAGCCATCTCAACTTCGGAAGGTTGGATAGAATCCTTTGGAACTGGTTGGTTAAAGAAAAATGCTGGACATTTTTCATATCCAAGTCTCCACAATCCACTTGAAGAAACCTTAAATTTGATAGGCTTTCAGATTCTTCCTTCTTAAAGAAGCGTTGAGATCGATGATCAAACTTGAGGCGTATTGCTTCAACGTTTTCTGTTCCCTGCCAAAGCCAAAAAAAAATTAAACAGAAGCTAGTGATCACATAATTGCCTGCTGAAGGGATTCGAATTGAACATACTTCAGGAATGTGCATTTTATTCATACTTTCAAATTGATTTATAATATGATTTACAGATGTGCATGTCATCATGGTAAGCAAACAAGTAATGACTAGGTTTAGATAGAAGTAAATAGCCAAAATCAACGTGTATAACTCATCTCTTTGAATAGGAATAGCAGGGCATAAACTTTACCTTTGCTATAAGAACATTATCTGCTTGCTCATGATCCCACACCCGACTTTGCTTCTCCGGTCTAAATGTACCAATCCGACGAATGAAATTTCGCCCAAGATCTCTTAACAGGTCATGCATCCACAATTGGTCATGTTTCGTAATCTTTATTAACAACATCTGTTGGAGGACATCAAGATAATAGTCAGGTAAAAACCCACAGCTTTTCCACATGTGCCTCACAATTTTCACATCAAACCCAACAAAGAAGCAACAAATATCGAGAAATATTTCCTTCGCATGTGGTTATAATGCATCGATACTGATGTTCAACTTTTCTTCAACCTTTTCATCGGGAATAGTTTCCAGCTTCTCTAATGTGGTCTCCCAAAATTTTCTGTCTTTTCCAGCTAAAAATGAACCAATGATCTCAAGAGCCAAAGGAAGATGACCACAGACTTTTACTGCTTTTTTGGGGAGAGGGGCATATTCTGCTGGAGGATGATCACTTTGAAACGCATGTTTGCTGAATAGTTGAAGAGAATGATCAAAATCCATTCCAATAAGTTCGTGCTTCAACTTAACATCTTTGAGAACTTCTTTGTTTCTTGTGGTAATAATAACCTTACTTCCTCTGCCAAACCAGCATCTGCGCATCCCCACAAGAGCATCCAGCTTAGTCTTTTGGTCGACATCATCAAGTAGAAGTATGACCCTTTTAGAGGATAACAAGTCCTTGATCACTTTTTTTCCCTTCGTCGATACCATTGATGGTCGGCCGTTTCTTTCCTAGGACACAAGAGAGGAGCTGATTCTGCAAATTCTCAATTTCCGTATCTCCAATGTTGGATAGATAGCAACATTTAGTGGAATCAGTGGTCCGTTCACCTATCACCTCCATGATTCTGTCTACTTGATCGTCCATTTCCTCCAAGGAATTAGACCGGTTGTAATGTTTAGTAGAATCAGGCAACAGTTTGTTATAGACAATTTTGGCAAGAGTTGTCTTTCCCACACCACCCATACCATGGATACCAACAATCTTTGTTTGAGTGGTCTGCTCACCTATTAATCTCATGATTTTGTCCACGTGATCATCCATTTCAACCAAGAAATCACTTGACAAGCAGTTTTTTTTTTTTTTTTCAATTTGATCAAAACCTTCTGAACAACTTCTTTCGTGAACTTGCCTTTGCCTCTGATAGTTTTGAAGGAAAAAGAACCAAACTGTTAAATTGAGATGAACAGAATAATATCTAAGGTACAAACAAACCATGCACAATAATAAATTCAAGTACCTCTCCTTGAGTTCCCATCCCTTTAACGCTCCAACCTTGTTAAGAGCTGCCTTCCAGTTTTGAATAGTTTCATTGGTGTACCGGTGCGTATTTATGTGTGACCGAATGGCTTCACCGTAAGTTGCAGTTTGGTTACGAACCTCAGATGGTGCAACGTCATAGAAAATTGGCATGATCTTTTGTCCCCACTTTTCCTTGCACTCCACCATCTGAACCTGTTGAATTATCCTGATTTTTAGGATCTGATTATTAGGAATATTCAATCCTGATTTTTTGGGTTCTAATTATTAGGAAATAGCTGTAAATAATTAGTTAGGAAATGATTTATTAGTATCCCTTGATTTGTGGGATTATAGCTATATTTTACAGATCTGTTTTTTCCTAGTTAGTACTTGTAGAAGTCCTATAAATAGCTTTGTAATCCTGGTACAAAATTATTGAGAATTATCACAATTCTTTTCTGTAAATTCTTCATGGTATCAGAGCATTAGGCTTATTTTTCTGGGATGATGTTGCAGTGCATCCTTCATTGATGCAATAATCTTCCAATCACAGCCTTCATTGCTGGATTTGTCTTTGTTCTTAACAATCTGATCGCTATTGTCATTGTTGTGATCCTCTTTAGCTATATTTTTCCCTCTTTACTTCTAAACTTGTCCCAATTTTTTTCTTTTACCCTAAAACCTCATTCACTTGCAGCAGCCTTTACCGCTTCTCGTTTTTTTTGCTCTTCCTTTCCAAGTACTTTCTTTGTGCCTGGAATTATCCATGTCGAGAGAAAATTGATTGGAGATACTTCGGGTCAAAATGAGGAGGCCAACACCAACCATATGACCGGAGATCTACAAAATGTGAGAGCAACTTATAGGCTGAATGAAAAGAATTATCTCAAATGGTCACAATTCATCAAGACCTATTTGAAGGGTAAAGGAAGACTCAGCCATCTTCTCGGAACAAGTCCAACACCAGAAGATCCCACGTTCAACGCATGGGATGAGGCAGATTCAATGATCATGTCATGGCTTTCGGATTCAATGGATCCGGCCATAAGTGATACATGTATGTTTCTCAAAACTGCAAAGGAGATTTGGGATTCTATTCGCAGGACTTATTCGAAGGCTCGAGATGCAGCACAAGTATATGAAATCAAGGTAAAGACAAGTGCAACAAAACAATGGAGCAAAACGGTGATGAGAATATGCCAATTCCCTTCAAAATCTATGGCAAGAACTCGATCATTATCGAGTATTTGAGATGAAGTGTGCAGATGATGCTTGCAACTCTAAAAACCTTCATTGAAAAGGATCGAGTATATGATTTCTTGGCAGGTCTTAATTCTGAATTTGACCAAGTCAGAATTCAAATACTTGGAAAAGAAGAAATCCCTTCTTTGGAAGAGACAATCTCTCTAATCCGAGCGGAAGAAAGTCGAAGGGGAATAATGCTAGAGCCTCAAGCCGTGGAAGGCTCGAGATTAGTAACTCGCAATGCATCAACACAAGAAAGAGGAAAGGTGGATGCTTCGAGGTCTACATGGAGGGATAATCGAGACGGTTTTTGGTGTACCTATCGTAAGAAGCCAAGGCATACAAAGGAACGTTGCTGGAAATTGAATGGCAAACCAGCAACCTCAAGCCGAGAGTGGGGAAACAAAGGAGGGCAGCCAAGGCCTCAGGCTCATCTAATTGAACAGACCAACCAGCAAATTAGTCACGGTGAAGGACAGGTGAAAGAATCCTTCGGTGAGGAAATAGAAAGAATTAAAGGGCTTTTAGGGTCTCTTGATAAACCCTCGGTGCATGTTCCTTAGCACTCTCGGTGTAAGTCTCCATTCTCTTTTAGTTTAAATGCCTCGAGAAAAACTTTCAAGTGAAGCTTGGATAATAGACTCGTGTGCCACCGATCACATGACTCACACTTCTCATTTTTTTAGTACCTACACCCCTTATCCAAGCAATAGAAAAATAGGGGTGGCAGACGGCTCTTTGGCCACTGTTGCAGGAGTTGGTGATATCTATGTTACGCCTGTTCTCACTCTAAAAGATGTCCTCCATGTACCAAAATTATCAGCCAACCTAGTCTCCATACAAAGGCTCACCAATGACCTCAAATGTTATGCAATTTTTTACCCTACCTCTTTGTGTTTTTCAGAACAGGATTCGGAGAGGAAGATTGGACTTGCTAAGGAAAAGAATGGGTTGTACTATCTTGAGACGCCGAGGATTTCAAAAAGAGTCATGAACAATTCACCCTTGTCATTTCTTAGTGCTTCAAAAAGGATGTCATTTGGCTTTACCATTTTCGTTTTGGTCATCCATCTTTTCGTGTCTTAAATATCATGTTTCCTTCTTTGTTTAAAGGATTAGATATGAGTCAATTCCAATGTGATACTTGTGAATTTGCTAAGCACACCCGTGTATCTTTTCCTATAAACAACAAAAGAAGTTCTCATCCTTTCGATTTGATTCACAGTGACATTTGGGGACCTTCCACAATTCCAAATATCTCGTGGGCTCGGTGGTTTGTTTCTCGATCGATGATTGCACTAGGGTCACATGGATATTCTTACTCAAACACAAATCGATGTAAGTAGTATTGTTCCTAATTTTAATTCTATGGTTCAAAATCAGTTTGGAGTTAAAATTAAGAACTTTAGATCGATAATGCTAGAGACTACTTTAATCGAGATCTTGTCAACTTATTTCCAAAAGGAAGGGATAATCCATGAGTCATCTTGTGTAAACACACCACGGCAAATGGGGTGGCTGAAAGGAAAAATGGTCATTTGCTCAACACTACTCGAGCATTGTTGTTTCATGGAAATGTCCCTAAGTCTTATTGGGGGGAAGCTGTCCTTACATCTACATACATGATTAATAGATTGCCATCAAGAGTATTAAATTTCAAAACTCCTATGGCAGTTCTTTCAAGCTTTTATCCACATTTCAGGACAACAAATAATCTCATACCTAGAGTCTTCAGTTGCACCTCTTTTGTACATGTTCATAATCAGCAAAGGGAAAACTAGATCCTAGAGCAATCAAGTGTCTTTCTTGGTTACTCCGCTACACAAAAGGGGTATAAATGTTATCATCCTCCTTCTCGAAAAACCTATATTTCAGTTGATGTTACATTTGTAGAAAACAAACCTTACTTTCCACAATCTTATCTTCGGGGGAGAAGTCATTAGCTGAAGATAAAGACTTTGAGGTCCTTAATCTTGATTTACCTCCTAATAATCTTCCAATCCAAGCTCCCACTTATGATCAACCAATCCCTAATCAATCAACTCCTAACCAATTAGCCTCCAATTCTGATCAACGAGCTCCTCATGAATCAGTTTCTGATGAATCAGTTCGTGCTACTTTAATTCCAGACTCACTCTCTACGATTGAGCCTATTCCGGAACAAGAGTCCACTCCCATATCTCCTCATATTTATGACTCTATGAGATTTCCTCTGTATACTCAAGAAAGACACTGCCGCACCAAACACAAGTTCAAGATTCACATCCGAGTTTTGCAAATGAATTTCCGGTAAGTTCTTACTCTCCTTTGCATAAACAACAATTGATATGCCCGAAAATGACTCGCATCTTCCCATTGCTGTTAGAAAAGGTACTAGAAAATGCACAAAGCGACCCTTATATCCACTATCTCACTGTGTCACTTGACCGCCTATCACCATCTCATAAAAATTTCATTGTGAGTCTAAACACCTTTTCTATTCCAAATACTTTATCTGAGGCATTGTCTAAAGAAGAATGGAGAAATGCAATGAGAGAAGAAATGGATGCACTAGAAAAAAACCAGACTTGGGAGATTGTCGAAAAACTTAAAGGAAAGAATCTTGTGGGCTGCAAATGGGTTTTTACCTTGAAATACAAAGCTGATGGTTCTCTTGAGAGATATAAAGCACGATTGGTGGCAAAGGGTTATACTCAAACTTATGGAGTAGATTATCAGGAGACATTCGCTCCGGTGGCAAAGATGAACACTGTAAGAATTCTACTCTCTTTGGCAGCTCATTTTAATTGGCAACTTCAGCAGTATGATGTGAAGAATGCATTCTTACATGGAGACCTAAAAGAAGAGATCTACATGAGTATTCCATCGGGATTTGAAGGAGAAAAAACAACAAACAAAGCATGTAGATTACGGAAAGCACTATATGGGCTCAAGCAATCACCTAGAGCCTGGTTTGGGAGATTTTCCGAGTTATGAAAGCTTCGTGCTACAAACAAAGCCAAGGTGATCATACCCTCTTCATTAAGCATTCGGCAAGAGGGAGAGTAACAGCACTTCTAGTGTATGTCGATGATATTATTGTCACAGGTGACGATGATGAGGAGAAACAGCAGCTAAAGCAGTGTTTGATTAAAGAGTTTGAAATAAAAGAGCTAGGAAGACTCAAATACTTTCTGGGCATTGAAGTTTCTTACTCTAGACAGGGAATTTTTGTCTCACAGCAGAAGTATGTGACTGATCTCTTGAAGGAAACTGGAAAACTTGGTTGTAAACCAGTAGCCACACCTATTGAGCCTAATAAAAAGCTTGGAGATGCAAAGGAAGAACCTGCTGTTGATCGAGAAATGTATCAAAAATTGGTTGGGAAACTTATCTATTTGGCTCATACTAGACCTGATATTGCCTATTCAGTAAGTGTGATTAGTCAATTTATGCATGACCCAAGAGAATCACACTTACATGCTGTCAACCGAGTGCTACATTATTTAAAAGGAAGTCCCGGAAAAGGAGTCCTATTCAGAAGAAATCAAAAACTGATGCTGCAAGCTTATACAGATGCTGACTATGCAGGATCCATGGTGGATAGAAGGTCAACATCTGGTTATTGCACATTTCTTGGCGGAAATTTAGTGACTTGGCGGAGTAAAAAACAGAATGTAGTTGCAAGATCAAGTGCTGAATCAGAATTTCGAGCAATGGCCCAAGGAATATGTGAGCTATTATGGCTTAAAATCATTCTAAAAGACTTGAAAATCAAGTGGGAGGGTCCTATGAAGCTGTATTGTGACAATAAGCTAGCAATTAATATTGCTCATAATCCTGTACAGCATGATAGGACGAAGCATATTGAAATTGACAAGCATTTCATCAAAGAAAAAATTGAAGAGGGGTTGATCTGCATGTCCTATATACCTTCCGGAGATCAACTAGCTGATGTGCTAATCAAAGGACTTAATGGTGGGATCTTTCATGAAATAATCTTCAAGCTGGGAATGGAAGACATCTATTCCTCAGCTTGAGGGGGAGTGTTGAATTATCCTGATTTTTAGGATCTGATTATTAGGAATATTCAATCCTGATTTTTTGGGTTCTAATTATTAGGAAATAGCTGTAAATAATTAGTTAGGAAATGATTTATTAGTATCCCTTGATTTGTGGGATTATAGCTATATTTTACAGATCTGTTTTTTCCTAGTTAATACTTGTAGAAGTCCTATAAATAGCTTTGTAATCCCGGTACAAAATTATTGAGAATTATCACAATTCTTTTCTCTAAATTCTTCAGAACCAACTCCATGAGGCACCATTTACTGGCAGCATATCTTTTAGAAAAGATAGGAATCGAGATTTTAGATTGCTTAATCGCTTGGAGAAGCTCCAGCCCAATCTCTTCCCCAACGCGAAGCTCTTCATCATCTCTATATGCACGTATTCCAGCATCAATGAGGTTGTTGTAAAGGATATCAGTGATGTCGTGGCGAGTATCCAATCCCCTAAAGCTCAAGAATATGTCGTAATAAGGTTCCACTGGCATCTCCATTTCCTGAATTTTCAGAGGACCTGTGATGACTCAATATCCCACCTAGAAAAACTTTTATTATGAAAGTGGAGTGATGATTATCATGATTTCTCTCAGAAATTCTTCTGTTTGAAGTCATTCTATAAAGAAACCTCGATGACAAATGCACGAGCTCCTTCTGGAATTGCACTGGACACCAAACTACGTCCGATTATTTTATTAAAAATATAGTAGAGAAGTTGACCCATCTCAACACTAAAGGAAGAAATCTCCAAATTATTGTGAATTTATGGGTTTCAATGCACCCTTGAAATTGACTGGTAAAAGGAAACTTTTAATTATGAGACAAAATTTTTCTTAAAGGGTAACATCAAATATCCTTTGCACATAAGCGCCTGCTGTGGCTTGTAGGTTGATTAAATATCTTATTATCTCATAAGAAGTTATGCTGAAACCGTACTTTTTTAGTTTTACCAAAATCGATTTGACAAGAACATTTCACAATAGTTGCTCACTTGACCATGATGGGCACAGGCAAAGAATCACATTCCCCTATGACCATCTCATTTGAAAAATGAAATCAAGAAATTACTCTGCAGCTAATTCAACCCCCAACATCGGACTAGTTCTGAAAAGCATAAGCCGATCCCCGATTACAGCCATCTCTTAGGTTCTTAACAAACAGATACAGGGTAAGTGGGGAGCATTAGCTAGGCATGAGGCTATTAATCACTTCTGTCAGACAGTATCAGCATATCAGAGAAAAAGAAGCGGATTACTAATCACTTGTGGAGTTGATAAAAATTCAACAGAAAAAAGAAGCATGAATGCTATAAGTATTTTTCCAGCAAAATAAGTTTGAACACACAGGAGTGCAGGAACGAGAGCTGCATTTTACAGAAGCTGAGAGTTCCGGTTCACCACAGAGTGCAACATTATAGTCTCTTCAGTGTGCCGCTTCTGTTAAATACAGAGTTGAAGGTATCAATTTTCTGTCTAGGAGTGTTCTTACTGCTAATAACCAGACAATAGTGTACTAGTATGTGGTATCAAAGTCTCTTAGAGACACCAGTATCTCTGGTCGCACAAGAAAAATCCCATTAAACAAATCTAACCAACCGATTCCACTCAAAACTAGTTCAGAGCGCCAGCCCAGTTCCTAACGAGTGAAATTCAACCCCTAATTACAAAACCAACAAGCTGATGCATAAAAATGGCATTGTGTTTCAAGGTTTGAAGCCTGACAGTTGCAAAGATGCAGATGAGCAGGCTTTAAGCATTTGACCGGAGTACGAGGCTAAAGCTGCTAGTGTTAGACCCAACTAGTAGTGATCAATCATGGAGTCAACTGAAGAAAGAATTTGATGCTGATCCGAGAGTCCTTCTCTTGTTTCCATCAAATTCTACACCTAATTGTATTACAGAACGGGCCCAATTCATTAAAAAGAAGGCAATAAACGAGAGGAAATTACCGGAGATGGAGGGGGTGAAGATGAAGAGTCCGGATCAAATGCTGAGAAGCAGATGAAGATCCCAAGAATAAACGCTCTTGGCTTTTGCGTTCAGCTAAAGAGAGGCAAGACTTATACGAGACGGTGAATTCACCCTCCCTCGCCGTGCCCTTCCAGGCAAGTGAGGGCTTGCTAGCTGCAGGGAAACTTCAAGCCGACCCTCACAAAATGAGTGCGCGTTGCTTTTGACTTTTGAGGTAATCGAGTTGAGTTTCTGGGAAATTTCTGGAAGTCCAAAGATTCTTTGGCACGAAAGGAGAGACTTTCATTGCATATTATTAGTTTAAAATCATTCAATTTACACTAATTGATATTCTTTTAATGACGATGAAACCCTTCTTTTGTAGGTGAACCCTCAAATTTTACATATACTAAACCTAAAATTTAGAATTCATATATTTTAAGTAATTGAGTTGGATTATGCCAGAGTTATTTACTGTGAATTTGTAAAACAAGAAAAGTTGGGAAAAATAATACCACAAACATCATAATTTTCATACAACACTCATTTAAGTATTATAATTTTATTTGGATTGTTGGAGTGATATGACTTTTGTTTGGAACTCACTTAAGCACTATAACTTTATTTTTTATCACTTAAGTATTACATAACATTTTAATTGATCGTTTGTGCTATAACTTTTTTAAATTGTTTACTTAGATACTGAAAATCATATTTCTTTTCTAAACATTTTTAAAAGTTGTATCACTTACATAATCAATTAAAAGTTATGATACTTGAGCAAATATTTTCTTAGAACATACGATACTCCAATAATCGAAAAAAATAGTTATAATAGTTAGGAAAATGACGCATAAAGTTATAGCACATATACTATTATTATCTCTCAAAAGTTGCAAATGGCCAGAGAGGAATAAAGCACCAAAAATATTTTATGTTTAATCACAATAGTGTGTTTGGTCAGCACTTAGTAGGTTGGGTAGCCACCTGACCTTTATGTTGTCGGAATATTAGGGGTGAAATGGTAACGTCCATTATCCCTACTAGAAGGCATCCTGAAACTTATTTTTTACCAAGGAAAATTTTAAGAAAAATGTAGCCATCCTACGGTCCAATCATTGGAAATTACAACTAGCTATAGATATCCCGAAGTTATAAGTAAATCATGAACTTCAAAATATTAGTCAACTTAACTTATATTTATAAACTATTTATGATTAAACATTAAATTAATAATATGTTTATATGCATCGATGCTGATCAATCAACAAAAGAGTTATCCCATTGTTTTTAAACGACGACTAGGAAATTAATTTAAATTACTATCACAAGATTATACTATAAATATCTAAATCTAACGTGAATGCAATCATACTATAAAGTCTATGTTCAATATTGGTATATTTATTACATTTTATTTTCAAATTGTTTTTCATAAAATCTCTGATTTATTTCATTGCCTACATTTATGTTAGCTCTTAAATTGATTTATCAATAAAAGTAATGAAATTTAATGGCTCAGTTCATTTACTCATTATTTCCCTTTTGTCGTACCAAAGACTGATGTAAGGAGTGAAAAGCACAATATTTCCATGCATTATAATTATTTAATCCTCGTTCCACTACTTTTCTTTTTGGATCACCATTTGGTAATTGATATGGTGGTAGTTAGTGCACTGTTTTTTTTTTTTTTTCTTTTACAGAAAGCCAATCTTTCAGCTTCTCAGTATTGCTCATGATCAAACATGTTGGCTTCTAGAAGCTGGAATAGTCAAGTAGCTTTTCCGACCCAGTCAATATGAGGCATCTCCAAATTGTTCTGCTCTGCCTTGAATCTCAACCAGTTTAGGACAACTCCATGGGAGAAGTTTAGGACAACGTCTTCAGTGATAGCAGACCTGCAAGCATTAGCAATAGTATACAATCCCCGGCATCAAAATTATTTAGTGCTCGTTTCAATTCTGGAATTTCTATCAACTCAATTCAATAGACATGATGCTGTCATTTTGCCAGATATAGTATTGAGGATCATATCGCTGCCATGTTGACAGGTATCGATTAGTACCAATGGTGAAGTTCTTAGATCAAATCAATTGAGACAAACTAAATCTAAGGCAAGGAAAAAAGAGCTGTGAAAGAAGAATGGTGTGTGAAGATGGGTGATGAAATAATGAGATTCCAACAGCAAGGATTCCAGCTTCCCTAACCTTCTAAGCTACGAAGGACTTGGAGATTCAATGAATTTAGAAGCATCATCGAAATTGTCAAAACCTGAATTTTACATACAATTCAAATATCAAATTAATAAATAACTTAACATCAAATGAATGTCTACAATGAGATTCTAACAGCAAGGATTCCAGCTTCCCTAACCTTGTACAGAAGATCCACCTTAAAAAGATATGTAGATGTGCAAATCTAAACGTCTCTACTTCTAAAATGGGAGGCCTACTCACTACTCGTCGACCTGAGAACACAACAATAACAATTGGCAAATAAGGTCATATATCATTTATATGACCAAATCTCATGATGCGTAGATATCAGTAGATCATCGATATACACAAGCAAATATTTATTCTCTACTCGTTAATAGCCACGACTCATCTCAACTAAATCAATGTGCAGCTGCTTATTTATGTGTGACTTAATAGCCTCACCGTAAGTTGCAGTCTGCTTACGCACCACCCGTGGTTCAACGCCATAGAAAATTGGTATGATCTTTTGTCCCCACTTTCCCTTGCACTCCACCATCTGGACCAATTCCATGAGGCACCATTTACTCGCAGCATATCCTTCAGAAAATATAGGAATTGAGATTTTCGACTGCTTAATTGCTTGAAGAAGCTCCAGGCCAATTTCTTCTCCAACGCAAAGCTCTTCATCATCTCTGTATGCTCGTATTCTGGCATCAATGAGGCCGTTTGTAAAGGACATCAGTGATGCCATGGCGAGTATCTGGTCCTCTGAAGCTCAAGAATACTTCATAATAAGGTTCCACTGGCTTTTCCATTTCCTGAATTTTCGAAGGACTTGCAACGGCTTGATATCCCACCTGAAAAACATTTACTATGAAAGTGGGGCGATGATTATCATGATTTCTCTCAGAAACTCTTCTGTTTTAAGTCATTCTAAAAAGCAATCTCGATGACAAATGCCTGAGCTCCTTCTGGCATTGCACTAGACACCAAAATATGCCCAATTATAGTAGAGAAGTTGACCCATCTAAATACTAAAGGAAGAAATCTCCAACTTATTGCGAAATTATGGGTTTTAGTTCACACTTGAAATTGAAGGGAAGAAGGAAAATTTAGAGAAGATAAATCACTGTCGACATATTTTTGTCTTAAACTTTTTACTTACGAGATAATTTTTTTTTTCTTAAAAGGTAAAGTTGAATGTCCCCCTGCACATAAGCGCCTATTGTGGCTTGTAGGTCGACTAATTATCTTATTATCTCATAAGAAGTTATGCCGAAACCGTCCTCTTTTAGTTTTGCCAAAATCCATTTGACAAAAAGATTCCACAACAGTCGATTGGTTGCTTACTTGAACTTAATGGGCGCAGGCAAAGAATCGCAGTCCTCTATGACTAAAAGTTAGGCACGAGGCTACTATTCACATCTGCCAGACAGCATCAGCGTATCAGAAAAAGAGGAGCGGATTACTAATCACTTGTGAAGCTGATAAAAATTCAACAGAAAAAAGAAGCATGAATGCTATAACCATTTTTTCAGCAAAATAAGTTCGACCACACAGGAGTGCAGAGATGACAGCTGCATTTTACGGAAGCGGAGAGTTGCAGTATAGTGTATTCAATCTGTCTCTACTGTTAAATAGAGAGCTGAGGGTATCAATTTTCTACCTAGGAGTGTTCTTAATTATAATCGCTAGAAATTATGGTACCAAAATATCTTAAAGATACGAGTATCTCTGTTCAAAAAAAAAAAAAAAAAACATCAAACAAATGAAATCAACAGATCCACTCAAACTAATTTAGCTTTTAGCGACAGTAATTCACGCGAAAACTCAGAGAGAGAGAGAGAGAGAGAGAGAGAGAGAGAGTACGCGGGTGGCGAGCTCGCAAGACTGAGCGTTGTCGATGATGGAACCGGACTCGCCTCCGCCTTCGCTGCCGCTGCCAACGCCCTTTCTCCTCTTCTTCTTGCCGCTCCTCTTCTTTGGCTCATCGTCACGAGGGCCGCCGCCGCCGCTGCCGCCGCCGCTGTTGAGGAGCTCACTCCGATGCTCGACACCGCTCGTCTCCGCTTCAGCTTCGTGCGGTCTCTTCTTCTTCGCCATTCCCGCTCTCCTATATCAGAAAGTTTCGATTTTTCGACAAGGTACGAGGTCGACTGGTGAAGGGTTTAGGCGTCGATGTTGGTGGTGGTATTGCGTTTCAGGGTCTGAGGCCTGACACTTGCATAGATGGAAGTGGATGAGCTGGGTTTTTAGCATGACCGTTCTCGGCCTTTGAGATCGGCAGAAGAGAGAATCCTCCGGCTACCGAATGGAGAATCCTCGCTTTCGACTGTCGAGTGAAAGGGCTGGTTAAGTTTCTTGGGCCTTAACGTTGGTGATTAAAGATTGGCAAGGCCCACAATCCATGTGGGGGAACGCAGCGCATAAAACGAGCAGTCTGGGCCAAGGCCTTAAGATCCACGGCAGAAGCAATACGAAAAACCCTTCTACGTTGGAAGCTTAGCCTGGATTCAATAATGACACAATTGAGAGTAGAATTATTTGTACTGATATTTTCTGATTATTACATAAGCATAAGGAGCTTGCAATATACAGAGTTTTGAGTTGCTGGCCAACCACTGAAATCAGGTGCGCATCCAACATTTACATTCTCTACCATTAACCAAACTCAGAAGTCCAAGAGATAAAAGTATCCTGAAAACAACAAAAAGATACTCGGACAAGTTGGATTCCGCAAGATCAGACTGCCTCCTTTTCTTCGTATCCTCCATCGATCATCAGAACTCAGAGAATCTTCTACCTTCTCACGCTTGTGTATATAGAAAGATTTTAGCTTCTTGAAGCTTGATGGATCCGGTTTAATCCGCCTTGGATCTCGACCACTTTAGGACATCACTGCAGATAAAATTTCTGGAGCTTCTTCAAGTTGGTCAGGTCAGGCAACTCATCCATAGATGGAACTCCTTCAAGCGTGACGGCACTCAGGTTCTCCAAAACTTGGAGGCCTCCGAACTCTCTCACTTTAGGGCAATGAGCAACTTCCAAATCTGACAGCACCTTCGAATTTGAAAGGTCTAATGATGTTTTTATTTCCTTGCATGATTCGATATCTAAGTACAACAAATTTGGGGCAAGACTAGGTCGGCAGTGCCACTTCTTGGAGGGGACCAGTTCAGGTTCCTTGAGCTGTGAAAGAAGAACGGTGTCTGAAGATGGGGTGATGAAATAATGATATTCCAACAGCAAGGATTCCAGCTTCCCTAAACTTCTGAGCTACGAAGGACTTCGAGCTTCAATAAAATTAGAAGCATCATCCAAATTGTCAAAACCTGAATTTTACATACAATTTGAATATCAAATTAATAAGTAACTTAACATCAAGTGAATGTACGTAATTTTTTCTATTACTCTACATAATTAAAACCTTGTACAGAAGATCCACCTTAAAAAGATAATATGTAGAAGCGCAAATCTAAACATCCCTAAACTCCGACCAATATGTATAATATTTTTTAGGAAGTGAGTTTTAGTTCAGTAAATGAAAGCTCTACTTCCAAAATGGGAGGCCTACTCACTACTCAAACCGAGAACACAACAATAACAATTGGCAAATAAAGTCATATGTCATTATACGACCAAATCTCATGATGCATATATATCAGCAGCTCATCGATATACACAAGTAAATGTTTATTCCCTACTCATTAATAGCCATGACTCATTCGATGGACTCAACTAACAAGATATTGTAACCACTAAATAATGCGGGACAAAATCATAAATACTTTTTTACCACGCTTCAACCCATTCATCACATGTATCCTCCAATGATGATAAATACAGTACAAACACATAATGATGGCTATTCCTAGACTCATTCTCATCAAGATTCATACCCATTCTATTTTATTTCTTTTCTCGATCTTGGACCTCAAATTCAAAATATCAAGTATGGGCTATTTAATTCACATTATGTTACGGAAGTCATATCATTTCGTGTATGAATCATTGCACTTCATGTCCTTTCAACCATGTAGAGACCCTCCTTAAACAGTAGAATATTCGTTTTCTCCAGAGTCGTATATACATACTCAGGAAAATTAACTGCAGTGCTGGTATATTACTAACAACACTTGCGGAATTTCCATGGAGTTGGTATTTTACTTAATTATTAGAATATTGATAAATTCCTAATAGTCTTGTTCATTCACTTATGACAATGGTAAAATTTTAAAGGAGTTGATAATTTACGACTTCCTTATATCAATAAATTTCTGATAGTGTTAGTAATTTATTAAATATACAGGTAGAATATAAGAAGATTTGGTAATTTACCAAATTAGTGGAAATTTGATAAATTTCTGATAATATTGATAATTTAAAACTGATTCACCAAACAAGCAGCTAAGCAGTCTTTTTTTTTTTTTTTTTTTTTAAACCAGCAAAATTGGAATTCTACCAACACAGAAATTTTTCAATTTTCCAACCCGGCACCATAGAATTTTGCCCAGAAGTTTCATACATCTCTACTTCTATGACAAGAACTTAAATCCCAACTGATAATTTTAATTATTGAAACTTGAAACGCAGTCATTAATCATTCATAAGCCCCTGTAGAAATCTGTTTTAAGTTATGAAAACTAAAGGACCTTTGCGACCACTGCACATGATCATTAACTAGGGAGGGTTATGTTCATGCTAGGCACAACGTTTTGTCCCTACTTCTTCATTTCCTCAATGTGGAAATTTTCAATGGAAATCTGCAACAATTCTGGGAATATGGTTGCTGATGTCTAATTGAATTCATGACACTTAATGCAACACATTGAACATTAATTTTTGCGAATGAATTCGGGAGCAAGTCATCTTGAATCCTCGATGAATTTCTCCCATGACGAGATTAATTACTAATTGCACCCGCTAAAAATTTTAGAAGTAAGTAGGACCAACAGACCAAGAAAAGAAGAAAGAAATCAAGAACCAATCGATTATAGTAAGTTTTCATGCCCTCCAGGACAATATTTCGGTTTTAGCTAGACCTTGATAAGCTCAGAAGAAGAAGAATCAAGTCCTGGTCGACTATATTGCCTAAGATAAATGAAATCAATAAATCCCTCCCCCCCCAAAAAAACAAAAACCGGCGAAAAAAAAAGGAAAGAAAAGAAACTGATTCCCCATGTATGTTGTGAACTAGTTCCTAAGGACCAAAAATCAATCCCCTAATTGGTGCAGAAGTGAACTGACACACAGGGGTTGCAATGTGTTTCAATAGAATGTGACTTGGTTAAGGCTACAGCAATTAAAGATTAGATGAAGATGGAACAAAATCAATCGAGTCAGCTCCCGAGTGAGTTCATCGAAAGGCCGTTTTCATTGCATATGAATGATAAGTCATGACTGAAAATAACAAGAACTACTCGATCCGTTCCAAATCTTTTCCTGATCCATCACAGATTGCATCAAAGATTCGCACGCGTACCCAATTCATGCAAATGCGAAGAGAAAATTACCGGAAAAGGACTACAGGTGAAGACGAAGAAAACCAAATGAAGATGCAGCGAAGGAAGGACCCTCGTTGGCCTGAGTCAGCTGCAATCAAAATGGAAAAGGAAGACCACAATCTATTAACCCCTCCTCGTGGGGAAAAGATCGGGGGGCAGGAAGACGTGGTCGCAGTCCCCAGAGGGAGATCTCCGCCAGGTCAAATCGCGTCTCGTGATTCCGCTGGGGGTCGCCGTCGCTGCTGGGTCTAGGCGAGCTCCTCGCTCGGGTCGTCGCTGATGAGGGGAGGAAGACGAAGGATGGAGAAGGAAAGAAGGCGAGAAGAGAAAGAATTAAAATTTCTTAAGAATGGGTCCCACCTACGCTTTCTCCCCGTTATTTCGAAAAAATATTCCACATCACTCCAGTTCAGAATCTCTTCTTCCTCATTCCCTGCCCGCGGATATATTCGCGTTCCATACATGTCTGCTCTCACTTTTTCCAAATCTCTGTACTCATCGGATTTCAGAATCTCCTCCAATTTCTCACATTCGTATAATATCAAATATTTTAGCTTCTTGAAGCTTGAAGGATCAGAAAACTTTTGCAGAGACGCGCAGCCATGAATCCAAAGCCACTTCACTGATTCTAGCCTACCTCGAATCTCAACTATACGAGGACAACGCAATAACCTAAGATCCTTGAGCTTCTTGGCATTGGTCAGGTCAAGCAACTTCTCTAGCAACGGAATATCCCATAGACATAACCATCTCAAGCTTTTTGAATCTTCCAGGCCTGGAATCTCTTTGAGCTCCTGACAGCCCTCTATGTCTAATTTTTCTATATGCTTAAAGCTTAATGGATGAGGCAGCTTTTTGAGTGATTTACAGTCCCATAAACAGAGCTCCTTCAACGATTCTAACTGACCTTGAACCTCAACCAGATTAGGACACTCGGTTATCGCAAGTTTCATGAGCTTCTTCAAGCCTGTCAGGTCAGGCAACTTCACCAGCGATCGAAGAAAAGCAAGAGAAAGCAGTTGCAGGTTCTTCAAATGTTTGAGGCTTTGAATCTCTATTAGCTGTTCACAATCAAAGACTTCCAATGTTGATAACTTATCCAAATATGAAAGATTTATCGACTTTTCCATTAACCGCGGCCCTAAAAAACGGAAGGATGACAAATTCTGGGGAAGCCTAGGTAGGCATTCTAGGCTATGTCCGATGAGATCAAGATTCCTGAGATTCGAAAGGAGATTAAAATCTGAAGGTAGGGTGAGCAGACTATCACAATCCAACCACAAGGACTCTAGCTTTGTTAGCCCTCCAATCCAATTGAGGCTTGCAGTCGGGTGGGAAGGGTTTCGATACTTTAATTCCAACTCCAAATCTCTCAAATTTAATAGGTTTGTGAGATCTAGGCATCTCATCTGCATATTACCCCTCAGGCATAATTTGGTCATACTTTCAGGAAGCTTAGGAATATTGGAAATTCCTGTGCGTTGCAACGTCAAGGTTTTAAAAAATGACAATCTTCCAATCTCACTTGGAATTTCCCCACACAACCATCTACATTCGCTAGCATCGATCTCTTCAAGCTTCTCCAACATCCCAAGGGCACTGGGAAGCTCTTCCAAGGGGGTGTTAGACATCCTTAGTACTCTCAAATTCTTCATCACCTCTATTGAATTGGGTAACTTTCGTATGCTCGACTGTGAAAGATTCAACTCAACGAGAGATCCAAAATTTCCAAATGGAAGTTCACTAATTCTTGTATCCGACAAGTCAAGATATAACAACGATGTTGAGCAACCAGCTAAATTGCATTTACTCAGTGATTTACATGACCTTGCACTAAGAGTTTTCAATTTCTCCATTCCTTTCCATTCAGGAATATTTTTAATAGATGATCCGTCAACAATAAGTTCTGTCAAGGCTTCCAGTTCGTCCATCTCGTTTGGCAATGTCCAAAGTTTGCTACAATAGTTCAAGTTTAATAACACTAAATGCTTTAATTTACCAATAGACCTATCAACTTGAACCAGTTTTGTGCACCATTGAAGAATCAGTTGCTCTAAATTTTCATGAGCAGAAAAGTCAGGAGTTCTACGCAAGTTTGTGCATCCAGTCAAATTTAGAACCTTCAAATTCTTTGCCATATGTAATGAAGAGAAGAGGTTAATTCTGAATCATTTTGAAATACATGACAACAAAGTCAATATAGCAAATTCATGTTGAAATAATACCATACGTTGAGGTGGTTCCATCCATCCCACTCATGTGTAATTTCAATCCGTGATAAATCAAGAATCACTAACTTCCTAAAGGAACATGGAGTGAACTTGAAAAAGATAGGAAATTCATGCCATGAGAGCCATTTCAATTGTAGAAACATGATCGGATTCCTTTGGAACCAGTTGCCAGAAGGAAAATGCTGACCGTCATCCTCATCCGAGTATACACCATCCACTTGAAGAAATCTTAAATTTAATAGGCTTATAGATTCTTCCTTCTCAATGAAGTCTTGAAATCGATGATCAAACTTGAGACGTATTGCTTCAACGTTTTCTCTTCCCTGCCAAAGAAGTAAAAAAATTAAACAGAAGCTAGAGATCACGTAATTGCCTATTGAAGGCATCCGAGTTGAGCATACTTGAGGAATGTACATCTTATTTATAAGTTCAAATTAATTTAAAATATAATTTACAGATGAGCATGTGATCATACTAAGCACACAAGTAACAACTCGATTCAGATAAAAGCAAATAAGCAAAGTCAACATGTATAACTCGTCTCTTTGAATAGAAATAACATTGCAAATACTTTACCTCC
Organism: Eucalyptus dawsonii; assembly: GCA_016097615.1. NCBI lineage: Eukaryota > Viridiplantae > Streptophyta > Magnoliopsida > Myrtales > Myrtaceae > Eucalyptus > Eucalyptus dawsonii. The sequence continues at coordinate 78,756,319 of CM027878.1, forward strand.
TTCATTTCAAGGACATCAATTGCTTCCTCATGATCCCACACCCGACTTTGCTTCTCTGGTTTAAAATGAGCTCTTTCACGAACGATGTCTCGCCCAAGGTCTCTTAGCTGATCATGCATCCACAGTTGATTACCTTCTACAATCTTTATTAATGACATCCGTTTAAGGACTTCAAGAGAATACTCAGGGACAAGCTTACAGCTGGCCCACATGTAAGTCACAATTCTCACATCAAACCCAATAAAGAAGCAACAAACATCGAGAAATATTTCCTTCGCTCGAGGTTCTAATGCCTCAAAACTGATGTTCAACTTACGTTTAACCTTTTCATCAGGAATAGTTTTCAACCTTTCTAATGTGTCCACCCAAAATTTTGTGTCTTTTCCAGCTAAAAATGAACCTATAATCTCTAGAGCCAAAGGAAGACGACCGCAGATTTCTACTGCTTTTTTCGAGAGGGAGACGTATTCTGCTGGGGGATGATCTCTTCTAAAGGCATGTTTGCTAAACAGTAAAAGAGAATGATTGAAATCCATTCCAGTAAGCTCGTGCTTCAAATCAACATCTTTGAGAACTTCCTCGTTTCTTGTGGTAATAATAACCTTACTTCCTCTGTCGAACCAGCATTCACCCATCCCTACAAGAGCGTTCAGCTGAGTGTTTTGGTCAACATCATCAAGTACAAGTACAACCTTTTTAGCGGATAACCTCTTCCTGATCTCAGTAATCCCTTGATTAATACTATTGATGGATGGCCATTCCATTCTTAGGACTTTAGAGAGAAGCTGATTCTGCAAAATCACAATCTTCGTCTCTCGAATGTTAGACAGGAAGCAACAGTTATCAAAATCAGCAGACAGTTTATTATAGATGATTGTGGCAAGAGTTGTCTTTCCGACACCACCCATACCATGGATGCCAACAATCTTCGTTCCAATGGTCTGTTCACCTATCTTTTCCATGATTTTGTCCACATGATCGTCCATTTCAACCAAGTAATCAGGTACTGCCAAGTTGTTCTTTTTCAACTCAATCAACAGCATCTGAACTACTTCTTCTGTGAACTCACCTTTGCCTCTGACAATATTGAAGGCAAAAGGACAAAACAGTTAAATTGAGATGAACAGAATAATATCTAAGCTTACAAACAAATCATGAAAAAAAGTAAATTTGACTACCTCCCATTAAGTTCCCATCCTCTTAACGCTCCAACCTTGCTGAGAGCTGTCTTCCACTTCTCGATAGTCTCGTTAGTGAACCGCTGCTTATTTTTGTGTAAAGTAATGGCCTCACCGTAACTTCCAATTTGATAGCGAACCTCAGATGGTGCTACGTCATAGAAAATTGGCATGATCTTTCGTCCGCAGTTCTCCTTACACTCCACCATCTGGACCAACTCCATGAGGCACCATGGACTGGTAGCATATCCTTTAGATAAGATAGGAATTAAGATTTCCGACTGCTCAATCGCTTGGACAAGCTCCGTGCCAATCTCTTCCCCAATGCGAAGCTCATCATTATCTCTATATGCCCTTATTGCAGCACGAATGAGGCTATTGTAAAGGTAATCAGCGATGTCAAGCCGAGTGTCCGGTCCTCTGAAACTCAAGAATACTTCATAACCAAATTCCGTTGGCTTCTCCATTTCCTGAATTCTCAGAGGATTTGCAATCACCTGATCTCCCACCTGAAAAACGTTTACCATGAAAGCTGAGTGATGATTATCACGATTTCTCTTAGAAACTCTTCTGTTGTAAGTATTTCTAGGAAGAAACCAAGATGACAAATGCACGAGCTCCTTCTGCGCTTCGCACTAGACACCAAAATATGTCCAAATATTTTATTAATAATATAGTAGAGAAGTGGACCCATCTCAATTCTAAAGGAAGAAATTTCCAAAGTATTGTGGAATTATGGGTTACAGTTCACACTTGAAATTGATTTGAAAGAATAATATTTTGAGAAGATAAATCACTATCAACCTATATTTGTCTTAAACTATTACCTATGTGATAAAATTCCTCTTAAAGGGTGACGTTGAATGTCCTCTACACATAATCCCTGCTTCTGCTTGTAGATTGACCAATTATCTTATTGTCTGATAAGAAATTATGAGGAAACCTTACTCTTTTATTTTACCAAAATAGATTTGACAGACATTCCACGACCCTCAATTAGTTGCTCCCTTGACCTTAACGGACGCAGGCGAAGAAACGCCCCCATGAAGATCTCTAATTGGAAAAGTGAAATCAATAAATTACAATAAAGCTAATTCAACCCTCTCCATTGGACTAGTTTCTAAAGAGCATAAACCAATCTCCAATTACAGTCAAATCTTAGTTCGTTAACATGCAGGTACAGGGTCAATGAGCGAGCATTGGGAGATAACATTTGCATTTGCCAGAAAGTATCAGCATATCAGAAAAAGAGGGGTGAATTACTAACAAATATCGTAGTTGATGAAATTTCAACAGAAAAAAGAAGCATGAATGCTATAATTGTTTTTCCAGAAAATAAGTTCGATCACACAGAGGTACAGGAACGAGAACTGTACTTTAGGGAAGCGGAAACTTCCGATTCACCACAGAGTGCTACGTTATAGTCTGTTCAATCTGTCTCTACTATTGAATACAGTGTTAAGGGTCAATTTCTGCCTAGGAGCGTTCTTACTGCTAATCACTAGACAATAATATACGAATTTGTCGTCTGGAAGTCTCTTTTAGATACCACCGTCTCTGTTCGCACAGGAAAAAAAAAATCCCATCAAACAAATGAAATCAACAGATCCACTCAAACAAATTTAGCTTTTAGCGCCAGCAATCCACGCAAAAACGTAGAGAGAGAGAGAGAGAGAGAGAGAGAGTACGCGGGTGGCGAGCTCGTAAGACTGAGCGTTGTCGATGATGGAACCGGCCACGGCGATGCTGACGGTGGGGATTCCACCTCCTCCGCCGCCGCCGTTGTTGAGGAGCTCACTCCGAGGGTCGACACCGCTCGCCTGCGCTTCAGCTTCGTGCCGTCTTTTCTTCTTCGCCACTCCCGCTCTTTGATATCAGAAAGTTCCGATATTTCGACACGGTACGAGGTCGACTGGTCAAGGGTTTAGGCGTCGATGTTGGTGGTGGTATTGCGTTTCAGGATCTGAGGCCTGACACTTGCATAGATGGAAGTGGGTGAGCAGGCTTTTAGCATGTGACTCGAGTTAAGAGGCTAAAGCTATAAGTGTTAGACGCAAATGGCAGTGATCAATCACGGAGTCAATTGAGGAAAGAATTTGATGCTGATCTGAGAGTCCCTCTATTGTTTCCATCAAATTCTGCATCTAGTTGCATTACAGAACAGACCCAATTCATTAAAAAGAAGGCAATACACGAGAGGAAATTACCGGAGATGGAGGGGGTGAAGATGAAGAGTCCGGATCAAATGCTGAGAAGCAGATGAAGATCCCAAGAAAAAAAGGCTCTTGGCTTTTGAGTTCAGCTGAAGAGAGGCAAGACTTAGACAAGACGGTGAATTCACCCTCCCTCGCCGTGCCCTTCCAGGAAAGTGAGGGCTTGCTTTTTGCAGGGAAACTTCAAGCGGACCGTGAAAAAGTGAATACGCGTTGCTTTTTATTCACTTTTTCACTTTTGAGGTAAACGAGTTGAGTTACTGGGAAATTTCTCGAAGAAAGAAAACTTTTTGGCGCGAAAGGCGAGAGTACAAGCGGATTTTCATTGCATGTTATTAGTTTAGAAATCATATAATTTATATTAATTGATATTCTTTTAATGACCATGAAGGCGAAGCCCAGGCCCACTCAAATTTTACATATATTAAACCAAAAAAAATATAGAATTCGTATATTTTAATTATGTCAGAATTATACACAATAAGTTCGCAAAACAAAAAAAAATGGAAAAAATAACATCACTAATGTCATAATTTTCGTACAATGCTCATTTAAGTGTTATAATTTTTTTGGGATTGGTTAGGCAATATAATTTTCGTTTGACGTTCCGTAAAATGCCATAATCTTTTATTTTTTGATCACTTGTACCATAACTTGTTCAAATTGTTCACCCAAGAATGAATGTTCCCGCAAGGACCGCTGGTCCACCACTGTCCTTTTTGGTTCTCCACTATTTGATGCTTCCTCTTTTCTCCAAATTTTTAATTTTTTCTTAAAATTTGATGACATGGCAGCTATATCAACGCCTCCATCTTCAAGGAAAAAAAAATCGCGTTCGTTTTTTCTATTAGCCGTATTGGATGAAGTTAATAGCGAGAAACCACCCGCTGTGATGGCTCCGTTGGTAGGCTCCATGACTTCCACGCTAGAGGTTTGGAGTTGAAGCCTCGCAACGCAAGTTGCGGGAGGGGAGGCGGATCATTGGCGACATATTCGAGACGTGGGTAGTGGTTTCTACACGCCCGCGGGGTTTCTTTACTTGTCAAATTTGCCCGCGGGGTTTTCTGGTCACGAAAAAAAAAAGTTAATAGCAAGACTTGATCACACGAATTTAATAAGTTTTAAAATTTGATTATACTTTTTACAAATTCTAAAATTTGAAGACACTTTTGCAACATATTTTAAGATTTATGGAGCATTTATCCCCTTTTATGGGATAATAATACAAATGATCTTTAAACGTTGACTTAATATGTAATGTTATACTTAGATTTTAATTTATTCAATATGATCTATAAAATATTGATAGATGTTCAATTTAGTCTTTAGATTAAATGTGTTATTTCCATATAGTTTAATGACTATATTAGATATCTATTAATAGTTCATGGATCACATCAAATAAATTAAAAGTTTTAAAAATGACATCATATTTTGTCATAATTCAAAGATCACATCAAACAAATTTCAAATTCAGAGACAACGTTAGATATTAGACAAAATATAGGGATTATTTATGTCATTTTTTTCATTTTTTAAAATCTAAAACTCCATAAACTTAAAGATAGGCAAATAAATTCACATATATTTTTTTGATAATTTTCTGAAATTTGAACAATAATTTAAATTTAAAAAAGTAAAAGAACTACAATTAACTTCTTTAAGTCCAAGCAAAGAGGCACTAAATCAATTGATTTTCACCATTTCTTTACGATATCACTTCGCGTGGGCACCATTTTCATGGGAGAGACGATCGGTGCATTGACGCTCAGGAAAGTGAGGACTTGCTAGTTGCGGGGAAGCTTCAAGCCGACCGTCAAAAAGGGAATACACGTTTTGCTTTTGACTTTTGGGGTAATTGAGTTGAGTTTCCGGGAAATTTCTCAAAGTCCAAAAATTCTTTGGCACAAAAGGCGGGAGTACAAGAGATTTTCATGTGTGTTATTAGATTAGAAATCATTCAATTTATGCTAATTGATATTCTTTTAATGAAGATAAAACCATTCTCTTTTTTTTTTTTTTTGGTAAGGATAAAACCATTCTTTTATACATATACTAAACCTAGAAATATAGAATTCATATAATTTAATTAATTGATTAATTGAGATGAATTATGTCAAAGTTATACATATTGAGTTTGTAAGACAAAAAAAGTTAGGAAAAGTAATACCACAAATGGCATAAATCCATACAACACGCGAGTTCTATAACTTTTTTTGGATAACTTGAGTGATATAACCTTCATTCAGCATTTACTCAAATGCCATAACATTTTTTTTATCACCCAAATGTTGAAAATTCGACATGGTATAATATTTGTGATGAATGTCTTTACAAATCATATCACTTAAGTAAAGTTATGATACTCAAGTAAATATTTTTCTAAAAGTTATGGCACTTAAATAATTGGAAAAAAATTAGTTATAGCAGTCAAGTAAATATCGTACGAAAGTTATGACACGTGTTATATTTTATTTGTCAAAAGTCGTACTCAGCCAAAAAGGAGTAAAACTCCAAAAATATTTGCAATACTAGTGAAAGCTTACCAATTATAGATGGTTCGAATAGAACTTCCAAGACCAAGGACATCAAATGTGCAATTACGAGAAAATATTGGTTGCAGTTCGGATTTCACTATGTCATAATCCGAGTCTACACACCGAGTGACATGTGTTGCCCAGGCCCCACCACGTCGAAACCCTTTGACACCCTAATTCTCTAGCCTCACTCTAGATTACCTCTCTCTCTTCCCTCTTTTCTTTTTTTTCTTTACTTATTCTTCTTCTTCTTCTTTCCTTTGCTCGTAGTGGGGAGCCTCGCCTTCAAGATCCCTATCGTTGCCAAACCCACATGCTCCGCCGTCCACACCTCCTCCTCTCCCTGCTTCTACAAGATCAAGCTTCGAGAGTTTCCCCCTCCAGACTGCCCTTGTCCCCTCCCTCTCGCCTGATGCCACCTCCTCTCCCAGGGGACGGGGCGGTGGCGGTGCCACCTTCCATCCCAACAAGTCTGATCTTGACAGGTGTGTCAAGAAGTCCATCTTCTCTGACAAAGTCTGCTTGAAGGTCTCCATCTACATAGGCCTATGTGGGGCAACCTGCGAGGGTGAGCTCTGGGAGGCTGCTCGAGAAGGTCTCGGTGTCCCTAGACCTTGCTGGGGCTAAGTCCAAGGCCTGCATGTTCCACAGCGGTTGGATTAACGTCGGCTAGGAGACCAAGGGGTCGTCGTCGGCGTAGTTCCACTTGAGCATGAAGGTAGAGCTTGACCCCCGCTTCATGTTCCAATCTGACGGGAAGCCCGAGTGTAGCCCCCAAGTGTTCCAAATACAAGGTAACATCAAGCAAGCCATGGTGGACAAACTCTCTTGTTGTCCACGTTGGGGTGAAAAGGAAAGATCAGAGGGAAGAAAAAGAAGAAGGAGAAGAAATAAAGGAAAAAAAGAAGAGAGGGAAGAGAAAGAGGCGAGAGGGTGTGGTTGTCAGAGGGTTCTGACACGGTGGGGCTCAAGAGACACGTGTCACCTGGTCGATGGAATTTGAGCTGCAGTCAATATTTTTTCGTGCAACTATAGTTGTGTGTTTGGTTACCCGCCCTTTATTTAGTGGGAATATATGGGGTGAAATGGTAATGTCCATATCACCACTAGAAGTAAAAGGCAAGGCATCCTGAAATCTTGGCGAAGGAAAATTTTAAGAGAAACTTAATTATTCTATAGTCCAAAAATTGGAAATTAGGAAATTATAAGTAAATCATGAACTACAAAACATAAGTTAACTTAACTTATTTTTATAAATTATTTATAATTAAACATAAAATTAATAATATGTTGATATGCATCGATGATGATTAATTAACAAAAGAAGTATTCCATTGTTGTTAAACACTGATTGGTAAATTAATTTAAATTACTATCATGATCTTGTACTATATATATATAAATCTAAAGGAAATGAGATCATTTCGTAAAATCTATGTTGAATATTGTAATTTTTATTGCATCCATTCTCAAATTGGTTTTCATAAAAGTTGACGTGGCTTTTTTTATTTGTGTTTATTTTAAGAGAGGCACTGATGTGGTTGCTAATGCCAAATGTTCTATTTTCTAATCAAGATATGAAAAATTGTTTTGAAAATTTTGGAGAAATAAAGATCTAGAAAAAGGATAGAACAATCAAACCAGAAATCATTCTAAAGAGGTACAAAAGTCTCCATCAAGTAGCTTTGAACATCATTTATTTAAAAGACAAAAAATGCTCTGAACAGTGCTCTGGACATTGGAGATTGCATTTGTTGTTGCATGAATTCATTCTCCTATAATCAAATTTAATTCATGAAATTTATTCCACTTATAGTTTTGTGTGAAATTCTGCCCACCTCGTTCACGGATCTCTCGGAGAAGCCAAAGATTATATTCTTTGATCTTCTTCAACATGTTATCACGAACACGCGCCTCTCCAAGTCCCCGAGCTTCCTGGCGTCCCCTACCTCGCGGTCAAGCAGCACCACCCTTTTGATAATCTTTGCAAATTTTAGCAAAGGTCACGGCCGCCATGGCCGGATGGGCAAGGGAAGCTAGTGGCAAGGTCACAGCCGGCCTCACGGGCAAGTGGCGAGGGCTGCCACCTTGCCTGGTTCACTCGTTGTACACGTGCGCGCACACTCACTCACTTCGTTCCTCTCTCAGAAAGGGAAGGTGGTAGTGAGGGCCAAGCTGGCTTCGCTGAAGTACGGCGAGGAACGGTATGCAGCCAACCACCATCCTTCTTGGTTCTCCAATGTTTGACTCTTCCTCTTTTTTCCAAATTTTTACTTTTTTTGGGTTTTTATTTTTAGAAATATTGGAATCAATTTTTTTTCCCTTTCTTTACATTTTTCTTAAAATTTGCTGACATGGCAATGGAAAAAGTCATGTTAGTTTTTCCCATTAGCTGAATTGGAAGGAATTAATAACGGGATTCGATTGTATTGATTTAATAAGTTTTAATATTTGATTGCATTTTATAAAAATTATAGAATGTTATTGTACCTTTGCAACATATTTTAAGAGTTATGGCGCATTTATCCCCTCTTAAGGGATAATAATATAAAATTATTGAACTTTAACTCAATGTGTAATATCATCTCTAAATTTTTAATTTGTTCGATATGATCTCTGAATTATTAATAGATGTTCAATTTAGTTTTTAGACTAAATTCATCATTTCCATATAGTTTAAATGCTAGATTAAAGATTCATTAATAGTTAATGAACCACATTAAGTAAGTTAAAATTTAAAAACAATATAATACATTTGGACAAAGTTTAAAGATTATATTAAACGAATTAAAACTTTGGAGATTATTAATGTCATTTTTTTCGATTTTTTAAATCTAAAACTCTAAAAACTTAATCATAGACACATAGATTCACATATAATCTTTTGATAATTTTCTGAAATTTGAACAATAATATAAATTTTAACAAAAAAAAAAAACTACCATTGACTTTTTTAACTGCAAACAAGCATTAAATCAATTACTTTTCACCATTTCTTCACAATGTCACTTCGCGGGCCACATGTTAAAGTAATAAGATGCAGAGGACACCATTTCCAGGGGAGAGACGACTGGTGCATTGCCATGTTCTTCAGCGATATCGTCTCAACCATCCATCACTATGTCTCTCTCATCGCAAGATGCGTCGCCAAGAAACACCTGAAGCTCGGCTTGACCGTCCACTCTCACCTCATCAAGACCGCACTCGCCAGCGACTCTTTCCTCGTCAACCATCTTATTGGCATGTACTCCAGATGCTCTTCCATCCGAAGCGCCCGCAAGGCTTTTGATGATCTCGATACAAAGAACAGTTACTCTTGGAACACCATCATATCTGCATATGCTCGGATAGGCGATTTCAAGAAGGCCCTCGTCTTGTTCGATGAAATGCCGCAGAGGGCTCTTGTCTCTTATAATTCCTTGATTTCTGGGTTGTCCCGTCATGGGTTTTATGTGGAGTCTCTGAGCGTCTTCATGCATATGCAAAAATAATATGATTGTCTATTCATGGATGAGTTTACTTTTGTGGGCGTTGTGGGCGCTTGTGCTCGCTTGGGTGCATGTAAGTTCTTGCGCCAGGTTCATGGAGTTGCCATCATAATGGGCTTGGATTTTACTAAGATCACTTACAATTCCCTGATTGATGCTTATGGTGAATGTGGCGGAGTCGATATATGCGGTGCGTTGTTCAAGGTTATGCCTGAGAAGGATATTGTGTCATGGACTTCCATGGTTGTTGCTTATACACGAGCTCATAACTTAGATGATGCTTGTGCAATATTCAACAGTATGCCAGCGAAGAACACAGTCTCTTGGACTGCACTGATCTCAGGCCTTGTGCAGAATGGCCGTGGTGATGAAGCTTTGGACCTTTTTGTTCAAATGCATGAGGAAGGAATACAGCCAAGTCCTCATACTTTTGTCAGTGTTCTATGTGCCTGTGCTGACCGAGCACTTGCTGAAAGAGGCAAACAGATCCATGGTTGCATCGTTAGGACCTGCTTTAATGGAGATTTGGAGAACATATTCATATGGAATGCTCTAATTGACATGTATTGCAAGTGTGGTGACATGAGATCAGCTAAGATCTTATTCTTGAGGATGCGAAAATGGATATTTTATCATGGAATTCGATGACAACTGGGTTTGCACAAAATGGTCTGGGGCATGAGTCACTTTTTTTTCTAAAGACGATGCTAGATACAAATGTAAGACCCAACCATGTCACGTTTCTTGGTGCTTTATCTGCTTGCAGCCATGCAGGTCTAGATGTTGAAGCACTTCAGATTTTCAATGTAATGGAAAAGGACTACAGCCTTCAACCCAGATTTGATCACTACGCTATTTTGGTCAATCTGCTCGGGAGGAAAAACAGACTTGAGGAAGCCATGGAGTTAATAGAGAGTGTCTCAAACAAGTCAAACCATGTTGGAATGTGGGGTGCACTTTTGGGTGCATGCAAAGTCCATGGTAATCTAGTTATTGCCCGAAAAGCTGTGGATGCGCTATTGAATTTGGAACCCTGAAATGCTGCAAGGTATGTCATGTTATCAAGCATATATGCTGCCACTAACAGATGGGATGATTCCTGCAAAGTAAGGAAGCAAATGGAGGAGAGAGATTTGACAAAAGATGTGGCAAACAGTTGGATTAAGTTAAAGAATGAACTGCACAAATTTCCAGCAAAGGACCAATTCCACTATCAGATAGGAGACATATACGAAGTGCTCAGGAAACTAGGATATCAAATGAAGGAAGCTGGATATGTTCCTGACCCCAGCTTAAGGTTCATCTTAGATGATGATGATGGTGGTGGGTAATGAATAAAAAGTGTTTAGATGGAAGATGCTGGAGAAAAAATAGAAGGCTACAGCTGCAAGGTGATAGCTTTTCTACTAATGAACAAATCATACCTTCCTAGAAAACCTCAAGTTAAAGATAACATAAAGTTCAGGAAGGACTCATGGTCCACAGAAAAAGGGGCATCATGAAAGCCTCTCGTTGTACCTGCAGGTTTTGCGTGAGGTAGGTGGAGATTGCTCAGATGCTATCTGGTAATGGCATTCTGTGTACATATTTTCAGATTCTGACCTCATTGCTGCTGGAACAATGGAAAGCGTCTACCTTGCCATGATTGGTTCTTTGGATGCTGCCTGACCAGATCAATTTTTTTTTTCTTGGGTTATGTCCATATCCCTTAAAGGGAATAGAAGGTATTGCGGAAGTTATCCCTCAGGTTAAACATGATGTCCCTGACCAGGGCGTGACCTGGAACATCTCTTAGAACTATATACAGCTTGGAGCTCCATATTTGTCATTGTTCCCGTGATTTCTTGTCAGGTGTCTGCTTCAGCAAGGAAGCAGTTCAGAGGTAACGATTTTCCACAAAGTTTTGATGAAAGGCCTAACTTGTACAAATGTGGGATGGGGTTCCACTCTTTGTTTTCTTCTCAGTGAGTGTTTATTGTTCTTCAGGAATTCAGGGAGGTATGTGCATGGTCAAATAGAGGTTGTGGCCTGTGATTCTTTTAGTTGTGGCGGATGGTTTCATCATTGTCCCGTGGGATTGCTTAGGAGCCACCTGTATTTGTGGTGTTGGTCTGCTCCCAACAATTGAAATTACCTCAGGATTTGACTGTACACGTACAACTCGTGGTATTTTCTTCTATATCTTGACATAATTACATCAAGAAACCGGAGTGGATTTTTTGAATCGTGCCAAGAAGAGATGTACCTATTGACAGAAGATGTAAAATACTTTTGCATGCAAAGCATTGTGCGAGCGTCACTGCATCAGTCGATTGAGGCAATTGGAAGTGCTATCTCTAATGCGGTTGATCAAGCATCCCTCAATTTTTTTTTTTTTTTTTTTTTTTTTTTGTTTTATTTTTTTGGCCCTACTTATGCCATGCTTCAGTTGCTTCCTTTGCAATGCTTCAATTGCTTCCTTTGCATCTGAACTACTTTTTCTGTCTTGACAATTGAGTATACTCTTTCCGATGCAAGAAACAAACAGCTGTAGAGGCGACGATTCTTTAAGGGTAATCTCCTATCAATGTGAAATAATAGAATTTACTGGCACATTTGGGACAACGGAAAACTACAAAAGTAAGATAAAATATCATTGGCTTTAGCTCATGGATTATTGAATTTTTCGCTATAAGATATATACATGTATATAATGTTTTTGGTTGGAAGAATCCCAGGACAACACTCATTCTCTGCAAGGTCGATCCTTAATTTTCTCAGAAGTGATGGATTGAGCGCTCGAGTACTGTGAATTTGGTATATAAATCTAAGAAATTATCAAGTTAAATTAGTCTTCGCATGAATGGTGCTAGATTTTTATAGGTGATATGTCTCTTTCTTATGTTTGTGGTCAAGACAATTTCCTTATTAAAAGCTCCTGTGGATGCCATAATAATCTTGGGTTTCAGTTTCAAAATTCAAACAAGTACATCTTTCATGACCGTCCACAACCACTAGATCTTGCTATTTATATGTACTTTCTTCTAATTTGTACAATATATAGCCCTATGGTGCCTTTGGTTACAGATTTGAAATGAGCCTGCAATATGATAACTAATAGTAATGCTATAAGTTACTGTTTTACTTGGGTTGTTACTAGAATAATAAAGAAATGACGACGTTCAAATTGTTCCATCATCGTACCTATTCCTTCTCCCTCTGCCAAGACCGCCATCGTGGCTAGTGATTGCTCATGGAGGGTTGACGCCTTGTTGCCTTGCTGGCAGTGGGTCACTGGCGGGGTCGGAGGTGGTGGGCCAATAACGGTAAGCCAGCATGGGGCGACGACACCGTTAATGTTGAGCAGCAATGCTCATTAGTCGTGTGCAGGCAGTCCTGATATCCACTGAGATTAGGAATGATATCTTCAACATGCCCTTCTCCGTTTAGCTCTTAATAAGTATGCCGTAGCTTGTGAGTAACTATTACCATAATCACAAAATATAATTACGCCATGACATGTGATCGATGTCATTCTCTAATTTCTTAAAAAAATTAAATTCATATCAAATATTGGCGAGGATACTGGACGAAAAAAAAGAAGAGAAAAAGCTACCAAAAATCCTAAATTTTGTCAAAAGTGACAAATTTATCCCAAATTCTATAACCGTGACATATTTATCTCAAACTCTATAACCCAGCCAAGGGTCGCCCTCGCCTGATGCCAGTGAGGGCAGCCCTAACTAGCATAAGCGAGGGCAACCCTCACCTGACGCCGGCCAGGGTAGTCCTTGTTTGAGTTCGACTTCCTTCCACCATGGCCGGCAGAGAGAAGAGAGAAGAAGAACAAAAGAAGAAAAAAAATTCAAAAAGTAAGACGAAAATGCCATATAATTTAAGATAAATGTTTCATACGGATATAAGTTTAGGATTTTTTGTGCCACGAAAAAAAATTTGGGATAACCACCGCCTGCGGTGGCCCAGTTGGATAAGGCTCCCACAATCTTTTGCGAGGAGGAGAGGAGTTCGAATCCCGCTGACCGCATGGAATCTTAAGTGTGACGTCGGGGTGGTGGGTCCTCCGCTAGCGTCACCCTGGGTTTACCTCATCGGCTGCCGGCTGTATGGGGCTTCCCGAGTCATAAAAAAAAAATTTGGGGTAAATATGTCACGGTTAGCAAAGTTTGAGGTTTTTTATGTCGTAAAAAAAAAGTTTGGGGTACTTGACCAAAAAAAAAAGTTTGGGATCAATTTGTCACTTTGAGCCAAGCTTGAGATTTTTGATGGCTTTTTTCAAAATAGAAAAAATATATATATCCAATTGGCAAGAAAGTGCCAGATTCAATGTCTTTGGACGAGACTCAGAGAAAATATGGGATGTGTTTCTGGAAGACGTCCGTTATACGGATCCATGAAAGTCCATGAAAAATCCTCTGTCCTGAAGATGTTTTCTTCATTTCAACGTAGCAATCCTCAAATTTCTGTTTCTTCTGATTTACTACTCGTAGGTCAATGTTTCTCCTCCATTGGATTTGACATTTGACATTTAGGAGGACAAGAAGGAAAGAAGATGGGACTCGGTCAGCCTAGTTCTAGCATAGATTAAAGTTCTAGAGAGACTATTTTAGCATTGTTTTCGCCTCTCCTTTTTATTTAATGACGTTTGGAGGATAATTTGATTAAAAGAAAAATTGAAGCGATAAAGAATGAGGATTTCCTTTTATCAAGGGCATGTTCATGTTATTGTCCGTTTTTCTCTCCCATGTGAAATATATGTATATACTTCTTCTATAGTTTCATACAAGATGCACATGACAACATCTCACAATAGTATTTTTTTCGTAATATCATTGTATATTTTATAATTATGCATTGTAAATTTAACTTTAGTAACTTTTATACCAAAATAGTGAATTTTGAATCAATTGTGATAGTGATCATGAAACTATACAACTTAGACATATCTAACCTGTTTCACACCTATATGGGCCCTATCTAGACTGTTTCACATCTATATGGGCAGGTATAATTAGGCATATCTAACAATTTCATCAGCTAAGTCTATGCGGGGACATAATCCTGCGGTTCCCACAACTTTGAATCAATGTACTAAATTAACACCAAACATTTATTTATTTATTTTGCTACTTGTTGGGACCTGATTTCGGGCATAGGGTAGAGTAGATGATCTATCTTGGTGTGTTAAATTGAGGGTTGAAGAAAATTCTCCCTAAATTTAATTTATTGTCATTTTGAAAAACCCAATACTCCTACTCGTAGTGTGGTTATGATGATAAGGATGGGTACTCAATTATTTTTTCGTCCTACACTTGTCATTTCCAAGCTGGTGAAGCCTAGCAAAAACCCGTGGGCTAGAAAGAGTCCGAAAGATTTGTGGACTTGACAAGACCTGTTCCACTTCGAGGGAGGGACGAATTTCCAACTTCTAGGAGAAGCAAATGCCCCGATGGCGACCCCCTCTGCTTCATAGATTGTAATCAACAACATACTCTGACCAAACTCTAAAATGTATCCAAAAGCTCTTTGATTAGTGGCAGAAAATGATCATTAAAAAAGTGTTATGGTGCATTCCTTTTCCCTAAACAATCAAAAGTAAAGTGATTGAAGTCCTCCTTTTCTGATGTTCACGCGAAATAGGGGCATGCAAAGAAGGGGGAAAAATGTTCCTCTAGAATATGTTCCTCTAGAATAACTTTTTTGATACTGTTCAAATTCCGTAATTTCATTTGGTAAGACATCCGCGTCAAGTGATGACGTGGTATTCCTCAATCATGTAATAATTTTTCACTTGGAATCACCTATTAATAAAGTTTTGGGTATCTCCACCTTCGGTTTTTTTTTTTTTTGGTTGCTTTGGCTTTTGCAACTGTAATATATGGATTAACAATACATAAGTTAGACTTGAAATGCGTAAATTGGGCAAAAGGAGAAAAAAGGAATGCTGGATACCATAAGTGCCAAGACTTGATAGGGATAGACATTTAAGTGTCAAAACTTTCAAAATGTATACTTAAGTGTCAAAATTGGATAAGAAATGGATACTTAAGTGCCAAAGATGGGAAATCTCGGCCATAATGTTGGCGTGGCATTTTCCAGCAACTTTTTTTGTTGAGGTGGTAATTATTTTTTAATAAAAAAATTATCCATGTGGCATTGACATGGCTAGCTTCTCCCAAAAAGATTTCATTTTGCATATTGATTACTAAGTAGATAATTTTGCGAGTCATGTTGGCCACATTTATTCTTAAAATAAGCCACGTTGAATTTCCGACTACCATCGCTGGAGTTGGCACTTAAATGTTCTAATTAAAAAAAAAAAAAAAAAAGGCGGCATTTAACTGCACTTTTTGGAAGTTTTGACATTAAAATGTCCACCCGTATCAAGTTTTAATACTTGTGATATACTTAAATCGAGAAAAAAAAGAAAAAAAAGAGCTTATTTGAATCAAGTCACCTAGGCTGTGTTTGGGAACTGCTTTCCCAAGTACCTTTAGACACCTAAAGGCCTTTTGGCCAAGTATCAGGTATTTGGGAAAAATTTTAGAAACCCCATTGAGCCAAAGCCAGCCTTCTAAAGGCTGAATGCCCAAGGCAACCCTTGGGGTGCCTTGGGCTTTTAGCTTTGGCTGTGCATTTGTTTCACCCTTCTACTGTTCATCTTCTCCGTAGACTTTCTATTGTTCATCTTCTTCGTTCAAGCGTTCGGATTGTGCAGGGCTGCTGAGGGTGGACGACGGACCAGCGAGAGGCCAGTGACGGTCACGACAATCATTGCCGGTGAGTCACACGACCTCTGATGGGTATCTAGGCCACGCAATCTAGTTGCACAACCCAGGCGCAACCCAGATCTGGTTCGCCAGAGGTCGCGTGACCTCGTGGTGACCAGATCTGGGTCACGCCGGCGCTGGAGGTCGCGCGACCTCAGGCGTGACCCAAGTCTGGTCGCCGCGAGGTCGCGTGACCTCTGGCGGACCCAAATCTGGTCGCCGGGAGGTCGCACGACCTCGCTCTTTGTGTAGGTCGAAGCTCCTGTCGAAGCTCGTCCTCTGCTTCTCCATTTCTCTCCCCTTGAAGCTCCGTGGTTGATTCTCGGCCCATTCTGATTCTCCCACCATACTCCTCCGCACTGCCCTTGCTTTTTTGCTCCTCGGCCCCGCCGGCGATAGCCTCTCCCCATCGCTGTTGTCTTCCCCCGTGGGGGAGAATCCGGCGGCACTTCGGTTCTCGAGTGGCAGGCACAAAGGCTCCCTAGTGGTCGGCGCGAGCAAGGAGTCGAACAGCCGGCCGCTCACCAGCGTCGTGTTCCAGCTCTTCAAGGAGGTGAAAGAAGGAGCTCGATCTGGTGCCCACTGTGCCTCATATTTTTTTTTCTTTTTTTATTAATCACCAAAGTCATTTGTAAATTTATCTCTCCGAACGCTATTTTACACGAATATATTTTACAATGGACTTTCAAACTACAATTTACTAAACATAATTTGTATTTTGGAAAAACCCTTTAACTCAAAGTACTTTGCATTTTTCCAAAGATTTCCTTAAAAGTCCAACCAAATGCACCCTTAAACCCCCATCAAAGAAGGCAATGACTTCCGTTGCATTGAACCTTATAACGTCAACACATGACACACACCCCTCCAATTCCCATGACCATCACTTTCCAACAACCCAAATCTCTCTCGCTCTCTCTCTCAAGCCATTGCACAGAACCACATTTTCCCTCGCTCCAAAATCCCTCAGCACTCTTGAGAAAAGCAGAGATCTTGAGTTCGATTTCTAGGTTCCGAGTAAAGTGAGAAATCATCAATCAGAAAATGTGATCTTGAATTGTCTCTAAAATTTAATTTATTTAATATTGTCCCCGAACGTTCTCCCAACATGTAATATTATTTTTGAACTTTTAATTTTTTTCAGTGTGGTCCTTGGATTTTCAGTACATGTTCAATTTAGTCCTGGAATTATATAAAAATATTCAATATTTTCTTTTCATTAATTCGAGTTAGAAATAACATTAAACAATTTAAAAGTTTAAGGACTATTTGTGTAATTATACCTTAAATTTTCAGAACCTTTATGATCATCACACAGGATCATTAACTTGACGTTTTAAAATCCTTTGGGACCTTCTTTTCTCCTCCTGGACTATTTTTCTGCTGATTATATCTCATGCGCATCCCAATTATGATTTCAATGTGGAAATTTTACAGGAAATCAATCACGATTTTGTGAATATGGTTGCTGATGCCTGATTGAATTCCCGACACTGGATGCAAGGCATTCTCAAGGTACTAACTCGAGAATTAATCTCTGTGAATGAGTTCTGGAGCAAGTCAGCTCGAATCCTCCGATGAATTTCATAGAAATTTCCATGACGAGATTAAATTCTGAGAGCATGTGACTTGGTTAAGGCTAAAGCTATTAAAGATTAGATGCAAATGGAAGAAATCAATTGAGTCAGCTCAAGGCGGAGTTGATTGAAAGGCTGTTCTCATTGCATATGAATGATAAGTCATGACTGAAATAATAAAAAAAGAACTCAATCTATTCCAAATCATTTCCTAATCTATCATTAGTTGCATCACAATTCACAAGCCGACCCAATTCATGCAACAATTTGTGAAATTTTGTTCAATTATACTAAAAGCTTAAGCTATTAGATTAAAGCATAATTTGTTATTTAAATATTTTAATACAGTGAAAAAAAATTCTAGAAAAGGAATAGGTGAAAATGAAGAATCAAATTAGACTGCCGCCAAGTCAGGATGAAATCCAGAAAACCAACTAAAGATGCAGAGAAGGAAGAACCCTCTTGGCCACAATCAGCTGCAACCAAAATGAAAAAGGATGACTATTTAGACAATCTATTAAACCCTTGGGAAACAGATCGCTACGCAGGAAGATGCCGGAGACCTTCGCCAGGTCAAATCACATCTCGTGCTTCCGCTCGGGGTCACCATTGTGTTGCTTGATGGTCGGAGCCCATTGCTGCTGGTTCTGGGTGAGTTTCTTGCTCGGGTCGTTGCTGATGAGGGAGGAAGATGAAGGAGCGAGAAGGAAAGAAAGTGAGAAGAGAGACAGAGCAACGGGACCAAAAACGAAAGGAATAAAACAGAGAGAGAAAAAGTTGAAATTTCTTGAGAGTGGGTCTCACCTGAACACGAGACATCAAGTTTATCCTACCAGGCACTGATGTCTCCTCTCACTTTTTTCAAATCTCTGTACTCGTCGGATTCTAGAGTCTCCTCAAACATCTCACATTCATTTATTTTCAAAAGCTCTAGCTTCTTGAAGCTCAAAGGATCAGATAACTTCCGTAGAGACCGGCAGCGATCTATACAAAGCCTCTCCAATGGTTCTAGCCTACCTCGAATCTCTTCCAAATGTGGACATAGCTTTAGAATAAGTTCCTTGAGCTCCTTGGAGTTGGTCAGGTCGGGCAACTTCTCTAGCAATGGAAGATCCGTCGCATATAAGAAATTCAAGTTCTCCGAATCTTCTAGGCCTTGAATCTCTTTTAATTTCCAACAGCTAGATATAACTAATGTTCCAATATGCTTGAAGCTTAATGGATCGAGCAACTTTTTGAGTGATTTACAAGACATTAAACGAAGCTCCTTCAACGATTCTAGCTCACCTTGAACCTCAACTAGTATAGAACAATGTGATATCCAAAGTTGCCTAAGCTTCTTCAAGTAGGTCAGCTCAGGCAACTTCACTAGCAACGGAAGATGTCCCACAGAGAAGAAACTCAAGTTCTTTGAATCTGTCAAGCCTTGAATCTCTTTTAGCTTCCAACAGCCATATATAACTAATGTTTCTATATACTTGAAGCTTAATGGATCAGGCAACTTTTCAAGTGATTTACAGGACATTAAACGAAGCTCCTTCAATGATGCTAGCTGACCTCGAACCTCAACCAGTTTAGGACAATCTGATATCCGAAGTTGCCGGAGCTTCTTCAAGTTGGTCAGGTCAGGCAACTTCTCTAGCAACGGAAGATCCCCCATAGAGAAGGAACTCAAGTTCTCTGAATCTTCCAAGCCTTGAATATCCTCTAGCTTCCAACATCCATCTATAACTAATGTTTCTATATACTTGAAGCTTAATGGATTAGGCAACTTTTCAAGTGATTTACTGGACATTAAACAAAGCTCCTTCAATGATGCTAGCCGGCCTCTAATCTCAACCAGATTAGGAAAAACTGATATTGAAAGTCCCCTCAACTTCTTCAAGTTTGTTAGATCAGGCAACTTCACTAGCGATGGAAGATGATCAAGATGAAGCCGTTTCAAATTTACCAAACGTTCGAGGCCTTGTATCTTTGTTAGCTGCTCACAACTACTAATAACCAATTCTGATAACTTTTCCAAATATGAAAGATCTATTATTTTTTCCATTAACCTACCCCCATGAATACCGAAGTATGACAAATTCTGGGGAAGCCTAGGTAGGCATTCTAGGTTGTTTGTGTTGAGTTCAAGCTTCCTAAGCTTTGAAAGGAGATTAAGATCTGAAGGTAGCATGGTAAGACTATGACAACACAGCAGCAAGGACTCTAGCTTTCTTAACCTTCTGATCCAGTTGAGGCTTGGAGCTCTCAGGAACAAGCTTTCAAACCTTAAATCCAACTCCAAAACTCTCAAATTTAATAGGTTCGAGAGATCTAGATATCTCGTCAATGGATAAGTTCTAAGGTATAGATTAGTCATACTTTCAGGAAGCTTTGGTACTTTGGAAATTCGCGTGCCCATTAATTTCAAGATCCTTAGAAATGATAGTCTTCCAATCTCACTTGGAATTTCCCCACACAAATTTCTACAGCAGTGAGCATCAATCTCTTCAAGCTTCTCCAACATCCCAAGAGTGCTAGGTAGCTTTTCCAAGTCAGTGTAAGACATCCTTAGTACTCTCAAATTCTTTATTTTCTCTATTGAATTGGGTAACTCTTGAATTTTTGACTGAGAAAGATCCAACTCGACTAGAGATATAAAATTTCCAAATGGAAGCTCATTAATTTTTGTACCTTCCAACCTAAGATATAATAGTGATCTTAAGCAACCAGCAAAATTGCATATACTCAGTGATTTACATGCAACTGCACTGAGAGTTTCCAATTTCTTCATCCCTTTCCATTCAGGAATTTTGGTAATAGATGTCCAATCAACAAAAAGTTCGGTTAAGGCTTCCAAATCCTCCATCTCGTCTGGCAATGTCTGAAGATTCCTACATCCTCCCAAGTTTAAGAACACTAAATGCTTTAAATTACCAATAGACCTATCAACTTGAACTAGTTCCTCACAACCTTCAAGAATCAGTTGCTCTAAATTTTCATGAGTAGAAAAGTCTGGAGTTCTACGCAAGTTTTTGCATTTACTTAGATTTAGAACCTTCAAATTCTTCGCCATCTGTAATAAAGCCAAGATGTCAATTCTGATCCATTTTGAGATATAGGATATCAAAGACAATATAGAAAATTCATCTTCAAATAGTACCATACCTTGAGGTGGTTCCATCCCTCCCATTCATCTGTAATTACACTCCATGATAGATCAAGGATTAGTAGCTTCATAAGGGAAAATGAGGCCAATTTAAAAAAGATGGGAAACTCATGCCATGAGAGAAATCTCAACTTCGGAAGGCTTAGCATATTCCTCTGGTTGGTTGAAGGAAGATGCTGAACCTTGTTCTCATCCAAGTCTACACAATCCACGTGAAGAAACCTTAAATTTGATAGACTTTTAGATTCTTCCTTCTCAATGAAGTCATGAAACTGATGATCAAACTTGAGACGTATTGCTTCAACATTTTTTGTTCCCTGCCAAAGCAAAAAAAAGGAAACAGAAGCTAGTGATCACTCAATTGCTTGTTGAAGGGGTTCGAGTGGAACATACTTCAGGAATGTACATTTTATTTTTACTTTCAAGTCAATTTATAATATGATTTACAGATGAACATGTCATCATGGTAAGTGAAGAAATAATGACTCAGTTCAGAGAGAAGCAAATAAGCAAAGTGTGTAACTCTTCCCTTTTGAATAGGAATAACATTGCATACACTTCACCTTTGCCATGAGAACATCATTTGCTTGCTCATGATTCCACACCCGACTTGGCTTATCTGGTTTATAATCGTCATTTTGACAAACGAAATCTCGCCCAAGGTCTCTTAGCAGATCATGCATCCACAGTCGGTTATGTTCTGTAATCTTTATTAATGACATCTGTTGGAGGACGTCAAGATAATAGTCAGGGAAAAACCCACAGCTTTTCCACATATGCCTAACAATTCTCACATCATACCCAATGAAGAAGCAACAGACATCGAGAAATATTTCCCTCGCTCGAGGTTGTAATGCCTTGATACTAATGTTTAACTTTTCTTCAAGATTTTCATGGGGAATCGTTCCCAGCTTCTCTAATGTGGTCTCCCAAAAGTTTTTGTCTTTTCCAGCTAAAAATGAACCTATGATCTCAAGAGCCAAAGGAAGACAACTGCAGATTTCTATAGCTTTTTGTGAGAGGGTAATGTAATATGCTGGAGGATGATCTCTTCTAAATGCATGTTTGCTAAAGAGTTCAAGAGAATGATAAAAATCCATCCCGGTTAGCTCATGCTTCAACTCGACATCTTTGAGAACTTCTTTGTTTCTTGTAGTAATAATAACTTTACTTCCTCTGCCGAACCAGCATCTACCCATCCCCACAAGAGCATCCAATTTAGTCTTTTGGTCAACATCATCAAGGAGCAGTATGACCTTTTTAGAGGATAACAAGTCCTTGATCACTTTTTTCCCTTCGTTGATATCATTAATGGTTGGCCATTGCTTTCCTAGGACATCAGATATGAGCTGATTTTGCAAACTCTCAATTTTCATATCTCCAATATTGGACAGGTAGCAACATTTAGTGAAATCAGTGGTCTATTTACCTATCCCTTCCATGATTCTATCCACTTGATTGTCCATTTTATCCAAGGAATTAGATTGGATGTAACATTTAGGGGAATCAGATAATAGTTTGTTATAGACAATTTTGGCAAGAGTTGTCTTTCCGACACCACCCATACCGTGGATACCGACAATCTTTGGTTCAGTGGTCTGCTCACTTATTAATTCCATGATTCTGTCCACATCATCGTCCATTTCAACCAAGAAATCAGGCACTGCCAAGTAGTTCTTTTTCAATTTGAGCAAAACCTTCTGAACAACTTCCCTTGTGAACTCACCTTTGCCTCTAATAGTATTGAAGGCAAAAAACCAAATTGTTAAATCAAGATGAATGGAATAATATCTAAGGTCAAACAAACCATGCACAATAATAAATTCAAGTACCTCTGCTTGAGTTCCCATCCCTTTAATTCTCCAACCTTGTTGAGAGCTGCCTTCCAGTTCTGAATAGTCTTATTAGTGTACAGTTGCTTATTTATGTGTGATTGAATGGCCTCACCGTAAGTTGCAATTTGGTTACGAACCTCAGATGGTTCAATGTCGTAGAAAATTGGCATGATCTTTTGTCCCCAATTTTCCTTGCACTCCACCATCTGGACCAACTCCATGAGGCACCATTTACTGGCAGCATATTCTTTAGAAAAGATAGGAATCGAGATTTTAGACTGCTTAATCGCTTGGAGAATCTCCGGGCCAATCTCTTCTCCAATGCGAAGCTCTTCATCATCTCTGTATGCCCGTATTCCAGCATCAATGAGGCTGTTGTAAAGGATATCAGTGATGTCATGGCGAGTATCCGGTCCTCTAAAACTCAAGAATACTTCATAATAAGGTTCCAATGGCTTCTCCATTTCCTGAATTTTCAAAGGAGTTGCAAGATATCCCACCTGAGAAACGTTTACTATGAAAGGATAGTGATGAATTTTCTCAAAAACTCTTTTGTTTTAAGTCATTCTAGAAAGAAAGCTCGATGACAAATGCGCGAGTTCCTTCTGCCATTGCACTGGACACCAAAATATGTCCGATTATTATATTAACAATAAAGTAGAGAAGTTTACTCATCTTGATACTAAAAGAAGAAATCTCCAAATTATTGCAAAATTATGGATTTTAGTACTTGATATTGATTGTAAAAAGGAAAATTTCGAGAAGATAAATCACTGTCAACTTACTTTTGTCTTAAACTGAGATAAATTTTTTCTTAAAAGGTAACGCTGATTGTCCTCTGCACATTAGTGCCTGCTGTGGTTGTAGGTTGACTAATTATCTTATTATCTCATAAGAAGTTATGCTGAAACCGTACTATGTTAGTTTTACCAAAACCGATTTGACAAGAACATTCCACAACACTCAATTATTTGCTCACTTGACCTTAACAGGGACAGGCAAAGAATCGCATTCCCCTATGACAATCTCATTCGAAAAATGAAATCAAGAACTTACGCTGCCACTAATTCAAACCCCGATGTCGGACTAGTTTTAGAAAGCATAAACTGATCACTGATTACAGCCATCTCCTAGGTTATTAACAAATAGATACAGGTTAAATGGGCGAGCATTATTTAGGCATGAGTTTATTGTTCACATCTGCCAGAAAGTATCGGCATATTAGAAAAAAAAAAGGAGTGGATTAATAATCACTTATGGAGTTAATAAAATTTCAGCAGAAAAACGAAGCATGAATTTCTATAACTGTTTTACTGGTAAATAAGTTTAAACGCAGAGGAGTGCAGGAACGAGAGCTGCATTTTACAAAAACTGAGAGTCCCGGTTCACCAGAGTGCAACATTATAACCTTTTCAGTCTGCCTCTTCTGTTAAATACCGAGTTGAAGGTATCGATTTTCTATCTAGGAGTGTTCTTACTACTAATCACCGGACAATAATGTACTAATATGTCTCTGCTGTTATACAAATGAGATCAACCGATCCCAATTTGAACTAATTCAGTTTGAGCGCAGGCCAGTTCCTAAAGAGTGTAAATTTGGTCCCGAATTACATAAACCTCTGAGATTTGTCAACCAACTGCTGCATAGGAGTGGAATTCTTTTTCAAGAGTTGAGGCCTGACTGTTGCGTAGATGGAAGCAGATGAGCAGGGTTTACACGTGACTAGAGTTAGGCTAAAACTGTTAGCGTTAGATACAAATTGCAGTGATCGATCATGGAGTCAACTATGGAAAGAACTGATAATGATCTGAGAGTTCCTCTAATGTTTTCATCAAATTAATTGAAAAAAGGCAATGAATGAGAGGAAATTACCGGAGATGGAGGAGTGCAGATGAAGAGTCCAGACCAAACGCTGAGAAGCAGCTAAAGATCCCCAGAATAAATGTTCTTGGCTTTGAGCTCAGCTGAAGAAAGACTTTCATTAGATAGTCTGCTCACCCTCCGTGTCATGCTCTTCAAGGAGAGAAAATAGAAGGAAGGTGAGGACTTGCGAGTTGCAGGTAAACTGAAAGCCGGCCGTTGACTTTTGGCACAATCACCGGAGTTCAAATAGACGAGATCCTTACGTATGTTGTTAGTTTGGAAATCATATAATTATATTGATTGATATTCTTTTAATGACGGTTTTAATGACGACCATTCTTTTGTTATCTGTGAAACCCTAGGCTCGTTTAAATTTAACATAAATTGAACCTGCAATGTAGAATCCTTACTTTTGAGTCTTTGAGATGGATTATATTATTCACATTAAACTTATGAAACAGGATTTAGGTTTTATGAGACAAGTACATCATGTGTGTTGTAACATCTAAACGGCATTCATTCGCTCATTTAATTGCCACATCAGAAAAAAATTGATCATTTGATGTGAATTTTTTGATTGATTTTCCATCCAACAAGCACTTTTTTCAATTTCAAATTTATGATTTATTTTTTATTATTCCTTTTTTTTTTTAAAGGTTGGCGAGAGTTATCGGCAATCCTTGCCCAGATTGGGGAGGGCCGCCTCACCTATAGCCGGTGTGAACCAAAAGGCCCTACTTGAGGCCATCACGAGTGAGGCCGCGAAAGCCCTTACCAAATATGGGGGAGACCTTTGCAACCTTGTCAGCCTTGAAAAAAAGAAAAAGGAAAAGAAAAATATAAAATTTTAAAAATAATTAAAAATTGTCAACATCAAAGATCATGTGAAGTCATATAGGACAATCGATGTCCATGTCAAATTTTCCAGCCAAGCAAATTGTCAATGACACTCAAGTGGTCAATTTTTCAAATTTGTGGTACTTAAATGAGTGAAAAAAAAAGTTATAGTATTCAAGTAAGCGCTATACATAAGTTATAATACTTGCATTATTCTTATTCATAGGTTTTTATGCTCCGTTTGTTTTGCAAAAAAAAATGAACAATTTGAAAAAAGAATTCTTAAAAATGATTACTTATATTGTGTAAATAATTAGCCAATAAAAAATATTTTTATTATGGATAACGATTTATGTTTGAATATTTTCAAGACAATAAAAATATTTTCATTTATTCATTTTTTTCAGTGGTACAAATAATCATTTTAGAATTTTTTAAATTATCAATTTTCCTTGAAACATACGTACCCTTAAAGTCCAAAGGTTACATTGTCTAGAAAGTAATAAAGCTGCAGAAAAGTTATAATACAAGTGGAAGGTTATTGACAACCTTTTTTTCAATTGGTTTTAGGATCTTATTGCATTGTTAAAAGAGAAAATTGTCAAAAAAATTCCTAAATTTATTACAATTTTCCCAATTCAATCTTAACCTTTCAATTTTGCTAATTGAGTCTTAAACCTTTTTATTTTTTGTTAATTGAGTCTATCTAATCAATTTTGACTAAAAAAGATGTGACATCGGCATCCACGTTAACGTCGGTCATGCCACATTATCGCCGACAAGCCAAAATTGGCCGGATAGATTGAATTGGCACAAATAAAATGTTTAGAATTCAATTGACTAAAAAGAAGTTTTAGAACTAAATTGAAATAATTATAATCCTTCCACCTTTACGTACTTGGAAAATTTGTTGTGAAATGAGACTGTCCATATCACCACTAGAAGGAATCCTGAAATTTTCTTCTTTCTTTTTTGACCAAGGGGAATTCTAAGAAAAAATTAATTATCCTCTTATTTAGATTTGAATGGTCCAATAATGGGGAATTGGGTTGTAAACATCACGAAATGATAAGTAAATGAACTTAAAAATACAAGTCAATTTAACTTATATTTAAAAATTAGCTATGAATAAATATTAAACAAATAATAGATTGATATTTCGGTGCTAATTAATCAATAAAAAAAATTATGCCATCATGATTTTCTTATTTTTAAACAATGACTGAAAATTAATTTAATTTTCTAATATCACAATGTTGTACTATAAATATCTATAAGTTAAAATAAATATAGTCATATTGTAAAATTTATAGTAGATATCGGTATCTTTATTTGATTGCATTCTCAATTTCTCACTATGTTTTGTAATATCGTCCGCTTTGGGCCTTTAGCCCTCACGGTTTTAAAACAGATTACACAAAATAGAGAACCAAAACCTTATAAACTAGCCCATGATTCCCCTTTAAGCGATGTGGGACATGAGACATGTGCTTAGCTTCTTGGGTTGCCCGCCGGCGCAACCTATCTTGCCATCCCAGCCACGCCCTCAGGGTCGCCACAGATATCGTCCCAACCATCAATCACTGTGTCTCTCTCATCACAAGGTGCATCGCCAAGAAACACCTAAAGCTCGGTATGACCCCGCACTCTCACCTCATCAAGACCGCACGTGCTGGTGACCCTTTCATCGTCGACCAACTCATTGGTATGTAATGCTCTTCCATCCGAAGCTCCCACAAGGCTTTTGATGATCTTGATACAAAGAAGGTTTACTCTTGGAACACCATCGTATCTACATATGCCTGGCTAGGCGATTTCAAGAAGCGCTTGACTTGTTCGATGAAATGCCGCAGGGGGCTGTTGTCTCTTATAATTCATTGATTTCTGGGTTGTCCCGTCATGGGTTTTATATGGAGTCTCTTGAGTATCTTCATGCAGATGCAAAAAGAATATGATTCTCTATTCATGGATGAATTTACTTTTGCGGGTGTTGTGGGTGCCTGTGCTGACTTGAGTGCATTTGAGTGCTTGCGCCTGTTTCATGGAGTTGCCATCATAATGGGCTTGGAATTTGCTAAGATTACTTATAATTTCCTGCTTGATGCTTATGGGAAATGTGGTGGAGCCAGTATATGCCGTGCATTGTTCGACGTTATGCCTGAAAAGGATATTGTGTCATGGACTTCCATGGTTGTTGCTTGTATGCAAGCTCATAACTTAGATGACGCTTGTGCGATATTGAACAATATTCCAGCGAAGGACACAGTCTCTTGGACTGCACTGATCACAGGCTTAGCACAAAATGGCCATGGTGATGAAGCTTCGGACCTTTTTATTCAAATGCATGGGGAAGGAAAACAGCCAGGTCCTCATACTCTTGTCAGTGTTCTCTGTGCTTGTGCTGATTGAGCACTTGCTGAAAGAGGTAATCAGATTCATGGTTGCATTGTTAGGACCTGCTTTAATAGAGATTTGGATAGCATATTTATATGGAATGCTCTAATTGATATGTACCACAAGCATGGCTACACAAGATCAGCTGACATCTTATTCTTGAAGATTCCAGGAAGAGATATTGTATCATGGAATTTGATGATAACTGGGTTTAAACAAAATGGTCTAGGGCATGAGTCACTTGTTTTTCTCAAGACGATACTAGAGACAAATGTAAGACCCAACCATGTCACATTTCTTGGCGCTCTATCTGCTTGCAGCCACACAGTCCTAGATGTTGAAGCACTTCAGATTTTCAATGCAATGAAGAAGGATTACATGGCCTTCGAAAGAGATCCGAACACTATGCTATTTTGGTTGATCTGCTCGGGAGGAAGAACAGACTTGAGGAAGCCATGGAATTGATAAAGAGTCTCAAACAAATCAGAGCATGTTGGAATGTGGGGTGCGCTTTTTGGTTAATGCAAAGTCCACGGTAATCTTGTTATTGCCAGAAGCTGTGGATGCTCTATTGAAGTTGGAACCCCAAAATGCTGCAATGTATGTCATGTCATCGAGCACATATGCTGCAACTAACAGATGGGATGATTCCTGCAGAATATGGAAGCAAATGGAGCAGAAAGACTTGATGAAAGATGTGGTAAAGGGTTGGATTGAGGTAAAGAATGAAATGCACAAATTTCCAGCAAAGGACCGATTCCACTATCAGAGAGGAGACATACACGAAGTGCTCGGGAAACTAGCATATCCTGTAAAGGAAGCTGGATATGTTCCTAAGCCCAACATAAGGCTCATCTAATTTAATTTGAATCTAACTAGTTTAACCTCAAATGATGTCCATTTTTTTTATTGCTATACCATAATCAATACTCTCAGCCCTTAAATCTATTCTATTTTTGCTGCGTCCTCTGATCTGGTCTTTAAACAGATACACAGAAACGCTGATCTAAATGTCCCTGAACTGGGAACCCGACCAATCTGTGATTTTTTATTTCATGGGATTAAGTCTAAACTCAGTGAGCAAGAGCACTAAGTCTAAAATAAGAGCTCAAGTTTGCGTTGGATAATTTAATCCATGGGGTATGTATAAATAATCAATAAAATAGATTCAATGAGATGACATTCGGCTTAATACTCAAATGCACAAAAATGAACGTACTATATGCGCATATACCACCACATAGTAGCTCATCCATATATTCAGATGAGTATATTCGTTATTCGTCACTGCTCATGACTCATCTTGACTAATGGGGCACCGCCACTGCCAATTCATGCTCATTGTACAACTGTCTATGCCATACTCATTCTCATCAATATTCATACTCACTATATTATCTTTATTTTCTCAATCTTGAACCTCAAGTTTATAATATTACATAGCAAACTACTCAAGTCATATCAAGCTGCACAAATAAAATCATTTTACATATGAATCAGAGGAATCAGGAAAATAAACTACAGTGTTGGCATAGTATTGACAATACTTGTAGAAGTTCAAAAGAGTTGGTAATTTGCTTAATTACTAGAACGTTGGTAAAATTCTTGATAATGTTGGCAATTTTTTTTTTTTTATCAGTAAAATTTCAGAGGAGTTGATATTTTACAACTTCATTCGAATGTTGACAAATTCCTCATAGTGTCGGTAATTTACTTACAATATCAATAAAGTTCAGAAGAATTGGTAATTTATTAATTCATTGGAATGTTGGTAGATTTCTAATGGTGTTGGTAATTTATGAATGATCAGGTTTCCAGTCATAACATTTTACCAGCAAGATTGGAAAATTACTAGTAAGATTGGAATTCTACCAACACAGAAAGTCTTCAATTTTCCACTGCATGGGACTGTAAAATTTTGCAAAGCTTTGTAAGGCTCTACCTCTTCGACAAGAACTTAAATCCCAACTGATAATTTCAATTGTTGAAACTAGAAACACAGTAATGAATCATTCAGAAGCCCCTGTAGAAATCTGTTTTAAGTTATCAAAACTAAAGGACCTTTGTGACCATTGCACATGATCATTAACTAGGGAGGGTCATGTTCATGCTAGACATGATGTTTTGCCCCTACTTCTTCATTTCCTCAATGTGAAAATCTTCATAGGAAATCCACAGCAATCTTGTGAATATGGTCGCTGATGTCTAATTAAATTCACGACGCTGAATGCAATACATTGAACATTAATCCGTATGAATGAATTCTAGAGCAAGTCATCTTGAATCCTCGATGAATTTCTCCCGTGGCGAGATTAATTACTAACTGCACCCGCTAAAAATTTTAGAAGTAGGACCACAACAGACCAAGAGAAGAAGAAAGAAATTGCAGAACCAATCGATTATAGTCAGGTTTCATGCCTTTCAGGACAATATTTCGGTTTTAGCTAGACCTTGACAAGCTCAGAAGAACAGCTGATTCCCCATGTATGTTGTGAACTAGTTCCTAAGGAGCGAAAATCAATCCCCTAATTGGTGCAGAAGTGAACTGACGCATAGGAGTTGCAATGTGTTTCAATAGAATGTGACTTGGTTAAGGCTAAAGCTATTAAAGATTAGATGCAGATGGAACAAAATCAATCGAGTGAGCTGCCGAGTGAGTTCATCGAAAGGCTGTTTTCATTGCGTATGTATGATAAGTCATGACTGAAAATAATAAAACCAACTCAATCCGTTCCAGATATTTTCCTAATCCATCACTGATTGCATCGAAGATTCGCACGCAGACCCAATTCATGCAAATGCGAAGAGAAAATTACCAGAAGAAAAGAATATAGGTGAAGATGAAGGAAACCAAATGAAGATGCAGAGAAGGAAGAACCCTCGTTGGCCTCAGTCAGCTGCAACCAAAATGGAAAAGGAAGACCACACTCCATTAACCCCTCGATGGGAACAGATGGGCGGGCAGGAAGACGGGGTGGCAGTCCCCGCAGGAAGATCTCCCGCCTGGTCGAATCGCGTCTCGTTCTTCCGCTCGGGGTCGCCGTCGCTGCTGGTTCTGGGCGAGCTCATCGCTTGGGTCGTTGCTGATGAGGGATGAAGACGAAGGAAGGAGAAGGAAAGAATGTGGAGAAGAGAGAGAGGGGGCAACGGGAGAGAAAAAACGAAACAAAATATTAAAAAAAAAAAAACAGAGAGAGAAAAAGTTGAAATTTCTTAAGAGTGGGTCCCACCTCTATGCGTCGTCCCGACTCCCGACCTAATATTCCCCACGAATCGGCAATCTCCTACGGAATCTTCTCTCCGTGATTTTATTTTTCTAGAAACTGATTCTTCAAATGGTCTTCTCACTTTTTTCAAATCTTTGCACTCATCGGATTCTAGAATCTCCTCCAACCCCTCACATTCTTTTATTTGCAAATCCTCTAGCTTCTTGAAGCTTGAAGGATCAGAAAACTTTAGCAGAGACCCACAGCCATCAACATAAAGCCACACCACTGATTGTAGCCTACCTTGAATCTCAACCAGACGAGGAGAGCGTCGTAACCTAAGATCCTTGAGCTCCTTAGCATTGGTCAGGTCAGGCAACTTCTCTAGTAACAGAAGATCGTACATAGTTAAGACCCTCAAGTTCTCCGAAACTTCCAGGCCTTGAATCTCTTTTAGCTTCCAACAACGATTCATATGTAATTCTTTTATATGCTTGAAGCTTGATGGATCAGATAGCTGTTCAAGTGATTCACGGCCCTTTAAATGGAGAGCCTCCAATGATTCAAGTTGACCTCGAACCTCAACTAGTTTAGGACAATCTATTATCCACATTCTCTAGAGCTTCTTCAACTCGGTCAGGTCGGGCAACTTCACCAGCGATGGAAGATCCCTAAGATCAAGTGCTTGCAAATTTTTCAAAAATTCAAGGCCTTGAATCTCTACTAGCCGTTCACGATCAAGGACCGTTAATCTTGATAACTTCTCCAAATATGAAAGATTTATCGACTTTTCCGTTAACACGCACCGAGAAAATTCGAAGTATTACAAATTCTGAGGAAGCTTAGGTAATCATTCTAGGTCATTTACCCGGAGTGTAAGGTTCCTTAGCTTCAAAAGGAGATTAAAATTTGAAGGTAGGGTGGCCGGACTAGGACAACACAACCACAAGGACTCCAGCTTGCTTAACCCTTCAATCAAATTGAGGCTTAGAGCTGATTGGGAAGGGCTTTGATACCCTAATCCCAACGTCAAAACTCTCAAATTTAATAGGTTCAAGAGATCTGGGCATCTCATCTCTACATTATCTATCAGGTATAGTTCGGTCATACTTTTAGGAAGCTTAGGTATATTGGAAATTTTTGTGCCCGATAACCTCAAGATTCTTAAAAATGATAGTTCTCAAATCTCACTTGGAATTTCCCCACACAAATTTCTACAACTCTCGGCATTGATCTCTTCAAGCTTCTCCAACATCCCAAGGGTGCTAGGTAGCTTTTCTAAGGAGGAGCCATAGATCACTATGTCTCCCTCACCGCAAGATGCGTTGCCAAGAAACACCTGAAGCTCGGCATGACCGTCCACTCCCACCTCATCAAGACCGCACTTGCCAGCGATTCTTTCCTCGTCAACCATCTTGATGGATTTATGAGATGGGCTTAAGGCCCATCCGCTCAAGTTGGGCCCAAAAAGGCCCGGCCCACGGGAAAAGGGCCCGTGGAAGGGGAGAGGTATAAAAGGGAGGAGAGAGAGAGAGAGAAAACAACGTTTTGCAATTCAACGTACGTCTTCTCTTCTCCCGCACGCTCTCCCTCCAAAAGGAAAATGTAGTAAGCATACGGCACTTTCCTTCTTCCTTCAAGGCGTCATCGGATTGAACGGGGCCAGAATTTCTTCCTCTTCTTCGGCATTGGTGTTTAATCTGTGGCTAACAAGGTACGCTCGAATCCGTGGTGTGCTTTACGATCGGTGATACGTGTTTTCCGGGCTTCGTCTTCCGCATTGATTTAGGGGTTCGATTTAGTGTCGAATCCGGTTTTCGAGGATCCGTTATTCCCAACATTGGTATCAGAGCCCTAGTTCACGTTTTTCACGATCAATTCTGATGTTTTTGATTGATTTTTCGCGAAATCCCTTCCGCCGTACGGAACCGGGCGAAAATCCCGACACCCGAGCGCTTTTCGGCCTTTTTTCTGAGTTTTCGTAAGTCGAAATCAAATTCTGAAGGCACTGGGAGAAGCGCGACGTCGAGACGAGTCCGGCGATGTGTCGACGCCGGAAGCCCGCGCACGGACGCGCCCACACGCGTGGACGGGCGCTGCGCGTGGGCGCGACGCGCGGGAAGCGCTGGGCTTCGCCCGGCAGGCGCTTACACGCGCCGGTGGCGAACCGGCACGTGCGCGCCGGCGTGTCGGCGAACCGGCACACGCCGGTCCGCGGACCGACGCGCATGCGACGTCATCACGTGATGACATCGTGACGTCATCCAACGGTCGATAACCGTCGGATGACGTCACCGATGACATCACCGACGTCGCGAATCGCCGGACCACCCGACCCGGGACCGACCCAACCCGACCCGGCGACGCGCGCGTGCCGCACGTGCGTCGGATGCCGTCTGCGTGACGTCAGACGCTACGCAAGGCACGCACGTGCGATGACGTCTGCGTGACGTCATCCCCGCACGCGCGGGGCGGTCGGCGGCGGTTCGTCCAACCGGCCCGGCCGGTCCGACCCGCGCGTCCGTTGACCCGACCCGTTGACCGTTGACAGACGTCCGTTGACCGTTGACCGACCGTTGACCGTTGACTTTAACCGTTGACCGTTGACCCGGAAAAAAAAAATTGTTTTCTTTTTAAGTCATGCCTATGTGGGTTATAAGTAATCTATTTTTAATTCTGCATTTGTTGCATGAATTTTGGAAAATTATGTATTTTCTCTTATATTAATTATGGATTATAAGTGATCCATTTTTAATTCCATTTTTTGAACTATGATGCGTTATGCAAGGATACCTGCAATCTCGAGAACGGACGGGGAAAATGCAAGACTTAAAAGGCTGATGTCAGAATTAGCTAATTATCGGTGGCATGACGGTGATTTAGTATCACATGTGGTCAGGGTCAATCAGATGATACAGGAAATCATCTGGAATGGTTATCTTATGCCGGATTTTCAGAAGGTGCCGGCTTTGATGAACACTCTTCCACCTGAATGGCAAGCAGTGTTGGATCGGCTATGGGAGGTCAACGTGGTCCCGGGTTATAGGAGGCTGGTGGAAGCTTTTGTAAGAGAGCACTATAGGATTGAGTTGGCCAAAACTTCAACCCTTAGATTGAGCGCCACATGGCGCCGAGTGAATGCGCCTTTGGAGGCGGCATGAAAGCTCTCCAAAAGTTTTTCCATGGTTGGCAAATGTGCCTTAAGTTTTCTCGGATGTTTTGATCGATAGATTAGAAGGGACATTCCCTATTTATTTCTTTGATTGATCATGTAATGATTACTACCTAATTGTATTAATTGAAAGCATTATTGTTTTTAATTGTATGTCAATTATTTTTATTTGCTTTCGTTATTGCTGGTTGCTGTGGGTAATTAGTCATGGGTAGTAATAGAAGTTTTTGTAACTTCATAGAATTTATTTGCATAAGATAATTATATTAATAATAATTTTGAGTTAGGATTTTTGGAGGATGATTGGAAACATAGTGACCTTTTGATTCTGAAGCCTTACTTGAAATTATTTATTAATATGATGGGTCTATGCAAATAGGGATGCATAAATGATAGGCATTAATTATTCGTGCATGTATGTCTGATGTGTTCAGAACGATGATTCAGCAACTAAGAATGTAATTGCTGATATGAACGGTAACAATTGTGAAATATTGAATATGAAGATTCAATATGTGATTGGAAAAGCAAGAAGCACTAGAAGCTCTTGACCACATTATGGAAGATCTTGAGGGTGTCGTGCACCACCTTGAGCTAGTAGAGGACCGCCTAACGGTATTTGAGCCGAAAATAGACATTTGCTATGCTGGTTCTAGCTCAGAAAGGGCTTTGTACTCTAAGCGCAAATATATTTATTCGTTCAATATGTGGGAATGCAAAGGATCAAGTCCTTATTGTAAGAAATCAAGAATTAACCAACAAGAGAGAGGAAAGCGTCCTCAAGTGAAGAAAATGTCAAGATTGATGTGTTACAATTGTGACAAGAGAAGTCACTATGCTCGCGACTGTCGTGAGCCAAAGAAGGAATGCACCTCTTGTACATTTGAGAACTTTGCTTATGTGTCAAGTTCTGCATTATAGGCTGAATCCAATCCTTTGTGGAATTTAGATTCAGGAGCGACAGACCATGTAGCAAAGGATAGAGGATCCTTTGTGGAATTCCGACGAGTACCAACTGGAAATGAGTGGATCCATATCGGAAACAACTCTAGAGCTGATGTAAAGGAATTGGCATCGACCAATAGAACATGAGTGGTTGACGTACCTTGATGTTCTATATGCTCCAGAGATTCGTCGAAATTTTAAGTGTCTGTCTTAGTGTTGGTTAAGCTTGGTTTTGGTATGAACTTCCATAATAAATGTGTAGATTTGTGTTTAGATACAAACTACTATGGTTGTGGTCACTTTCTAAATGGTTTTATTGTACTAAATGTTGACTGTGATGATGTCAATATGTTATTTCCTTGTTTCATGTCTTCTATCTTATATGATAATGATGTGAATATGATGGCATGCTAGACTTGGTCATATGGGCCAACAACATATGAAAAGACTAGCCAAAAAGGGCTTGTTGGGCAATATTAAAAAAGTTGATTTGTCCATATGTGAGCATTGCCTAGTAGGGAAAATGACAAGGAGACCATTTGGAAAAGGTAAAAGAGCTGAATTTCCTCGGCATTTAATCCATTTGGACGTCTGTGGTTCAATGAATGTGAGAGGAAGGCAAGGGGCTGTTTATTTCATCACTTTGTTATAGATGATTCTACCTGATTCGGATATATCTATTTGATTTCTCATTAATCTGAAGCATAAGTTGTTTCAGAAGATTTATGAACCTGGCAAAAAAAAAAAATCAATTAGACAAGAAAATAAAGGTATTTAGATCCGATCGAGGTTGAGAATATTTATCTGATAAATTCAGAAAATTATGTGATGAAAAAGGAATAGAAAGATAGTTGTCTATTCCATATACTTCTCAACAAAATGGTGTTGCAGAGAGAAGAAACAGAACCTTACTGGAATGGTTAGGTCCATGAAGGCGCATGCTAACTTACCCATCACTTTTTGGAGTGATGTGTTGTTAACTGCTGCCTATATACTTAACCGGGTGCCTTCCAAATCGGTTATTTCCACTTCATATGAGTTATGGACAGTTAGAACACCGGACTTAAGTTTTTCTTAAGCCATGGGGTTGTACTGCCTATATTCATGAGTTATCTCACAAGTTTGGGAAATTGGGTCCCAAAGAAAATAAGAGTATTTTCATGAGATACTGCGAACACTAAAAAATGTATGTGTTCATAGGTGAGCAGGAAAGTGGGAGTATAACTGAATTTGAATCACGGGATGTCACATCCTTAGTGGATGAATTTCCTAAAAGGGGCGAAATAAGGGAAAATAACTCCCTATTTGAAACCTTGGATCAAGATAATGATGTCAGTGGAGTTCGTTCAAGTGGGAGTAATATGAGATGTAATGAATTGAATTCAACTCATTCTCAATTGCAACCACCTGATGTGACAACATCATCATTACCTAATCCAAGTGGGAGCATGATGGGGAATGATGTGTTAAGTGTACAATCTCCCATACGGTGAACAAGTCGCCAAAGTATTCCCCGTCGATGTTTTGACATTGAAATGGAAACTTTTATGGTTGCTCCACAAGATGAGAATGAGCCAAGAAATATTAATGAGGCTCTGAACTGTCCTAATAAGGAAAAATGGATTCATGCAATGAAAGAGGAAATGGAGTCAATAAAATCAAACCAAGTCTGGGAACTGGTTGATCTTCCAAAAGGACGCAGAGCTATAGGAACAAGTAGGTTCTCAAAATAAAGCGAAAGGCTGATGGCTCAATAGAAAGGCATAAGGCTCGCCTTGTGGCGAAGAGGTATAATCAACAGGAAGAAATTGATTATGAAAATACATTTTCTCCTATAGTGAGATTTACCTTGATTCGCATTATTCTGGCAATAGTAGCTAGTCTGGATCTTGAATTACATCAAATGGATGTAAAGACTGCTTTCCTCAATGGAGAATTAGAGGAAGGAACATATATGGAACAACCTGCTGGTTTCATAGTGAAAGGCCAAGAAGATAAGGTATGTTGACTTTGGGGGTCGATATATGGCCTTAAGCAGTCATCGAGACAAAGGTATATACATTTTCATAATGCCATAGTGGCATATGATTTTTACAATGATAGATGATGATCATTGTGTATATATCAAAATATCCAATGATCAATTTGTGATCATATCATTATATGTTAATGATATACTAATTGCTGGAAACAATATGGAGTTTGTTAATACTGTCAAGAGTTGGTTGTCTTCCAACTTTGATATAAAAGACACGGGTGATGTTATATACATTCTTGGAGTTAAGATTCCAAGATTATAAACCCATAGATACTCCTATTGCAAAAGGTGAAGGATTGAGCCATAGACTGTGTCCAAGGACTCCACAAGAGAAGGAACAAATGAAACATGTTCCTTATGCTAGTGCTGTTAGAAGCTTTATGTACGCTATGATGTGTACAAGACCTGACATATGTTTTGCAGTTAGAATGGTGAGTAGTTACCAATCCGATCCAGGTCAAGCACATTGGAAAGCCGTTAAGAGAATACTGAGGTATCTAAAGGGGACTGCTGATCATACGTTGAGTTATTAAGGAAAGGATCTGCAACTCAAAGGCTATTCTAATACTGATTGGAGAGGAGATTTAAATGAAAGGAAATCTATCTCTGGGTTTGTTTTCTTACCGAATAATGGCACCATATGTTGGAGCAGTAAGAAACAGAAGTGTATAGCCTTGTCCACGATGTAAGTTGAGTTCGTGGTATTATCAGCAGCAGTATAAGAAGATATTTGGCTTAAGAGATTTTTGGATCATTTAGGTGTTATTAGAAGTGCTGTAGATTTATTATTGGTTAACTGTGGTAGCCAAGCAGCAAAAGTGTATACCAAAGATCCAAAATATCATGGCAAGACCGAACATATAGATACCAAGTATAATCTTGTCAAGGATATGGTTGCACGAAAAAATGTGAACTTAGAGTACATACTACGCATAGAATGGTAGCAGATCCTATGACAAAGCCAATACCTAGAGATGTGTTTTGTAGCCATATGAAATCTCTAGGATTGCGTAGAGACTGATGTACTGAATATTGTATTTTCCCTAAATGTTCACAATTTGATGAATTTGTGTTTTCATCATTAATGCCTATGAATCTTCGTTTAATCATTATGCATCTTAATGCTTAGTGCATTATTTTAAGTTGAGAAGTATGTCGGACAGATATAAGATTAGCCCACTCACACGGGTAATCACCTCTGTTTACTGTGTGATAAATAGAGATGAGACTGTTTTTAAGCTTATTATCTAGGTGATAATCGAGAGCTCAAGCTTAAAACACGTACGTCGCCTTAACTGAGTGTTAAGATGAGGATATAATACTTACTATGTCTGAAAGTAAAAGTACTCCACATGTTTTACTTTATCTGTCTAAGATGTTAGATGTGAGTTCTGATGAATTTTGTGAATGAGTAGATACGTGAACTCAAGTTAGACATTGGGTATGTCTGAACTATCATCTGTACGGTATTGAAAAGTGTAGACATACGCTCCATGGGAAAGGAGTTAATACCGTAATACGTATTTCATACTACGTATGCATGAGACGACCAATAAGAGTGGCAAAAGTTTGATCTCAACTTTTATGTCGTGTGAGACTCTTGAGGAAGAGAGTTTCTCAATTTCTTAGTCCCCTCATGACTCTTACTTATTCTCAAGATTTCTATTTAGTGTTTGCTATCTTAGGATGTTGCCAATGGTCATGAGTTTGATTCGATCTAATGGGGCATTTCTAGAAAAGCAAGCTGGACTGAAATTGAGAGTTTGAAGGAAAGAGGAAGATCGATTTTGGAGAATCACATTATAGTTTTGTATTCACCGGTTAACCAATTATGACTGTCTTTGTGATAATCATAATTGTGAATACAATAAATATATCATTGTTTAAAAGAGATCAAGAGAGATATAAATGTGATCGATCGATCTAGGGTACTGCATACTAAATCTACTCGGAGTGTAATGCCCATTATGAGCTGCTATATATTCCTAACAGATGTATGGCAACGAGCTCTCAAAGTATGCCGGTCGCACGGATTATTCACCGGTATGAATGTTGAAGAGAGAAAAAGAGGATTATGTTCGGCCCACCATGTTAAGTGAGAGTCTATGATGGATTTTTCTTTGTTGGGGCTGAGTAAGGCCTGTCCGCCCATGTTGGTTTTGCACCACCATGTGCGAGTGGGAGATGATGGATTTATGAGATGGGCTTAAGGCCCATCCGCTCAAGTTGGGCCCAAAAAGGCCCGGCCCACGGGAAAAGGGCCCGTGGAAGGGGAGAGGTATAAAAGGGAGGAGAGAGAGAGAGAGAAAACAACGTTTTGCAATTCAACGTACGTCTTCTCTTCTCCCGCGCGCTCTCTCCCCTCCAAAAGGAAACAGTAAGCAAACGGCACTTTCCTTCTTCCTTCAAGGCGTCATTGGATTGAACGGGGCCAGAATTTCTTCCTCTTCTTCGGCATTGGTGTTTAATCTGTGGCTAACAAGGTACGCTCGAATCCGTGGTGTGCTTTACGATCGGTGATACGTGTTTTCCGGGCTTCGTCTTCCGCATTGATTTAGGGGTTCGATTTAGTGTCGAATCCGGTTTTCGAGGATCCGTTATTCCCAACACATCTTATTGTCATGTACTCCAGATGCTCTTCCATCCGAAGCGCCCACAAGGCTTTTGATGATCTTGATATAAAGAACAGTTACTCTTGGAACGCCATCATATCTGCATATGCCCGGATTGGCGATTTCAAGAAATCCCTCGACTTGTTCGATAAAATGCTGCAGAGGGCTCTTGTGTCTTATAATTAATTGATTTCCGGGTTGTCCCGTCATGGGTTTTACGTGGAGTCTCTGAGTATCTTCATGCAGATGCAAAAAGACTATGATTGTCCATTCGTGGATGAATTTACTTTTGTGGGTGTTGTGGGAACCTGTGCTGACTTGGCGCATTTGTGTTCTTACGCCAGGTTCATCGAGTTGCCATCATAATGGGCCTGGAATTTACTAAGATTACTCATAATTCTCTGATTGATGCTTATGGGAAATGTGGTGGAGCTGATATATGCCGTGCCTTGTTCGACGTTATGCCTTAAAAGGATAGTGTCGTGGACTTCCATAGTTGTTGCTTGTACAAGAGCTCATAACTAAGATGATGCTTGTGTAATATTCAACAATATGCCAGCGAAGAACAGAGTCTCTTGGACTGCACCGGTCGCAGGTTTTGCAAGAGAACTCGGACTTCAATATCTGCAACCAAAATTGTAAGTTAGGTTAGCACTTGGCAGGTGCGGCGGTCATCCATCCAACCTTTATCTAGTTGGACCACTTGGGGTGAAGTGGGGATATCTATACTACCACTAGAAGGAATCCTGAAATTTTTGTTTTGCCTAAGAAAATTTGAAGAAAAACTTAATCATCCTATTATTTAAGATTTGAATAGTCCAATCATTGGGAATTACGATTGGTTATAAATATTATAAAATGATAAGTAGATGACGAAGCACAAAATATAAGTCAACTTAATTATATTTATAAATTAGCTATGAATAAAAAAAAAAATAACAGATTGGTATATTGATGCTAATTATTCATTAAAAAATTGTGCCATTACGATTTTTTTAAACAATGACAAATTAATTGAGATTTCTAGTAACGCAATATTGTACTATAGGCTAACTTTAATTTATAGTAAACACAATAGTAAGGTAAAATCTACATTAAAATCATAATGCACATGATGAATTACTGATAGTGTTGGTAACTTACAACAACAATTAAAGTTCATTAAAATGTTGGTAAATTTCTGATGGTGTTAGCAATCTACTTATAGTACTGGTAAAATTTCAAAAGAAATTGTAATTTACTAAATTAATGAAAAAAATGATAAATTTCAGATAGTGTAGGTATTTTACTACGGGTGTACCTAACAAGCAAGAACCGGTCTTTTTTTTTTTAACCAGCACGATTGCCAGCAAAATTGCAATTCTACCAACAAGGAAGACTTTTCAATTCTCAAGTCCTACGGGACCGCAGAATTTTGCCAAAGATCCATACGTCTTCACCTCTGTGACAAAAACTTAGGGGCGTTTGCAGAACGATTCTCGCTCTATGCGGCCCGATTCTCCGAGAAATGATTATTTTTATTCTGCTAGGAACCGATTCCGAGAAAAAAACACGTTTGGAATCGTTCAAAATTTTTTATTCCGGAATAGAATTGCGTTTGGTACCGTATTAATTGATTATGTTCCAAATTAATTTCTTTTGATTTTTAAATAAATTTTAAATAATTTCTTTACTTTTTTACTTTTTTCTTTCTTTTTCCTTTTTTTCCCTTTTTCCTATTCTTCTTCTTCTTCTTCTTCTTCTTCATTTGGCCGGTCGCCGAACCTCGGCGAGGTCGGCCTTGCCAGATCTGGCGGGGCCGAGCCTCGCCGGTGGCCAGGCGAGCCTCACCGGCAGCTGGGCGAGGCTCACCCAACCACCGACAAGGCTTGACCTCGCCCGATTTGGCGAGGCCAAGCCTCGCCCAGCTGCCAGCCTGGCCACCGGCAAGGCTGGGCCTCGCCGGTGGCTGGGCTTGCCTCTGGCGAGCTCGCCGGACCTCGCCCTGGCCTGGCGAGCCTTCGGCGACCTCGCCGGACCGGCGACCGGCGGCGGGTGGCGGCGGACGGCGGCGGGTGGCGGCGGACGGCAACCGAGATGTTGAAAGAAAAGAACAAGGGTTTTACCGTTTTGATTCTTTTTCGATTCTCGACGTAGAATCAAATTTTTTTTTTATTCTCAAATCTTGTCCAAAATCGTTCACGGAACAAATTTGTTCCCTTAACAAAAAGTTTTACCAAACGCGATTTCGTCCCAAACCGATTTTCGAACAAAAAATCGATCTTAAGACTGTTGCAAGATTGCACAAACAGGCTCTTAAAAGCCCACCTAAAATATCAAATAATGAAACTTGAAACGCAGTCATGAATTCACTTTGAAGCGCATGTAAAAATCTGTTTTGAGTTATTAAAACTAAAGAACCTTTGCAACCATCACACATGATCATTAACTGGATGATTAGCCCCTACTTTAATGTGGAAATTTTATGGGAAATCAACAACAATTCTGTGAATATGGATATGGTTACTAATGTCTACTTAAATTCGTGACACCGAATGCAAGACATTCTCAGGGTACTGTCTCAAGAACATCAATCTCTGCAAATGAATTCTGGATCAAGTCATCTTCAATCCTTGATCAATTTCACCGAAAGCCAAAAATTGCCGTTCATATCAAATGAGGCGACAATGCCGGAAGAGTGCTACTACCAAGGACGGATAGAGCTGCCGCTTTTCAAAGAAATTACTACAAACAAGGGAAATTTCAAATTGCCTACTTAGAAGAATCCATTTGGAAACCATCTCTCGACTCTTAATACGTTTCTAACGATTTTCTCCAAATTGCCTCTAACTGAAGATTCAATTTTTTTAAGTTCAAATCTGACAGGAAGTTTTTCTGCTTGTCCTAGAAATATATTGATATTCACATCACCTAGTCATACAAGAACTTTATATTACAAACATGGAATGTCTTCTCAAATAGGTTGACAAAGTGAATATTGCTCATTCATATGAAAAGTTGAGGTAGGTAGTTGATACAATCCGAAGACGAGGTCAGCAATCTGGAACAGAGGTAGGTCGATACAATCTCCCTCCCTCCCTCCTGAAGTAGGTATCCAAAGTGAGCTGACAATCAGAAATGAACAGGCGTAACAAAGAGAGAGGACCAACATCACGCCCTCGTGGAACAGAACGAAGCGCAGGAAGACGTGGTCACAGTCCCAGAGGGAGATCCCCGCTAGGTCGATTTGCACATCGTGCTTCCACTCGGGGTCGCCACGCATTCCTCGACGGACAGAGTCCCTTGCTGCTGGTTCTGGGCGAACTTCTTGCTCGGGGGTCGTCGCTGACGATGGAGGAAGAAGGAAAAAAAATAGAGTGAGAAGAGAGACGCAGCAGGAGGAGAAAAGAAAAAGGAGAAGAATGTCGAAATTTCTAAAAAAGAGGTCCCACCTGTACACGTGGCCATTGATTTACGGTCTCGAGTATATTCTACATGGCACAACGCATTACCCTCCCAAGTTCTTTTGTCGGCCTTGCCAATTTTTTCAGATCTCTGTACTCATCGGATTCCAAAGTCTGCTCGAACTTCTCAGATTCACCTATATAAAAACTTGCCAGATTCTTGAAGCTTGAAGGATCAGATAACTTTTGCAGAGACCCACAGTGATAAATAGAAAGCCTCTCCAATATTCTAGCCTACCTCGAATCTCAACCAGACCAGGACAATTTACTAGATTAAGTAGCTCAAGCTTCTTGCAGTCGGTCAAGTCAGGCAACTTCACTAAGGATGGAAGATTCCTAAGATTTAAGTACTTCAGGTGCCCCGAATCTTCCAGGCCTTGAATCTCTTTTAGCTTCCAACAGCCAGATATAAGTACTTCCTCGAATCTCTTTTAGCTTCCAACAGCCAGATAT
The DNA here is from genome assembly GCA_016097615.1 of Eucalyptus dawsonii. Classification (NCBI taxonomy): domain Eukaryota; kingdom Viridiplantae; phylum Streptophyta; class Magnoliopsida; order Myrtales; family Myrtaceae; genus Eucalyptus; species Eucalyptus dawsonii. The sequence continues at coordinate 78,800,029 of CM027878.1, forward strand.
AGGGACTTGTTCTATATTTTTGAAGCTTAATGGATCAGGCAACTTTTCAAGAGATTCACAGGACATAATATAAAGTATCTCCAACGATTCTAGCTGACCTTGAACCTCAACTAGTTTAGGACAATTTAATATCCACATTCCCGTGAGCTTCTTCAAGTTGGTCAAGTCAGGCAAAAACTTCACTAGAGATGGAAGATTATCAAAATGAAGCCATTTCAGGTTTTTCAAACATTCAAGGCCTTGAATCTCAATTAGCTGTTCACAATTATTGACTTCCAATTTTGATAACTTTTCCAAATATGAAAGATCTATCAACTTTTCCATTAAACTTCGCCCAAAAATACGGAAGTGTGACAAATTCTGGGGAAGCCTAGGTAGGCATTCTAGTTTATCTACAAGGAGTTCGAGCTTCCTGAGCTTAGAAATGAGATTAAAATCTGAAGGTAGGGTGGCCAGACTATGACAACACAACATCAAGGACTCCAACTTTCTCAATCCTCCGATCCAATGGAGGCTTGGAGTTGCATGGAACAAGGTTCCAGACATCAAACCCAACTCCAAAACTCTCAAAATTAATAGGTTTGAGAGATCTGGCAATCTCATCGCTGACCTGGTTGTAATGTATAGATTAGTCAAACTTTCAGGAAACTTAGGTACTTCAGAAATTATCGTGTCCGATAATCTCAAGATCCTCAGCAATGGTAGTCTTCCAATCTCACTAGGAATTTCCTCCAAATTTCTACAATTGCCAGCATCTATCTCTTCAAGCATCTCCAACATTCCAAGGGCGCTAGGTAGCTTTCTTAAGTGGGTGCAATGCATCCTTAGTACTCTCAAATTCTTCATTTTCCCCATCAAGTCGGGTAACTCTTGAATGCACGAGTTAGAAAGATTCAATTCAACAAGAGATCCAAAATTTCTGAATGGAAGTTCAGCAATTCGTGTATTATCCAACATAAGAGTTAATAGTGATGTTAAGCAACCAGCAAAAGTGCATGCACTTAGTGATTTACATACAGCTGCACTGAGAGTTTTCAATTTCTTCATTCCTTTCCATTCAGGAATATTGGTAATAGATGTCCAATCTACAAGAAGTTCGGTCAAGGCTTCAAGTTCATCCATCTCGTCCGGCAATGTCTGAAGGTCCATACAATGTTGTAAGTTTAAGAACACTAAATGCTTTAACTTACCAATAGACCTATCAATTTGAACCAGCGGGCACCGTTGAAGAATCAATTGCTCTAAATTTTCGTGAGAAGAAAAGTCAGGAGTTCCACACAAGTTTCTACATTCAGTCAAATTTAGAACCTTCAAATTCTTTGCCATCTGTAATGAAGAGAAGATGTTAATTCTGGACCATTTTGAGATACAGGACAGCAGAGTCAATATAGCTAATTAATTTTGAAATAATGCCATACCTTGAGGTGGTTCCATCCCTCCCAATCATCTGTAATTTTGCGCCGTGATAGATCAAGAATCACTAGCTTCATATGGGAAAATGCGGTCAACTGGAAAAAGAGAGGAAACTCATGCCATGAGAGATATCTCAAATTCTGAAGGATGAGTAGATTCCTCCGGAACCAGTTGGTTGGAGGAAAATACTGAATGAAGTTATGCCATGAGAGCCACCTCAACTCCGAAAGAATGAGTAGATTCCTCAGGAACAAGTTGGTTGAAGGAAAATGCTTAATCAAGTTAGGCCATGAGAGCCACCTCAAATTTAGAAGGATGGGTAGATTCCTCCTAAACCAGTTGGTTAAAGAAAAACGCTGAATGTTGTTCGTATCCAAGTCTCCACACTCCACTTGAAGAAACCTTAAATTTGATAGACTTGCATATTCTTCCTTCTTAAAGAAGCATTGAGATTGATGATCAAACTTGAGACATATTGCTTCAACGTTTTCTGTTCCCTGCCAAAGCAAAAAAGGGAAACATAAGCTGGTTATCATATAATCACCAATTGAAGGCATTCGAGTTGAACATACCCAAGGAATGTACATCTTATTCATAATTCGAAATTAATATACAATATAATTTACAGATGAGCATGTGATCGCAGTAACCACATAATTAACATCTCGGTTCAGATAGAAGCAAATAAGCAAAGTCAATGTGTATAACCCTTCTCTTTGAATAGGAATAACATGGCAAACACTTTACCTCCTTTCTTTTAAGAACATCAATTGCTTCCTCATGATTCCACACCCGACTTTGCTTCTCTGGTTTAAAATTAGCTCTTTCACGAATGATATCTCGCCCAAGGTCTCTTAGCTGATCATGCACCCACAATCGGTTACCTTCTACAATCTTCATTAACGACATCTGTTTGAGGACTTCAAGAGAATATTCAGGGAAAAACTTACAGCTGTCCCACATGTAAGTCACAATTCTCACATCAAACCCAACAAAGAAGCAACAAATATCGAGAAATATTTCCTTCTCTTGAGGTTCTAATGCCTCAAAACTAATGTTCAACTTACTTTTAACCTTTTTATTGGGAATAGTTTTCAATTTTTCTAATGTGTCCACCCAAAATTTTCTGTCCTTTCCAGCTAAAAATGAACCTATAATCTCTAGAGCCAAAGGAAGACGACCACAGATTTCTACCGCTTTTTCCGAGAGGGGGACGTATTCTGCTGGAGGATGATCTCTTCTAAAGGCATATTTGGTAAACAGTAGAAGAGAATGATTGAAATCCATTTCAGTAAGTTCGTGCTTCAAATCAACATCTTTGAGAACTTCCTCGTTTCTTGTGGTAATAATAACCTTACTTCCTCTGCCAAACCAGCATTCACCCGTCCCCACAAGAGCCTCCAGTTGAGTGTTTTGGTCGACATCATCAAGTACAAGTAAAACCTTTTTAGAGGATAACCTATTCTTGATCTCGATAATTGCTTCATTAATTCTAGTGATGGATGGCCATTCCATTCTTAGGACTTTAGAGATGAGCTAATTCTGCAAACTCACAATCTTTGTCTCTCGAATGTTAGACAGGAAGCAACAATTATCAAAATCAGCCAACAGCGTATTATAGACGATTGTGACAAGAGTTGTCTTTCCGACACCACCCATACCATGGATACCAACAATCTTTGTTCCAGTGGTCTGTTCACCTATCTTTTCCACGATTTGGTCCACTTGATCATCCATTTCAACCAAGCAATTAGATACTGCCAGGTAGTTCTTTTCAACTCGATCAAAAGCTTCCGAACAACTTCTTCGGTGAACTCACCTTTGCCTCTGATAGTGGCGATGGCAAAAGAACCCAACTATTAAATCGAGATGAGCAGAATAATATCTAAGGTACAAACAAATCCTGAACAATAATAAATTCAAGTACCTCTCCTTGAGTTCCCATCCTCTTAACGCTCCAATCTTGCTAAGAGCTACGTTCCAGTTTTGAATAGTCTCATCAGTGTACCGCCGCTTATTTATGTGTAAATTAATGGCCTCATCGTAACTTCCAGTTTGGTAACGAACCTCGGATGGTGCTACGTTATAGAAAATTGGCATAATCTTTCGTCCCCAGTTTTCCTTGCACTCCACCATCTGGACCAACTCCATGAGGCACCATGGACTGGCAGCATATCCTTTAGAAAAGATAGGAATCGAGATTTCCGATTGCTTAATTGCTTGGACAAGCTCTGGGCCAATCTCTTCCCCAATGGGAAGCTCTTCATTATCTCTATATGCCCGTATTCTGGCACAAATGAGGCAGTTGTAAAGGTAATCAGCAATGTCACGGCGAGTGTCCGGTCCTCTGAAACTCAAGAATACTTCATAACCAGATTCCATTGGCTTGTCCATTTCCTGAATTCTCAGAGGACTTGCAATGACCTAATGATATCCGACGTTAAAAACATTCACTATGAAAGTGGAGAAGTCATTTTAGAAAGAAACCAAGATGACAAATGCACGAGCTCCTTCTTGGTCTTGCACTAGACACCAAAATATGTCATAATATTTATTAATGATATAGTAGAGAAGTGGACCCATCTCAATTCTAAAGAAAGAAATTTCCAAAGTATTGCAGAATTATGGGTTAAAGTTTACACCTGAAATTGATTTGAAAGGAGAATAGTTCAAAAAGATAAATCACTGTCAACCTATTTTTGCCTAAACTTTTTCTTTGTGCGATAAAATTTCTCTTGAAAGGTGACGTTGAATGTCCTCTGCACATAAGTGTCTGCCGTTGCTTGTAGGTTGACATATTATCTTATTGTCTGATAAGAAATTATGATCAATCCTCAATCCTTTAGTTTTTACCAAAATAGGTTTGATAGACATTCCACAACCCTCAATTAGTTGCTCCCTTGATCTTAAAGGACACAGCCAATGAATCACATTCCCCTATGATGATCTTATTGGAAAAGTGAAATCAAGAAATTCAACTGAAGCTAATTCAACCCTCACCATTGGACTAGTTTCTAAAGAGCATAAACTAATCTCTAATTAGAGTCATCTCTTAGTATGTTAACAAACAGGTACAGGGTCAATGGGTGAGCATTAGAAGCTATCATTCCCATTTTCCAGAAAGTATCAACATATCAGAAAAAGAGGAGTCAATCACTAACCAATGATGGGGTTGATGAAATTTCCACAGAAAAAAGAAGCATGAATGCTATAACAGTTTCTCTGGAAAATAAGTTTGAACACACAGGAGTGCAGGAACGAGAGCTGTATTTTACGGAAATGGAGAGTTCCAGTTCACCACAGAGTGCAACATTATAGTCGATTCAATCTGTCTCTACTGTTAAATACAGAGTTGAGGGTATCAATTTCTGCCTAGGAGCGTTCTTACTGCTAATCACTAGACAATAATGTACGAATTTGTCATATGGGAGTCTCTTAAAGATACTGCTGTCTCTGTTCGCAAAGAAATTTAAAAAAAAAACCCATCAAACGAATGAAATCAACAGCTCCACTCAAACTAGTATAGCTTTTAGCACCGGCCCAGTTCCTAAAGAGCGTAAATCCAATTCCTAATTACGGAAATCTCTGAGATCTATCAACAAGCTGATGCACAGAAGTGGCATTGCGTTCCAAGATCTGAGGCCTGACAGTTGCACAGATGGAAGCAGATGAGCAGGGTTTAGGATGCGACTAGAGTGAGAGGCTTAAGGCTTCTGGTGTTAGACGCAACTGGCAGTGATCAATCATCGAGTCAAATGAGGAGAGAGTCGATGCTGATCTGAGAGTCCCTCTAATTGCGTTACTGAACAGACCCAATTCATTGAAAAGAGGCAATAGATGAGAGGAAATTACCGGAGATGGAGCGGTGGAAGATGAAGAGTCGCGATCGAAATGCCGAGAAGCATCTTGGCTTTGAGCTCAGCTGAAGAAAAGACCTTTCACTGGGCAGAGTCTGCTCACCCTCACACGCCATGCTCATCCGAGAAGGTGACTTGATACTCACCCTTTCGCGCCGACCGCAAAGTACAGAAAATGAGGGAATCCGCCTTTCTTTTGAGGTACTTCGAAAAACCTCCAAGTCCGAAGAGTTTTTGGCTCTAAAGTCTTATTAGTTTAGAAATCATAATGACGATGAAACCCCTCTTTTTTTTTTCTTTTTTTTTTTTGTCGAAATCCTAGACCCGTTTAAATTATTCATGAATGAAACCTACAGATTTTAAGTATTTGAGATGGATTATGTCAAGTTATTCGCAGTAAATTTACAAAACAAAAGCTAGGTTTTAAACAATGAAAGTTGCGTTAAGCTAGAAAAGGATTAAGATCTCGTTTGTTTCGTAAAAAATAAATAATTAAAAAAATATTTTATAAAAAATAATTATTTTTATCACTTGAAATCATTAATTAATAATTTTTTTATTATCGATAACAATTTATCCTAAATATTTTTCTGAAATATTTTTTATTCATTTATTTTTGCAAGGGATGTAAGCAATTATTTTTTAGAAAATAATTTTCAAATTATTCATTTTTTGCAAAACAAATGTTCCTTTAAGATCCAAAAAATTTATTATGCAAATGAAAGTTTATCAACCATGGATGGTTCAAGCAAAACTTCCTAGATATGTGCCATTTCTACTTTCCTTTCGCAAATGTCTACATTACCACTAGAAGGAATCCTGAAAATAATTTTTTGAACAAGGAATTTATTTTAAAATTAATTATCATATTATTTAGATTTGAATAGTCGAATCAATAGAAATTAGGATTGGCCATATATATAATTATGAAAATATTAATAATGACGACTCAAATGTTAGTTGAGATTTCCTTATTTCAAATTAACGATTAGTGCGATGGATTATGGGCCAGTTTGCTTCCGTTGAAGATAAGGTAAAATAAGAAAAATAGATCAAGCCAACAAGGGTAAGCTTTGGCAGATCCTCAATCACTAAAATAAAATAAAATATATTAATAATGACAAATTACAAAATATAAGTCAACTTAACTTATTTTTATTTATTATCTATGATTAAAGTAAAATAAGAAAAATAGATCGATGTGTTGATGCTATTTAGTCAAGTAAAAAACTATACCATTATAATTTTCTTAATTTTGAAACAACGGCTAGTAAATTAATTGAAATTTCTAGTTTCGAGATATAATGCTATAGAATATCTATATTATGAAGAATATGCAATCATATTGTAAATACTATGTTAAAAGTCGGTATTTGTTTTTTCATTACATTCTCAAAGTTTGTTTTTCATATAGTCAATAAATGAGTGACTGTTTCATTCCGCTACCTATATCTATGTTAGCTCTCTTGGGAATTCATCAATTAAAAGTAACGTGAGTGCTCACTCTATTTGATTTCGTAAATGCTTCGATTCATTTACACATTATATCTTTTTTTTATCATACGGAACACATTGCAAGGGAGAGATATGCACAGTATTTTGTATGCATCAAAATTTAATTAATCCTCATCCAATTATATTTGTGTTTATGTGAGCATTTGGTAATTGATATAGTAATAGTTAGTACACTGTTTTTCTTTTACAGAAAGCCAAGCTAATTAATAAAATTATATTAAATTAAACTATATCAATTTGGATTGGCTTTTACTTTTTTGATTTTTAATTTTTGCTTCTGTAATTTACACTGCCCACGGACTTTTAAGTCTTTTTCCAAAGTCTCGAAACTTTCACAATAGTTAGATGTTAACACGTAAATTTGTATTTAATTATTTCGTAATTTTTTGAAATCCAAATAATATTTCAACTTTTGATAGAAAAATAAAAAATATTTTTTTTAAGTCCAAACAAAGTGGCGTTAAAGCCATTAATTTTCGCCATTTCTTTACGATGTCACTTCGCGTGCCGGATGGTTAGGTGATACGATGCTGAAAGCACCATTTCCATGGGGGAGGTGCACTGCCATGTTCTTTAGCTATATCGTCCAGCGTCCCAACCATCGATCATTATGTCTCTCTCATCACAAGAAAGCGCTTGACTTCTTCGATGAAATGCCGCAGAGGGCTCGTCTCTTAGAATTCATTGATTTCTGGATAGTCCCATTATGGGTTTTATGTGGGTCTCTGAGTATCTTCATGCAGATGCAAAAAAATTATCATCGTCTGTTCATGGATGAATTTACTTTTGTGGATGTCGTGGCTGCCTGTGCTCACTTGGGTGCATTGAAGTTCTTGCGCCAAGTTAATGGAGCCGCCATCATAATGGGCTTCGAATTTACTAAGATTACTTATAATTCCCTGATTGATGCTTATGGGAAATATGCTGGGGCCGATAAATGCCGTGACTTTATGCCTGAGAAGGATATTGTGTTGTGGACTTCCATGGTTGTTGCTTATTCGCGAGCTCATAACTTGGATGATGCTTGTGCAATATTCAACAATATGCCAGCGAAGAACACGGTCTCTTGGACTGTAATGATTGCATGCTTTGCACAAAATGGCCGTGGTGATGAAGCTTTGGACCTTTTCGTTCAAATGCGTGAGGAAGGAATACAGCCAAGTCCTCGTACTTTTGTCAGTGTTCTATGTGCTTGTGCTGATTGAGCACTTGCTGAAAGAGGCAAGCAGAGTCATGGTTGCATAGTCAGGACCTGCTTTGATAGAGATTTGGATAACATATCTGTATGGAATGCTCTAATTGACATGCATTGCAAGCGTGGCTACATGAGAGCAGCTGACATCTTATTCTTGAGGAACCCAGAAAGGGATATTGTATCATGGAACTCAATGATAAGTGGATTTGCACAAAATGGTCTAGGGCATGAGTGACTTGTTTTTGTCAAGAAGATGCTGGAGGCAAATGCAAGATTCTACCATGTCACATTTCTTGGCACTCTATCTGCTTGCAGCCACGCAGGTCTAGATGTTGAAGCACTTCAGATTTTCAATGCAATGGAAAAGGACTACAGAGCCTTCAAAAGAGATCCAACCACTATGCTATTTTGGTCGATCTGCTCAGGAGGAAATACAGACTTGAAGAAGCCATGGAATTGATAGATAGTCTCAAACAAATCAGAGCATGTTGTGCTTTTGGGCAAAGCCCTCGGTAATCTTGTTATTGCCTGAAGCTGTGGATGCTCTATTGAAGTTGAACCCCAAAATGCTGCGACGTATGTGTCACGTTATCAAGCATCTATGCTGCAATTAACAGATGGGATGATCCCTGCACAGTAAGGAAGCAAATGGAGGAGAGAAACTTGATGAAAGATGTGGCAAACAGTTGGATTGAAGTAAAGTACGAAATGCACAAATTTCCAGCAAAGGACCGATTCCACTATCAGATAGGAGACATACACGAAGTGCTCGGGAAACTACCATATCTTATGAAGGAAGCTGGATATGTTCATGAGCCCAACATAAGGCTCATATATTTTAATTTGAATCTAACTAATTTAACCTCAAATGATGTCTATAATTTTTTTTTTTTATTGCTATACTATAATCAATACTCTCAGCCCATAAATCTATCCTATTTTTGCTGAGTCCTCTGATCTAGTCTTTAAACAGATACACAGAAACACTGATCTAAATGTCCCTTAACTCGGAACCTGACCAATCTATGATTTTTTTTCCTTTTTGTGGGGTTAAGTCTAAACTCAGGAAGCGAGAGCACTAAGTCTAAACTAAGAGCTCAAGTTCACGTTGGATAATTTAATCCATGGGGTATGTATGAATAATCAATAAAATAGATTCAATGAGATGACATTCGGCTTAATACTTAAATGCACAAAAATGAACATCCTATATGCGCATATACCACCACATAGTAGCTCATCCATATATTCAGATGAGTATATTCGTTATTCGTCACTGCTTGTGACTCATCTTGACTAATGGGGCACTGCCACCACCAATTCATGCTCATTGCACAACCGTCTATGGCATACTCATTCTCCTCAATATTCATTCTCACTTTATTATCTTTATTTTCTCAATCTTGAACCTCAAGTTTATAATATCACATAGCAAACTACTCAAGTCATATCAAGCTGCACAAATAATATCATTTTATATATGAATCAGGGGAACCAGGAAAACAAACTACAGTGTTGGCATATTATTGACAATACTTGTAGAAATTCAAAAGAGTTGGTAATTTGCTTAATTATTAGAAAGTTGGTAAAATTCTTGATAATGTTGGCAATTTCTTTTAATTTATCAGTAAAATTTCAGAGGAGTTGATATTTTACGACTTCATTCGAATGTTGACAAATTCCTCATAGTGTCAGTAATTTACTTACAATATCAATAAAGTTCAGAAAAATTGGTAATTTATTAATTCATTGGAATGTTGGTAGATTTCCAGTGGTGTTGGTAATTTATTACTGATCAGGTTTCAAGTCATAACATTTTACCAGCAAGATTGGAAAATTACTAGTAAGATTGGAATTCTCCCAACACAGAAAGTTTTCAATTTTCCACAGCATGGGACCGTAAAATTCTGCATAGCTTCATAAGTCTCTACCTCTGCAACAAGAACTTAAATCCCAACTGATAATTTCAATTGTTGAAACTAGAAACGCAGTAATGAATCATTCAGAAGCCCCTGTAGAAATCTGTTCAAAATTATCAAAACTAAAGGACCTTTGTGACCATTGCACATGATCATTAACTAGGGAGGGTTATGTTCATGCTAGACACGATGTTTTGCCCATACTTCTTCATTTCTTCAATGTAGAAATTTTCAGGGGAAATCAGCAACAATTCTGCAAATACAGTCGCTGATGTCTAATTAAATTCGCAACACTGAATGCAAAACATTGCACATTAATCTCCATGAATGAATTTTGGAGCAAGTCATCTTGAATCCTCGATGAATTTCTCCCGTGACGAGATTAATTACTAACTGCACCGCTAAACATTTTAGAAGTAGGACCACAACAGACCAAGAGAAGAAGAAAGAAATTGCAGAACCAATCGACTATAGTAAGGTTTCATGCCTTCCAGGACAATATTTCGGTTTTAGCTAGACCTTGACAAGCTCAGAAGAACAACTGATTCCCCATGTATGTTGTGAACTAGTTCCTAAGGAGCGAAAATCAATCCCCTAATTGGTGCAGAAGTGAACTGACGCACAGGAGTTGCAATGTGTTTCAATAGAATGTGACTTGGTTAAGGCTAAAGCTATTAAAGATTAGATGCAGATGGAACAAAATCAATCGAGTGAGCTGTCGAGGGAGTTCATCGAAAGGCTGTTTTCATTGCGTATGTATGATAAGTCATGACTGAAAATAATAAAAACCAACTCAATCCGTTCCAAATATTTTCCCAATCTATCACTGATTGCATCGAAGATTCGCACGCAGACCCAATTCATGCAAATGCGAAGAGAAAATTACCAGAAGAAAAGAATATAGGCGAAGATGAAGGAAACCAAATGAAGATGCAGAGAAGGAAGAACCCTCGTTGGCCTCAGTTAGCTGCAACCAAAACGGAAAAGGAAGACCACAATCCATTAACCCCTCGGTGGGAACAGATGGGCGGGCAGGAAGACGGGGTGGCAGTCCCCGGAGGGAGATCTTTGGTCGAATCGCGTCTCGTTCTTCCGCTCGGGGTCACCGTCGCTGCTGGTTCTGGGCGAGCTCCTCACTCGCGTTGTCGCTGATGAGGGGAGGAAGACGAAGGAAGGAGAAGGAAAGAATGTGAGAAGACACAGAGAGAGCAACGGGAGAAAAAAAGTAACAAAATATATAAAAAAAAAAAATAGAGAGAGAAAAAGTTGAAATTTCTTAAGAGTGGGTCCCACCTTTATGCGTCATCTCGAGATAATATTCCTCACCAATCTCCTACGGAATCTTCTCTCCCTGATTTCAGTACTCTCCCCCTACTTCCTTGGAAGGGTCTTCGCACTTTTTTCAAATCTCGGTACTCATCGGATTCCATAATCTCCTCCAATCTCTCAGAGTCCTTTATTTGCAAATCCTCTAGCTTCTTGAAGCTTGAAGGATCAGAAAACTTTTGCAGAGACCCGCATCCATAAATAAGAAGAGACACCACTGATTTCAGCCTACCTCGAATCTCAACCAGACGAGGACAACGACTCAATTCAATATCCTTAAGCTCCTTGCCGTTGGTCAGGTCAGGCAACTTCTCTAGCAACGGAAGATCGTCCACACATAAGACCCTCAAGTTCTCTGAAACTTCCAGGCCTTGAATCTCTCCTAGCTTCCAACAGCCCTGTATATACAATTCTTCTATATGCTTAAAGCTTGATGGATCAGGCAGCTGTTCAAGTGATTCACAGCCAGTTAAAAAGAGAGACTCCAATGATTCAAGCTTACCTCAAACCTCAACCAATTTAGGACAAAATCGTATCGAAAGTCTCCATAGCTTCTTCAAGCCAGTTAGGCCGAACAACTTCACCAGCGACGGAAGATTCTTAAGATCAAGCATTTGTAGGTTTTTCAAAAGTTCAAGGCCTTGAATCTCTTCTAGCTGTTCATAAGAACAGACTTTCAATTCTGATAACTTCTCCAAGTATGAAAGATCTATCGACTTTTCCGTTAACCTGCCCCCAACAAAATAGAAGTATGACAAATTCCGAGGAAGCTTAGGTAGGCATTCTAGGTTATTTATGATTAGGTCAAACTTCTTGAGATTCAAGAGGAGACTAAAATCTGAAGGTAAGGTGACTACACTCTTACAACTCAGGCATTCTGGGTTATTTACGATTAGGTCAAACTTCTTGAGATTCAAGAGGAGACTGAAATCTGAAGGTAAGGCGACTACATTCTTACAACTCAACCACAAGGACTCTAGCTTTCTTAACCCTCCTATCCAATTGAGGTTTGGAGCTGGATGGGAAGGGCATTGGTAACTTAATCCCAATGACAAAACTTTCAAATTTAATAGGTTCGAGAGATCTGGGCATCTCATCTGTGGATTACCAGTCAGGTGTAGTTCGATCATACTATCAGGAAGCTTAGGTACATTGGAAATTCTCGTGTCCGATAACCGCAAGATTCTTAGAAATGATAGTTCTCCAATATCACTTGGAATTTCCCCACACAAATTTCTACAACTCTCGGCATTGATCTCTTCGAGCTTCTCCAACATCCCAAGGGCGCTAGGTAGCTTTTCTAAGTTGGACATAGAGATCCTTAGTACTCTCAAATTCTTCATTGTCTCTATTGAATTGGATAACTCTTGTATGTTCGAGTCAGAAACATCCAACTCAACGAGAGATCCAAAATTTCCAAATGGAAGTTCACTAATTTCGGTACTTGACAAGTTCAGATATGATAGTGATGTTGAGCAACCAGCTAAATTGCATTCACTCAATGCACAAAATTGTGCACTGAGAGTTTCCAATTTCTTTATTCCTTTCCATTCAGAAATGTTGGTAATAGATGTGTGATCAACAAGAAGTTCTTTCAAGGCTTCCAGTCCCTCCATCTCGTCTGGCAACCTTTCAAGTTTCTTACAACCTCTCAAGTTTAATAATACTAAATGCTTTAACTTACCAATAGACCTATCAACTTGAACCAATTCCGTGCACCATTCAAGAATTAGTTGTTCTAAATTTTCATGAGCAGAAATGTCAGGAGTTCTACACAAGTTGTAGCATTTAGTCAAATTTAGAACCTTCAAATTCTTTGCCACCTGTAATGAAGAGAAGAAGTTAATTCTGAATCATTTTGAGATACAGGACAGCAAAGGCAATATAGCAAATTCATGTTCAAATAATACCGTACCTTGAGGTGGTTCCATCCCTCCCACTCATCTGTAATTTTACTGCTTGATAGATCAAGAATCACTAGCTTATTAAAACAAAGTGCGGTGAACTTGAAAAAGACAGGAAAGTTATGCCATGAGAGCCACATCTCAAATTCGGAAGTATGATCGGATTGCTCTTGACCCAGTTGGTAGAAGGAAACTGCTGACCGTTGTTCTCCTTCGAGTCTACACAATCCACTTGAAGAAATCTTAATTTTGATAGGCGTACAGATTCTTCCATCCCCATGAAGTCTTGAAATTGTTGATTAAATTTGAGATGCTGATTAAATTTGAGACATATTGCTTCAACGTTTTCTCTTCCCTACCAAAGCAAAAAAATAAAAAATAAACAGAAGCTAGTGATCACATAATTGCCTGTTGAAGGCATTTGAACTAGACATACTTGAGCAATGTAAATCTTATTTATAATTTAAAATTAATTTGCAATATAATTTACAGATGAGCATGTGATTGTACTAAGCACACAAGTAATGACTTGGTTTAGATAAAAGCAAATAAGCAAAGTCAAGATGTATAACTCATCTTTTTGAATAGGAATAACATTGCAAACACTTTACCTCCTTTATTTCAAGAACATCAATCGCTTCCTCTTGACCCCACACCCAACTTTGCTTCTCTGGTTTATAATTACCATTCTGAAGAATGAAATTTCGCCCAATGTCTCTTACAATATCATGCATCCACAGTCGGTTATGTTCTGTGATCTTTATTAACGAGTTCTGTTGGAGGACGTCAAGGTAAAAGTCAGGGCAAAAGCTACAGCTTTTCCACGTGTGCTTCACAATTCTCACATCAAACTCAACAAAGAAGCAACAAACATCAAGAAATATTTCCTTTGCATGATGTTCTAATGCCTCGATACTGATGTTCAACTTTTTTTCAACATTTCTATCATGAATAATTTTCAGCTTATCTAATGTGGTCTTCCAAAATTTTCTGTCTCTTCCATATAAAAATGATCCTATGATCTCAAGTGCCAGAGGAAGATAACCGCAGACTTCCACCGCTTTTTTTGAGAGGAGCTTGTAATTTGCTGGAGGACAATCTCTTCTAAAGGCATGTCTGCTGAACAGAAGAAGCGAACGATCAAAATCCATTTCCGAAAGTCCGTGCTTTAAATCAACATCGTTGAGAACTTCTTTGTTTCTTGTAGTAATAATAACCTTACTTCCTCTGCAAAACCAGCATTTACCCATCCCTAAAAGAGCATCCAGCTGAGTCTTTTGGTCGACATCATCAAGTACAAGTAAGACCTTTTTAGAGGATAACCTCTCCTTGATCGAAGTAATCCCTTCTGCCCTATTACGGATGGGCACCCTCTTTTTTAGGATACCAGAGATGAGCTGCTCCTGCAAATCCTCAATCTTTGTGTCTTTGAAGTTAGATAGGAAGCAACGGTTAGTGGAATTGGCCAACAGTTTATTATAGATGATTGTGGCAAGAGTTGTCTTTCCGACACCACCCATACCATGGATACCAACGATCTTTGTTTCAGTGGTCTGTTCACCTATCAATTCCATGATTTCGTCCACATGATCATCCATTTCAACCAAGTAATCAGACACGGCCAAGTAGTTCTTTTCCAACTTGATCAAAAGCTCCTGAGCAACTTTTTGTGTGAACTCACCCATGCCACTAACAGTTTTGACGGCAAAAGAACCAAACTGTTAAACCGAGATGAACAAAATAAAATCTAAGGTACAAACAAATCATGCACAATAATAAATTCAAGTACCTCTCCATGAGTTCCTTTCCCTTTAAATTTCCAACCTTGTTGAGAGCTGCCTTCCAGTTTTGAATAGTCTTGTTATTGTACAGCCGCTTCCGTCTGTGTGACTGAATAGCCGCACCATAAGCTTTTTTCTAGTTCCGAACCTCGGATGGTTTAACCCTGCAGAAAATTGGCATGATCTCTTGTCCCCCCTTTTCCATGCACTCCACCATCTGGACCAACTCCATCAGACACCATTCACTCTCAGCATATCCTGTAGAAAAGATAGGAATCGAGATTTTTGACCGCTTAATCGCTTGGCAAAGCTCCGGGCCAATCTCTTTCCCAACATGAAGCTCTTCACTATCTCTAAATGCTCGTATACTGAAACGAGTGAGGCTGATGTAAAGGCAATCAGCAATGTTACTGCGAGTATCTGGTCCTCTAAAGCTCAAAAATACATCATGATCAAATTCCACTGGCTTCTCCGTTTCCCGAATTTTCAGAGGACTTCCAACGACCTGATATCCCACCTAAAAAACATTTATTATGAAAGTTGAAGTGATGATTATCATCATTTCACTCAGAAACTTTTCTCTATACATCATTCTAGAAAGAAACCTCGATGACAAATGCATGAGCTCCTGCTGGGGCATTGCACTGGACACCAAAAAAGTTAAAAATGCCGGAGTTCAAGAAATACGATGGCTAAAGGAAGAAATCCCCAAATGATTGTGAAATTATGGGTTTTAATTCACACTAGAAATTGATTGGAAAAAAAAAGAATATTTCACACCAAGATAAATCACTGTCAACCGATATTTGTCTGAAACTCTTTCTTTAGGTGATAAAATTTCTCTTGAAATGTGATGTTGAATGTCCTCTGCACATAAGCACCTAATGTAGCTTTTAGGTTGACCAACTGTCTTATTATCTGATAAGAAATTATGATCAAACCTTCCTAATTTCGTTTTACCAAAAACAGATTTGATAAAGACATTCCACAACACTCAATTAGTTGCTCCCTCAACCTTAACAGACGCGGGTGAAGAGTTCATTCCCCTATTAAGATCTCATTAGAAAAATGAAATCAAGAAATTACACTAAAGCAAATGCAACCCTCACCATATTGGACTACTTTCTTAAGATCATAAACCGATCCCTAATTACAGCCATCTCGTAGGTTATCAAAAAACAGATACTCGGTCATGGGTAAGCATCAGTTAGGGTTGAAGCTATTATCCACACTTGCCAGAAAGTACCAGCTCACTAATCAATTTTGGGGTTAATAAGATCTCAACAGAAACTAAAAGCATGAATGCTATATTACTGTTTTTTCCAGAAAATAAGTTGGAACACTCAGAAGTGTAGGGATGAGAGCCGCATTTTATGAAAGCAGAGAGCTCCGGTTCACCACAGAGTGCAACAGTATAGTGTATAGTTAAATAGAGAGTTGAGGGTATCAATTTCCTGCCTAGAAGCGTTCTTACCGCTGATCCCTAGACAATAATGTACGAATTTGTCATATCGAAGTCTCTTAAAGATACCATATCACTGTTCGTACAAAAAAAAAAGATCCCATCAAACAAATGAAATCAACAGATCCACTCAAAACTAATTTAGCTTTTAGCGCCAGCAATCCACGCGAAAACTCAGAGAGAGAGAGAGAGAGAGAGAGAGAGAGAGAGAGAGTACGCGGGTGGCGACCTCGTAAGACTGAGCGTTGTCGATGATGGAACCGGACTCGCCTACGCCTTGGTCGCCGCCGCCGCCCTCCCTCCTCTTCTTCGGCTCGTCGTCGCGAGGGCTGCCGCCGCCGCCGCCGCCTAGGAGCTCACTCCGAGGCTCGACACCGCTCGTCTCCGCTTCAGCTTCGTGCGGTCTCTTCTTCTTCGCCATTCCCGCTCTCCGATATCAGAGAGTTTCGATTTTTCGACACGGTACGAGGTCGACTGGTGAAGGGTTTAGGAGTCGATGTTGGTGGTGGACCGGTGGTATTGCGTCTCAGGATCTGAGGCCTGACAGTTGCATAGGTGGAAGTGGATGAGCAGGGTTTTAGCATGTGACTCGAGTTAGAGGCTAAAGCTATTAGCGTTAGACGCAAATGGCAGTGATCGATCACGGAGTCAATTGAGGAAAGAATTTGATGCTGATCTGAGAGTCCCTCTCTTGTTTCCATTAAATGCTGCACCTAGTTGCATTACAGAACAGACCCAATTCATTAAAAAGAAGGCAATCAACGAGAGGAAAATTACCGGAGATGGGAGGGGTGAAGATGAAGAGTCCGGATCAAAAGCTGAGAAGCAGATGAAGATCCCAAGAATAAACGCTCTTGGCTTTTAAGTTCAGCTGAAGAGAGGCAAGACTTATACAAGACGGTGAATTCACCCTCCCTCGCCGTGCCCTTCCAGGCAAGTGAGGACTTGCTTAAACTTCAAGCGGACCGTGAAAAAGTGAAGACGCGTTGCTTTTTCACTTCTGAGGTAATCGAGTTAAGTTACCGGGAAATTTCTCGAAGTAAGAAAACTTTTTGGCGCGAAAGGCGAGAGTACAACAGGATTTTCATTGCATGTTATTAGTTTAGAAATCATACAATTTATATTAATTGATATTTTTAAGGACGATGAAAGTGAAGACGAGGCCCATTCAAATTTTACATATATCAAACCCAAAAATAGAGAATTCGTATATTTTAAGTATGTCGAGTTATACACAATGAGTTCGTAAGACAAAAAGTTAGGGAAAATAACATCACAAATACCATAACTTGTATACAATACTCACTTAAGTATTATAACTTTTTTATGATTGATTGAGTGATATAACTTCCGTTTTACGCTCACTTAAATGCCATGATCTTTCTTTTTTTCCAATCACCTATGCCATAACTTTTTAAAATCGTTCACCAAGAATGAACATTCGAGTGAGAATTGCCATCTGTCACTATCTGTCTTGGTTATCCATTATTTGTCTCTTCTTCTTTTTTTCCGAATTTTTTTCTTTTTTCCTTTCTAATTTTTTTCTTAAAATTTGCTAACACTACAGCCATATCAATGCCTCTATCTTCATAAAAAAAAATAAAAAAAAAAAGTCATGTCAATTTTTCTTGTTAGTTAAATTGGATAGAGTTAGGCCTTGATTGCACAAATTTAATTAGTTTTAAAATTTGATTGTACTTTTACAACATATTTTAAGACATATGGAGCATTTATCCTCTCTTAGAGGATAATAACACAAATGGTTATAAAACTTTGGCTCAATGTATAATGATATCCTTAGATTTTTAATAATATGATCTCTAAAATAATGATTGATGTTCAATTTAGTCTTTAGATTAAATGTGTTATTTCCATGTAGTTTAATGATTAGATTGGACATTTCTTAATAGTTCATGGATCACATTAAATAAATTTGATTTTAAAAATGGCATAACATATTTTGTTAGAGTTTGAGGATCACATTAAATAAATTCAAAATTTAGAGACGGCGTTAGATATTGGACCAAAATTTTGTTAGAGTTTGAGGATCACATTAAATAAATTCAAAATTTAGAGACAGCGTTAGATATTGGACCAAAATTTTGGGATTATTTATGTCTTTTTCAATTTTTTTAATCTAAAATTCCAAAAACTTAAGGATAGATAAATAAATTCACATATAATTTTTTGATAATTTTCTGAAATTTGAACAATAATTTAAATTTTAACAAAAGGTAAAAAGAACTACTATTAACTTCTTTAAGTCCAAGCAAAGAGGCATTATATCAATTAATTTTCGCCATTTCTTTACAATGTCACTTTGCGTGGGAACCATTTTCATGGGAGGGACGACCAGCGCATTGACGCTCAGAAAGTGTGGACTTGCTAGTTGTAGGGAAGCTTCAAGTCGAATGTGAAAAGGTGAATACGCATTTTGCTTTTGACTTTTGATTTAATCGAGTTGAGTTTCTGGGAAATTTCTCGAAGTCCAAAGATTCTTTGGCACGAAAGACGAATATGCAAGATATTTTCATGCATTTTATTAGTTTAGAAATCATCCAATTTATGCTAATTGATACTCTTTTAATGACGATAAAACCCTTATTTTTTAGGTGAAACCCAAGCCCGTTCAAATTTTACATATACTAATGTGGAATTCATATATTTTAATTAATTGAGATGAATTATGTCCAAGTAAGACAAAAAAAAAAAATGCTAGGAAAAGTAACACTACAAATGATATAACTTCCATACAACACTCACTTGAGTTTTATAACTTTTTTAGGATTACTCAAGTGATATAACTTTCTTTCGGTACTTACTTAAATGCCACAATTTTTTTTTGTGCCATAAATTTTTAAAATCATTCACCCAAGTGTCAAAAATTCAATGTCGTATAATATATGTGATCAACGTTTTTAAAAGTCATAGCAGTTAAGTAAAGTTATGACATTCAAGTGTATATATATTTTTTCTTTTAAATTACGAAACTTCAATAATGGGAAAAATATTAATTATGGCAATCAAATTAATCCCGTATGAACGTTATAACATATATAGTATTTTATTTGTCAACAGTTGTATTTAGTTGGAAAGGCGTAAAGCTCCAAAAATAGTTGCAATAGTAGTGAAAGCTTACCAATTATAGGTGGTTCGAACAGAACTTCCACGACTGGAGACATCAATATGTGCAACCATAGTAGTGTGTATGGTCAACATTTAGCAGGTTGGGTAGCCACCCAACCTTTATTTAGTTATAATAAATATGGGGTGAAATGGTAATGTTCATATCACCACCAGAAGGCAAGGCATCCTGAAATTTTAACCTAGGAAAATTTTAAGAGAAACTTAACTATCCTATAGTCCAAAAGTTGGAAATTACAAAATTATAAGTAAATCATTAACTACAAAATATAAGTCAACTTAACTTATTTTTTTAAAATTATTTATGATTAAACATAAAAATAATAATATGTTGATATGCATCGATGATGATTAATCAACAAACGAAGTATTCATTGTTTTTAAACAAGTGACTGGTAAATTAATTTGAATTACTATCATGATATTATACTGTAGATATCTAAATCTAAAGTAAATGCAATCATAGTGTAAAATCTATGTTGAATATTCGTATTTTTATTGTATTTTATTCTCAATTTGGTTTTCCTAGAAGTTGACGTGGTGTGTTCATTTTAAGAGAGGCGTTGAAGTGGTTGCTAATGCCAAATGTTCTATTTTGTAATGATGATATGAATTTTCTTTTTTGGAAATTTTGGAGAAATAAAGATCTGAAAAAAGGATAGAAAAATCAAACAAGAAATCATTCTAGAGAGGTGAATTCGTCTCCATCAAGTAGTTTTGAACATCATTCATTTAGAAAGAAAAAAGAAAGGTGCTCTGCACAGTGTTCTGGACAGTGGAGATTACATTCGTTGTTGCACGAATTCATCCTCCCATAATCAAATTTAATTCATGAAATTTATTTGTGCAATGAATAAAATAGATGCATTCCAATGCACACAATTCAATTACTAATCTCATGAGGTATTGCTCATCCATATACATGAGTGAGTATTTATTCCCTACTTGTCACTTATCATAACTTATCTCGACTAATGAGACATCGTGACCACCAACTTATTAAATAAAGTCATATAAACGTTTTTGCCATGCTTTAGCCCATTCATCACGGGTGTCCTCTAGCGATGATGAATATATCACTCTAGAGCCACATGATGATGGCTATCCCAAACTCATTCTCATCAACATTCATACCCATTCTATTTTCTTTTTCAATCTTGAACCTCAAGTTCATAATGTCACATTTGGGCTATTTAATTCGCATTATGTTACCCAAGCATACCATTTCGTGTATGAAATTGGACTTCTTGTCCTTTCAACCATATAAAGGCCCATCTTAAATGGTAGAATATTCATTTTCTCGAAAGTCTTATAAACATACTAAGGAAAATTAATTTTAGTGCCGGTATATTACTAACAACACTTGTAGAATTTCCATGGAGTTGGTACTTTACTTAATTATTAGAATATTGATAAATTCCTAATAGTCTTGTTCATTAACTTACAACAATGGCAAAATTTCAAAGGAATTGATAATTTGCTACTTCCTTGTATTGATAAATTTCTGATAGTGTTAGTAATTTGTGTAATATACAAGTAGAATACAAGAAGATTGTGTAATTTACCGATTTAGTGGAAATTTGATAAATTTATGATGATATTGATAATTTACTACTGATTCACCAAACAAGCAGGTAACCGGTCATTCTTTTTTTATCATGAAAATTGGAATCCTACTATCACGGAAAATATTTAATTTTTCAACCCCATGGCATCGTAGAATTTGCCCCGAAGTTTCATACGCCTCTATTTCTACGACAAGAACTTAAATCCCAGCTGATAATTTCAAATATTGAAACTTGAAATGCAGTAATTAATCATTCAAGCCCCCGTAGAAATCTATATTAAGTTATCAAAACTAAGGAACTTCGTGATCATTGCATATGATCATTATCTAGGGAGGGTTATGTTCATGCTAGACAAGATGTTTTGCCCCTACTCTTTCATTTCTTCAATGTGGAAATTTTCATGGGAAATCCACAACAGTTTTGTGAATATGGTTGCTAATGTCTGATTGAATTTGCGACACTGAATGCAACTCATTGAACATTAATATCTGCAAATGACTTCTGGAGCAAGTCATCTTGAATCCTCGACGAGTTTTTCCCATTGCACCCGCTAAAAGTTTTAGAAGTGGGACCACAACAGACCAAAAAAAGAACAAAGAAGTTGCAGAACCAATCTATTATTGTAAAGGTTTCGTGCTTTCCAGGACAATATTTTGGTTTTAGCTTGACCTCAATAAGCTCAGAAGAAGAGTGGAGTCCGAGTCAACTATATTGCATATAATGAATGAAACTGACGCACAGGAGTTGCAATGTGGTTCGATAGAATGTGACTCATGGTTGAAAAGTTAGGAGAAAAAATTCCGGCGATCTGCTCCCTTCTCCGGCGATGCTCTTCTCCTCCGCCCCTCCCTGAGGATGGCCTGAGTTGCCGCCTCAGCCTCCTCCTCCGCCTCAACATCACTGCTCCCTTTCCCGCTTCTGCTTCCATAGCTGGAGATTTTTCAGATCTGAAATGCAAGCGACGGTGGCATCACTCCCGTAGCTCGAGCATACTCAGATCTGCAAGGTAACCAGCTCTGGAGCCTCGCCCTGCTGCCGCCGCCTCTTTCTCCTCCGGCCATCCCTGCCTCCACCCTCCTTCTCCAGCCCTTAGCCAGAGCCGATCTTTATCCAGTTGCAGACTACGATCCTTCACCTCCCGAGACCTCGGTCACCACCGTAGCCACTCCCCATTTCCTTCCCAAAACCAGAACCTGAACTGATTCCAGGTGTTCTTTTTCGGCTAAACAAAGTGTGCACGGCAAGTGTCCGCCCAAATTCCTGTGAGGAGGGAATCTAGGAGTTCGCCTGCTCTTCACCCAGTCAGCCTTCTGCCTTCTTGCCAGCTTGATTCTAAGGCGCATTCGGATGCTGCCCAACTCCTTTCAGCCGGTTGATGGTTGAAGTCGAGGTCTCTAGTCGGGGTATCGAATTTCATGGCCCAGGTTCTTAAGCATATCGACCCAACCACTTCTGCCCACAGGCTACGACTTATTTCGACAATAATGGTAAGTACGCCGTGTACAAGAGGCCGTTGCTGGAAAGCCACTCCTTCGGTCACCCCAGAACTCGACGCTTTTTCTGCAGAAATAAAGAACAGCCTCTTCTGTTCAAAGACGGAGGAACCAAAGGTAGGAGCTCAGAATGACAAAGATACAAGCCTCCCAGGTACAACTTTTGTCGTTCTCCCTTGGCCGCAGGTAATTATTCTACCGGTAAACATATATGTGTTAAAAATTTTCTTGAAAGGTGAGGTTGAAAGTCCTCTGCACATGAGCGCCTACTGTTGCTTGCAGGTTAACTAATTATGTTATTATCTGATAAGACATTATGAGGAAACCTTCTCTTTAATTTCACCAAAATAGATTTGACAAAGACATTCCACAACACTCAATTAGTCGCTACCTCGACTGATGCAGACGAGGAATCACACTTCCCTATGACGATCTCATTAGGAAAGTGAAATATCAAGAAATTGCACTGAAGCTAGTTTAACCCTCACTTTTAGACTGGTTTCTAAAGAGCATAAACCGATCTCTAATCACAGTCATCTCTTAGGTCATTATCAAACAGAGTCATCTCTTAGGTTATTAACAAACAGATGCAGGGTGAGCAGGTGAGCATTAGTTAGGCTTGAAGTATTGGCATTTCAGAAAAAAGAGGAGCGAACTACTAATTAATTACGGAATCGATAAAATTTCAACAGAAGAAAGAGGCAATGAATGCTGTAACTGTTTTTCCAGGAAAAAAAGTTTGAACACACAGAAGCATAAGGATGAATGTTGCTTTTCAAGGAAGCTGAGAGTTCCGGTTCACCACGGTGCAATATTATAGTCTATTCAGTCTGTCTCTACTGTTAGGTACAGAGTTGAGGGTATCAATCAAGTAGTGTTCTTACTTCTATTTACCAGACAATAATGTACTAATTTGTAGTATTGAAGTCTGTTCAAGACACCGATATCTCCGTTCGCATATGAAAAATCCCATTAAACAAAATGAAATCAACTGATTCCACTCAAACTAATTCAGCTTTTAGCACCAGCCCAGTTCCTAAAGTGCAAAAATTCAATCCCTACTTGTAGAAATCTGAGTTTTATTGACAAGCTGGTGCATAGATGTGGCATTGTGTTTCCAGATCTAAGGCCCAACCGTAGCATAGATGGAAGCAGATGAGCAGAGTTTAGCATGTGACTAGAGTTAGGCAAAAGCTATTAGTGTTAGATGCAAATGACAGGGATCAATCATTGAGTCCACTATTTAAAGAATTGATACTGATTTGAGAGTCGCTCTATTGTTTCCATCGCATTATATACCTAGTCGCATTGCAGAACAGACCCAACTCATGAAAATAGCAGTAGATGAGAGGAATTACCGGAGGTGGATGGGGTGAAGGTGAACTGTCCGGATCAAATGCTGAGAAGCTGATAAAGATCTTGGCTCTGAGTTCAGCTGAAGAAAGACTCTTTATTAGACAGTCCACTCACCCTTGTGTCTTGCTGATGCAGGAAGGTGAGGACTTATTAGCTGCAGGTACACTGAAAGCCGATGACTATTGATGACCGAAGGCGCCAAAACAAGGAAGTTGGGATGTAAAGTAACCCCCCTGCACAGAATAGTTGCCTGAGTTATGACCTTGCAAGACAAACATTTGAAGGTTGAGGGCTCTGAA
Source organism: Eucalyptus dawsonii (assembly GCA_016097615.1). NCBI lineage: Eukaryota > Viridiplantae > Streptophyta > Magnoliopsida > Myrtales > Myrtaceae > Eucalyptus > Eucalyptus dawsonii. The sequence goes on from CM027878.1 coordinate 78,824,261, forward strand.
GTGTGTGAAACTGCTTAACACAGTTAACCATGGATGGTTCGAACAGTACTTCCAAGCCATACTGGTGTGTTTGATTAGCACTTAGGAGGTGAGGCGGTCATCCACCCTCTTATCTAGTTGGACTTGGGGTAAAATGAATTGTCCATATTACCGCTAGAAGGAATCCTCAAATATTTTTCTTTTGAACAAGGGAAATTTAATTATCATATTATTTAGATTTTAATGGTCCAACCATTGGAAATTACAATTGGTTATAAATATTATGGTATTATAAGTAAACAAAATATAATCAACTTATATTTATAAATTAGCTATGAATACCGATAAATATATAATAGATTGATACCAAAAATAAAATAAAACAATAGATTGATATATTGATGCACTCCACCATCTGTACCAATTCCATAAGACACCATTTACTGTTGGCATAGCCTTTAGAGAAGATGGGTATCAAGATTTTGGACTGCTCAATTGCTTGGAGAAGCAATGGACTGATCTCTTCGCCAGTACGGAGCTCTTCGTTATCTCTGTATGCTCGAATTCCAGCATCAATGAGACTGGTATACGGGATATCAGCAATATCCAAGTGTGTATCGGGTCCTCTAAAGCTCAAGAATACTTTGTAACATGTTGACATGGCTTCACAACTTCCAGCGTTTGAGATGATTCCTCAGTAGACAAGCAGCAGCAGCAGAATTGCCAACAGCTTCTGTGATCCCGTTGTCTGTTTTCACCTCTTCACTGGTTTGTACAGAAAGATGGAAACAATGGAAGCGACGATCAATGCTGAGTGCGAGGACCGACCTCGGTGCACCCTCTAAACCTATAAAAACAATGCTGTGAAGATGTCTGTCAGGATGGGAAACAAATGTATGTGAGATCTGCTCAGGTCAATGATTGATGTCAGCCCTTTTCTGGGTAACATTGTATCTAATATATATTCCATCGTCTTCAAAAACTAAATAAGGAAGCTTCCTCTTCACTTCAATCGAGGCATACACGATTTTGTTATTTTTGTTGGCCATATACACGACTAAAACGCGGCCTCTCTATGGCAGCCACGAGGGAGGATAAGATAACCTCGACGGAGCATGCCAACAAAAGAGATAGCTTTTACCGTATTAGTGATGATTACCTTGGATTTTTTACTATTAATCTTCGTATACAAAAGCTACTAGTCCCTGATATGTTGATCAGTCCGTTAAAACTTTAAAAATTACTCACCCCTTGGAGGAGGAGGAATTGCTTATTGCAAACATTGGTATGTTCATTAAATATTTTTATTATAATAGATAGGGCTTGAAAGGGGTTTGCTTCGACCAAAATTCAAGCACGACCCAAAGATTTCAAGCCACAAATTCTGAAACCTCAATCTTAGGCTTGGCTTGAGACAAAATGAAATGGCATGACTAGAAGTAGTTTGATGCAACCGTTTTTCGCACACCTCAATATTAGTCCATCTCACAGGCAACCTCAGTGGGGCATTCCCTTATATTGGCTAGGTGCTTCCTGAAGTGCTTCTAACAAGGTTTGGACCAACACCACGAGGAAAAATGCAAACTCCCTTGCTAGTTTCTAATATGCTAAGAGTGACTTTTTCATATGAAAATAAATTGCTTACGTGAAAATACTAGTAAGTGATAGATATGCACTTGCTTTTAGGAGCAACTACTAATCATGATGAAAAGATCCCTTCTTAAAACAATTGAAGTACAGATAAAAAAACAAAAAATATGAAGAGTTACTAACTAAGGGAAGAATCCTTATGCAAACATAGAAAAAAAGCTTACTAAGTACTAATGATTACTTATTTTCTTCTAATCACTGTGGAAAATTTACTAATAAAAGTACCTAGTACATTGACACTTACTTTTTCAAGTGATTTGATATCAACTGAGTGGAGTTTTTTCTATCTGATAAAAACATATTATATCTTAAATGAAAACTTACTAATCACGTGAAATATAACTTCTCATAAGTATCTATGTATTCTCTTCTCCAGAGCCAGCATATATAAGTAGTTATAAATTTTAGGCCAATTACCATACGAAAAAAACTCCCAACTTTACACTTTTGTTAATTTTTTTTGTCAAGAATAATGCATACGAAAAAGACGTCAGAACTTATTCTTTTGTGTACAATCCACCCTCTGTTAGTCCATCAGCCAGCAAAGAAAAAATGGTCGGTGCCTTAATGATGTGGCGACTAAGGTGACTAATTATCACCATGAAGCGTCATTAATAAGTAATTAATATAAATTGATAGTTAAAGAAGTTACTTTTGAAGATTATAGAAAAAGGCAACAGAGGGAAAAAGCATGGTGGAAATTGAGAGAGAGGGAGAGATGAAAAGATGACTGATTCAATCATCATGCAATCACAAACAGTAACGAAAGCAAATCAACGTAAATTAGTTGAAGTTTCCGAACAATTTCAAATGGTATTCAGCTCTCAGCACAACCACATCACTACTCAACCTCAAGCTCAATCTTTCAGCTTCTCAGTATCGTTCATGATAAAAAAATGTTGACTTCTTGAAACTGGTAAGGTCGGGTAGCTTTTCCAGGGCAGTCAATATGGTGCATCTCCAGCTGTTCTGCTCTGCCTTGAATCTCAAGCAGTTAAGCACAACTCCATGGTAGAAGTTTCGGACACCATCTCCAGTGATGACAAATCTGCAAGCATTAACGATAGTCTACAATCTCTCGCATCGAAATGATTTAGTGGTCTTTTCAATTCAGAAATTTCTATCCGCTAAGTTCAAAGAAGATTATGCTAGTATTCTGCCAGGTATAATATTGAGGGCACGCAGTTGCCATGTCGAAAGGTGGTAGGTGGTACACATTGTAAAGTTCTTGGATACAATCGACATAAACTTAAGGCCAAAAAAGAGAGCTAGTGCAAAGTTCGGTTATCAAATTTTCCGTCAATTTGGTCCTTCAAAAGTTTGTGTTCTTCGGACTCCATAGCTTCTTCCTGCCGATGGGAAATTCACAATCAATCTTTATACTCTTTCACTGCCTCAACCGCTACATGAAAGAATACGAACTGCGGAGAGAGCAGAAGACTTTCATATCATTGACAGTCTGTACATGAGAAAGTGGTAGGAACAGAAGATGCACAGCAGAAGCAATATGAAAAATAATCTTCGAGCCTCAGCTCTTATTCAACATTAGAATAACAGTAGAAGGAGCTTGCAATACTTAGAGCTTCTGAGATGCCGCCCAACCCCTGAAATCAGGCGCAACCATCGCCTACATTCTTCCATCCACCATACTTAAAAGTCCAAGAGAGAAAAAATATCCTAAAAAATTACTCTGACAAGTCGGATTCCACAAGATCAGACTGCGTCTCCACCTTCAAAGTCCTCCACCGATCATCATAACCCAGAGAATCTTCTACCTTCTCACACTTATGTAAAAGCAAAGAATTCAGCTTCTTGTGGCTTGATGGATCGGGTAACTTTCTGAAAGATTTACAGGAACCAATCCAGACTGTCGTTTTTCTGAAAGATTTACAGGAACCAATCCAGACTGTCTCCAACGATTCTAGTCTGCCTTTGATCTCGACTGTTTTAGGACGACACTGCAGATAAAGTTTCTGGAGCTTCTCTAGGTTGGTCAGGTAAGGCAAGTTGTCCAAAGATGGAACTCCTTCAGCTTGGATACAGTAGTAACACAAATGAGAGAAGAAATGTTTGTACTAATATTTTCTGATTATTACTTGTGTATAAGGAACCTGCAATATATAGTTTCAATTTGCTGGCCAACCACTGAAATCAGGTATGCAAACAACGTTTAAATTCTACCATTAACCAAACTCAAAAAGTCGATGAGAGTAAAAGATTCCTCAAGAAAAACAAAAAAACTCGCACAAGTATTCTACAAGACCAGACTGCTCTCTTCCTTCAAGTCCTCCACTGATCATCAGAACTCAGAGAATATTCTACGTTCTCACGTTCATGTATATAAAAATATTTTAGCTTCTTGAAGCTTGATGGATCCGGTAACTTTCCCAAAGATATAAAAGGGACCTATCAAAAGTGCCTCCAAAGATTTTAGTCTGCCTTGGATCTCAACCACTTTAGGACATCACTGCAGCTAAACTTTCTGGAGCTTCTTCAGGTTGGTCAGGCCCCGCAACTTGTACATAGATGGAACTCCTTCAACCCTTTAAGCCACGCAGGTTCTCCAAAATTTGGAGGCCTCTGAACTCTCTCACTTTACGGCAATGAGCAACTTCCAAATCTGACAGCGCCTTCAAATTTGAAAGGCCTGTTGATGTTTCTATTTCCCTCCATGATTCTATACCCAAGTATGACAAATTTGGGGGAAGGCTAGGTCAGCATTGCAGCTTCTTGGGGGGGACCAATTCAGGTTCCTTGAGCTGTGAAAGAAGAATGATGTGTGAAGATGGGGTGAAGAAACAATGAGATTCCAACAGCAATGATTCCAGCTTCCTAACCTTCAGCTATGAAGGACTTCGAGCTTCAATGAATTTAGAAGTACATCGAAATTGTCAAAACCTGAATTTTACATATATTTGAATATCGAATTAATAAGTAATTTAACATCAAATGAATGTGCGCGTGTGTGTATATATATATATTATTACGTTATATAATCAAAATCTCATACAAAAGATCCACCTTAAAAAGATGTGTTAAGTCTAAATGTCCCTAAACTCTGAACCCGACCAATATGTTTAATATTTTAGAGGGAGTGAGTCTAAGCTCAGTATATGAAAGCTCCACGTCCAACATAGGAGGCCTCCCCACCACTCAACCTGAGAAAACGACAGTATAGTAACAATTAGTGAATAAGGTCATATCATCATTGTCAATAGGAAAACCAATATTCACCTAAGATAGGGTAATCTGTGCATTATATAAAAATGACTATAATTATCTGTGCAATGAATAAAATAGATGCAATGTATGACATTCGTTTTAACAGTCAATTGCACACAATTGATCATACGAAATCTCATGATGCTTAGATATCAGTAGCTCATCAGCCTTGGACCTCAAGCTCAAATTATCACAAATAGACTATTCAAGTCACATCAGATTACACAAGTCACATAATTTAATGCATAAATAGTTGTAATTTGTCTTCTCAATCCTATAGAGAACAGCAGAACATCTGTCTTTTCCCAGATACTTAAATACATACTTGGAAAAAAATTAATTACAATGTCCGTACATTGCTATCAACACTAGTAGAATCTCAATGGAGTTGGTAATATACTTAATATGGGAAACAAGCACACTTGGAGAGCACAGTACAGGCTGTACAGCAGAGAGTTGTATGCTCCATTCGAAAGTAGTGCTGTGAATTTACTTACGACAATGGTAAAATTTCAAATGAGTTGATAACATACTACATCATTAATATATTAGTGAATTTCTGATAGTGCTAGTAATTCACTTACGACACCAGAAATTTCCAGAAGAGTCGGTAATTTACCAATATAGTGAGAAATTGCTAAATTTCTGATTAATTTCAGTAATTTACTACCTGTTTAACTAACAACAAGTAACCAGTCATTTTCTTTTACCCAACAATTCCAAATTTGCTGGTAATCCCACCAAAAAATCTCAAACAATGAAACTAGGAACGCAGTTATGAATCAACTCAGAAGCGACTGCAGAAATCTGTTTTAAGTCATGAAAACTAAAGGACCTTTGCGACCATTGCACATGATCATTAACTAGGGAGTGTTATGTTTATGCTAGACACAATGTCTTGCCCCTATTTCTTCATTTCTTCAATGTGGAAATTTTCATGGGAAATCAGCAATAATTCTGTGAATATGGTTGCTGATGTCTGATTGAATTTGCGACACTGAATGCAGCACATTCTCAGGCTAATGTCTCAAGAACTTTAATCTCTACAAATGAATTCTGCAGCAAGGCATCTGGAATCCTTGATGAATTTCTTCCACAACAAGATTTAATCACTAAGTACACCAGCTAAAATATTAGAAGTAAGTAGGACCACAACAGACCAAGAGAAGAAGAAAGAAATTGCAGAACCGATCGATTATAGTAAGGTTTCATGCCTTCCAGGACAATATTTCGGTTTTAGCTAGACCTTGACAAGCTCAGAAGAACAACTGATTCGCCATGTATGTTCTTAACTAGTTCCTAAGGAGCGAAAATCAATCCCCTCATTGGTGCAGAAGTGAACTGACGCACAGGAGGAGTTGCAATGTGTTTCAATAGAATGTGACTGGGTTAAGGCTAAAGCTATTAAAGATTAGACGCAGATGGAACAAAATCAATAGAGTGAGCTGCCGAGTGAGTTCATGGAAAGGCTGTTTTCATTGCGTATGTATGATAAGTCATGACTGAAAATAATAAAAACCAACTCAATCCGTTCCAAATATTTTCCTAATCCATCACTGATTGCATCGAAGATTCGCACGCAGACCCAATTCATGCAAATGCGAAGAGAAAATTACCAGAAGAAAAGAATATAGGTGAAGATGAAGGAAACCAAATGAAGATGCAGAGAAGGAAGAACCCTCGTTGGCCTCAGTGAGCTGCAACCAAAATGGAAAAGGAAGACCACAATCCATTAACCCCTCGGTGGGAACAGATGGGCGGGCAGGAAGATGGGTTGGCAGTCCCCGGAGGGAGATCTCCGCCCATTCGAATCGCGTCTCGTTCCGCTCGGGGTCGCCGTCGCTGCTGGTTCTAGGCGAGCTCCTCACTCGCGTCGTCGCTGATGAGGAAGGAAGACGAAGGAAGGAGAAGGAAAGAATGTGAGATGAGAGAGAGGGGGCAACGGGAGAGAAAAAACGAAACAAAATATAAAAAGAAAAACAGAGAGAGAAAAAGTTGAAATTTCTTAAGAGTGGGTCCCACCTATATGCGTCGTCCCTTCCTTAAATTCCCCACGTATCGGCAATCTTCTATGCAATCTTCTACCCGTGATTTTATATATTCAGTAAGTGATTCTTGAAAGGGTCTTCTCACTTTTTTCAAGTGTCTGTACTCGTCGGATTCTAGAATCTCCTCCAACCTCTCACATTCTCTTATTTCCAAAGCCCGTAGCCCCTTGAAGCTTGAAGGATCAGAAAACTTTTGCAGAGACCCACAACCATCAAGACAAAGCCACTCCACTGATTGTAGCCTAACTCGAATCTCAACCAAATGAGGACAGCGTTGTAAGCAAAATTCCTCGAGCTTCTTGATGTTGGTCAGGTCAGGCAACTTCTTTAACAACGGAAGATTCACCACCCATAAGCGCCTCAATGCGTTGGACAGGTCAGGCAATTTCTTCAACAACGGAAGATCCTCCACCCATAACAACCTCAAGTTCTCCGAAACTTCCAGGCCTTGAATCTCTTCTAGCTTCGAACAACGACTCATATATAATTCTTCTATATGCTTGAAGCTTGATGGATCAGGCAGCTGTTCAAGTGATTCACAGCCAATTAAACGGAGAAACTTCAATGGTTCAAGCTGACCTCGAACCTCAACTAGTTTAGGACAATCTCGAATAAAAAGTGTCGCGAGCTTCTTCAACCCGGTCAGGTCGGGCAACGTCACCAGCGATGGAAGATCCGTAAGTTCAAGCCATTGCAGGTTTTTCAAAAATTTGAGGCCTTGAATCTCTACTAGCTGTTCACGATGATGGACTATCAAATATGATAAATTCTCCAAATATGAAAGATTTATCGACTTTTCCGTTAACCCGTACCCAAAAAATTGGAACCATGACAAATTCTGAGGAAGCTTAGGTAGGCATTCTAGGTCATTTACTAAGAGTGTAAGATCCCAGAGCTTCAAAAGGTGATTAAAATTTGAAGGTAGGGTGACCGGACTAGTACAACCCAACCACAAGAACTCCAGCTTGCTTAACCTTTCAATCCAATTGAGGCTTGGAGCTGGATGGGAAGGGCTTTGATACCTCAATTCCAACTTCAAAACTCTCAAATTTAATAGATTTGAGAGATCTGGGCATCTCATCTCTACATTATCCATCAGGTATAGTTTGGTCATACTTTCAGGAAGCTTAGGTATATTGGAAATTTTCGTGCCCGATAAGCTCAAGATTCTTAGAAATGATAGTTCTCCAATCTCACTTGGAATTTCCCCACACAATTTTTCACAACTCTCGGCATCAATCTCTTCAAGCTTCTCTAACATCCCAAGGGCGCTAGGTAGCTTTTCTAAGCCAGACCTTGAGATCTTTAGTACTCTCAATTTCTTCATCGTCTCTATTGAATTGGATAACTCTCGTATTTTCGACCTACAAAGATTCAACTCAACGGGAGATCCAAAATTTCCAAACGGAAGTTCACTAATTCCGGTATCTGACAAGTCAAGATATAATAGTGATGTTGAGCAACCAGCTAAATTGCATTCAGTCAGTAATCTACAGTTTTTTGCACTGAGAGTTTCCAAGTTCTCCATTCCTTTCCATTCAGGAAATTTGGTAATAGATGTGCAATCAACAAGAAGTTCCGTCAAGGCTTCCAGTTCCTCCATCTCGTCTGGCAATAGTTTAAGTTTCGCACAAGCTTTCAAGTCTAATGATACTAAATGCTTTAACTTACCAATAGACCTATCAACTTGAACCAGTTCTATGCACCGTTCAAGAATCAGTCGTTCTAAATTTTCATGAGCAGAAAAGTCAGGAGTTCGACGCAAGTTTCTGCATCCAGTCAAATTGAGAACCTTCAAATTCTTTGCCATCTGTAATGAAGAGAAGAGGTTTGAATCATTTTGAGATATAGGATAGCACAGTCAATATAGCAAATTCATGTTGAACTAATACCGTACTTTGAGGTGGTTCCATCCCTCCCACTCATCCGTAATGTTACTCCATGATAGATCAAGAATCGCTAGCTTCATAAGGGAAAATGCGGTGAATTGGAAAAAGATGGGAAACTTATGCCATGACAGAAATCTCAACTCCGGAAGGATGAGCGGATTCCTCTGGAACCAGTTGGTTGAAGGAAGATGCAGAATTAAGTTATGCCATGAGAGCCATCCCAACTCCGGAAGGATGAGTAAGTTCCTGTGGAACCAGTTGGTTAAAGGAAAATGCTGAACGAAGTTATGCCATGAGGGCCATCTCAACTTTGGAAGGTTGGCTAGATTCCTCTGGAACCAGTTGGTTAAAGGAAAATGCTGGACGTTTTTCATATCCAAAACTCCCCAATTTACTTGAAGAAACCTTAAATTTGATAAACTTGCAAAATCTTCCTTCTTAAAGCATTGAGATTGATGATCAAACTTGAGACATATTGCTTCAACATTTTTCGCTCCCTGCCAAAGCAAAAAAAGGAAACAGAAGCTGGTTATCATATAATCACCAGTTGAAGGCATTTGAGTTGAACATACTTAAGGAATGTACACCTTATTCATAATTTGAAATTAATTTACAATATAATTTACAGATGAGCATTCACAGTAACCACACAAGTAATGACTCGGTTCAGATAGAAACAAATAAGCAAAGTCAAGGTATATAACTCATCTCTTTCAATAGGAATAACATCGCAAACACTTTACCTCCTTTCTTTTAAGAACGTCAATTGCTTCCTCATGATCCCACACTCGACTTGGCTTCTCTGATTTAGAATATGCTCTTTCACGAATGATGTCTCGCCCAAGGTCTCTTAGCTGATCATGCACCCACAATCTGTTACCTTCTGCAATCTTTATTAACGACCTCTGTTTGAGGATGTCAAGAGAATGTTCAGTGAAAAATTGATGGTTGTCCCACATGTGAATCACAATTCTCACATCATACCCGACAAAGCAGCAACAAATATCGAGAAATATTTCCCTCTCTCGAGATTCTAATGCCTCGAAACTGATGTTCAACTTATTTTTAACCTCTTTACTGGGAATGGTCTCCAGCTTCTTTAACACATTCTTCCATTTATTTATGTCATTTCTATACAAAAGTGAACCTGTAATTTCAAGAGCCAAAGGAAGATGACCACAGATTGCTACTGCTTTTTGCGAGAGGGGGACATATTCTGCTGGAGGATACTCTCTTCCAAAGGCATGTCTGCTAAACAGTTCAAGAGAATGATCAAAATCCATTACAGTAAGTTCATGCTGAAAATCAATACGTTTGAGAAGTTCCTTGTCTCTTGTGGTAATAATAACATTACTTCCTCTGCCGAACCAGCATTCACCCGCCCTTAAAAGAGCATTCAGTTGACTGTTTTGGTCAACATCATCAAGTACAAGTAAAACCTTTTTGGAGGATAACCTATTCTTGATCACAGTAATCCCTTCACTAATACTATTGATGGAATGCCATTCCGTTCTTAGGACCCTAGAGATGAGCTGATTCTGCAAACTCTCAATTTTTGTCTCTCGAATGTTAGACAGGAAGCAACAGTTATCAAAATCAGCTGATAGTTTGTTATAGATGATTGTGGCAAGAGTCGTCTTTCCGACACCACCCATACCATAGATACCAACAATCTTTGTTCCAGTGGTCTGTTCACCTATCTTTTCCATGATTTGGTCCACTTGATTGTCCATTTCAACCAAGCAATTAGATACTGCCAAGTAGTTCTTTTTCAACTCGATCGAAAGCTTCTGAACAACTTCTTCTGTGAACTCACCTTTGCCTCTGACACTATCGAAGGCAAAAGGACCAAACTGTTAAATTGAGATGAACAGAATAATATCTAAGCTACAAACAAATCATGAAAAATAGTAAATTCAACTACCTCCCATTGAGTTCCCATCCTCTTAGTGCTCCAACCTTGCTGAGAGCTGTCTTCCACTTCTCAATAGTCTCATTAGTGAACCGCCCCTTATTTTTGTGTATATTAATGACCTCACCGTAACTTCCAGTTTGATGAAGAACCTCCGATGGCGCTACATCATAGAAAATTGGCATGATCTTTCGTCCCCACTTTTCCTTGCACTCTACCATATGGACCAACTCCCTGAGGCACCATGAGCTGGCAGCATATCCCTTAGATAAGATAGGAATTGAGATTTCTGACTGCTCAATCGCTTGGACAAGCTCTGGGCCAATCTCTTCCCCCATGGGAAGCTCTTCTTTATCTCTATACACCCGTATTCCGGCACGAAAGAGGCTGTTGTAAAGGTAATCAGCGATGTCATGGCGAGTGTCCGGTCCTCTAAAGCTCAAGAATACTTCATAACCAAATTCCACTGGCTTCTCCATCTCCTGATTTTTCAGAGGATTTGCAATGACCTGATATCCCACCTAAAAAATGTTTACTATAAAAGTTGAGTGATGACTACTATAATTTCTCTTAGAAACTCTTCTTTTTCAAGTCATTCTAGAAAGAAACCTCGATGACAAATGCACAAGCTCCTTCTGGACCTTGCACTAGACACCAAAATATGTCCACTTACTATATAAAAAAATATAATAGAGAAGTTGACCCATCTTAATTCTAAAGGAAGAAATTTCCAAGATATTGCGGAATTATGGGTTTTAGTTTACACCCGAAATTGATTTGAAAGAATAATATTTTGAGAAGATAAATCACCCTTAACCTATTTTTGTTTTGAACTCTTCCTTTATGTGAAAATTTCTCTTGAAAGGTGACGTTGAATGTCCTCAGCACGTAAGTGCTTGCTGTTGCTTGTAGATTGACTAATTATCTTATTGTCTGATAAAAAAATTATGATGAAACCTTCCTCTTTTAGCTCTACCAAATTAGATTTGACAAAGACATTGCACAACACTCAATTAGTTGCTCCCTCGACCTTAACAGATGCGAGCAAAGAGTTCATTCCCCGATGACCATCTCATTAGAAGAATGAAATCAAGAAATTGCACTGAACCATCTCATAGGTTATCAAAAGACAGATAGACGGTCACGGGCGAGAATCAGTTAGGATTGAAGATATTATCCACATTTGCTAGAAAGTACCACATTTGCTGGCAGTGATCAATCACGGAGTCAATTGAGGAAAGAATTTGATGCTGATCTGAGAGTCCCTCTCTCGTTTCCATTAAATGCTGCACCTAGTTGCATTACAGAACAGACCCAATTCATTAAAAAGAAGGCAATAAACGAGAGGAAATTACCGGAGATGGGAGGGGTGAAGATGAAGAGTCCGGATCAAAAGCTGAGAAGCAGATGAAGATCCCAAGAATAAACGCTCTTGGCTTTTAAGTTCAACTAAAGAGAGGCAAGACTTAATACAAGACGGTGAATTCACCCTCCCTCGCCCTGCCCTTCCAGGAACGTGAGGGATTGCTAGTTGCAGGGAAACTTCAAGCAGACCGTGAAAAAGTGAAAACGCGTTGCTTTTTGACCTTTGAGTAAACGAGTTGAGTTACCGGGAAATTTCTCGAAGTCCGAAAACTTTTTGGCGCGAAAGCACAGAGTACAAGCGGATTTTCATTGCATGTTTTTTTTTTTTTTTGTGGTAAAAGTAAGAATTATAATTAGCTTAGGACAAAAGTACACTATAGGAAGGTGATTTTTATTTTATGCATATTCTAACATTATCCGCAGGACTTTACCAAAAAAAAAAAACATTATCTATAGGAATTTTGTCCAAATTATTATAATTATTAATTTGATCCGTAAAGCATCAGATTATTTCGGGCCTGAGCAGGTCCTTAAAAGGCTCACACCAGCCTGAGAGTGATCCCCAGGGGATTTAACCCCGCGGGGAAGTGGGAAGGCTGACACCCAGGAAAGACTGGGTAGAGCTAGGTTAGGAGCTCAAAAAATATGCCTACCCCAGTGGTGCTCCGCCAGACTTTAAAAGGAGCAGGGCACCAGGCCTGATGGCCACGATGCCGGCCTGGCGGTCCATGCGAAAGCATTCCCCGGAAGGTATAGCCAAGTGATGGTTACACCAAACCGGCACCAAAACTGACACTTTATCTGCAAAACAATAAGAGTGGAAGGGAGCCGAAGAGAAGCCACAAAGGGCAAAACAAAGAGCAAAGCTAAACTTTGCAACAACAAAACACAAAAAACAGGAATGAGCAGTCCAACTGAATCACTACACACACCAGGAGAAGACCGCTGATGATGAGGCAGGAAACAAGAAAGGAGCGACTCAACGAAAAACACCAGCCCGAGGCTGTTAGATAAACATTGAAGGGTCAAAGCTCCAACCTCTTTGAAGTCTACGGTTCCTTGAAGAAGCAGGGACATTCTTGTATGTGATCGCTTTGTCCTTAACAACCTTAATCAAGTGATTTTCATTGCATGTTATTAGTTTAGAAATCATACAATTTATATTAATTGATATTCTTTTAACAACCATGAAGGCGAAGCCCAGGCTCATTCAAATTTTACATATATTAAACCAAAAAATATAGAGTTCATATATTTTAATTATGTTAGAATTATACACAATAAGTTCATAAAACAAAAAGAAATTAGAAAAAATAACATTACCAATATCATAACTTTCGTACAATACTTACTTAAATGTTATAACTTGTTTGAGATTGACTAAGTAATATAATTTTCATTTGACGCTCAGTTAAATACCATAATTTTATTTCTTGATGCCATGACTTGTCAAAATTGTTCACCCAAGAATGAATGTTCCCGTGAGGACCGCTGGTCTACCCTGTTCTTCTAGGTTTTCCACTTTTGAAGCTTCCTCTTTTCTCCAAATTTTTACTTTATTCTTTTTAATTTTTTCTTAAAATCTGCTGACTTGGCAGCTATATCAATGCCTCCATCTTCAAGGAAAAAAATCATGATCATTTTTCCTATTAACTGAATTGGATGAAGTTGATAGCAGGATTTAATCGCACTAATTTAATGAATTTAAAATTTGATTGCACTTTTCGAAAATTTTAACAATTTTAAAATTTGAATGCACTTTTGCAGCATATTTTAAGATTTATGGAACATTTATCCCCTCTTATGAGATAATAACACAAATGATCTTTAAACTTTGACTTAATGTGTAATGTTATACTTAGATTTTTAATTTATTCAATATGATCCCTAAAATATTGATAGGTGTTCAATTTAGTCTTTAGATTAAATGTGTTATTTCCATATAGTTTAACGACTAGATTGGATATTTGTTAATAGTTCATGGATCACAATAAATAAATTAAAAGTTTTAAAAATGACATAACATATTTTGTCATAGTTCAAAGATCACATTAAACAAATTTCAAATTTAGAGACAATGTTAGATATTGGACAAAATATATGGATTATTCATGTCAATTTTTCATTTTTTTTTAAATCTAAAACTCCAGAAACTTAAAGATAGGCAAATAAATTAACATATATTTTTTTGATAATTTTCTGAAATTTGAACAATAATTTAAATTTAAAAAAAAAAGTTAAAAGAACTACTATTAACTTCTTTAAGTCCAAGCAAAGGGGCACTAAATCAATTGATTTTCACCATTTATTTACAATGTCACTTTGCGTGGGCACCATTTTAAGGGGAGAGACGACTGGTGCATTGACGCTTAGGAAAGTGAGGACCCGCTGGTTGCAGGGAAACTTCAAGCCAAACCGTCAAAAAGGGAATACGCGTTTTGCTTTTGACTTTTAGGGTAATTGAGTTGAGTTTCTGGGAAATTTCTCGAAGTCCAAAGATTCTTTGGCACGAAGGCGGGAGTACAAGAGGTTTTCATGCATGTTATTAGATTAGAAATCATTCCATTTAGGCTAATTGATATTCTTTTAATGACGATAAAACCATTCTTTTGTAGGTGAAACCCAGGCCCACTCAATTACAAATACTAAACCCAGAAATGTAGAATTCATATATTTTAATTAATTGAGATGAATTATGTCAGAGTTATACATATTGAGTTTGTAAGACAAAAACAATTAGGAAAAGTAATACCACAAATGGCATAACTTTCATACAACACTTGAGTTCTATAACTTTTTTTAGATCACTTGAGAGATATAACTTTCGTTTGGCATTTCCTCAATTGCCATAACCTTTTCTTTTTTTCGATCACTTGTGCCATAATTTTTTAAAGTCATTCACCCAAGTGTTGAAAATTCGACATGATATAATATTTATGATGAACGTTTTTAAAAGTTAGAACACTTAAGTAAAGTTATGATACTCAAGTAAAGTTATGATACTCAAGTATATATATATATATTAAAGTTATGGTACTTAAATAATTGGAAAAAATTAGTTATAGTAGTCAAGTAAATATTGTACGAAAGTTATGATACGTGTTTTATTTTATTTGTCAAAAGTTGTACTCACTTTAAAGGAGTAAAACTCCAAAAATATTTGCAATACTAGTGAAAGCTTACCAATTATAGATGGTTTGAATAGAACTTCCAAAACCGGGACATCAATATGTGCAATCATGAGAAAATATTGGCTATAGTTCGAATTTCACTATGTCATTATCGACACCTAAATTTTGACGACCCAATCATTGATTTTTTGCATAAAAATTAGGGATTAATTTTAACCCCTAAAAAAAAATACATCAAAACAAATAAAAGGAAAAAATGAAAAAAAAAATGGGAAAATTGATTTAATTGATTATGCATGGAAGTTTGAAATGCGATGAATATTTAGATTTTGATAAATGCTAATGAATATTTAGATTTTGATAAATGCAGAAGTAATTAAAAATCAAGTGAATAAAGTGCAATAATTTTTACAAAATGAAAGAAATGAAGTAAAATCGAAGCGATTGTGAAATCACGCTTTGATTTGAAGCCGTGATTTAATGCAATAGAAGATGGAAACTCAAAATTCTTTATGAAGAGCGGCCGTCTGAAATCACTATAAAAGAGAGCCAACGGTTTTCGTGACCGAGGGGGGGATTTTCGAAAAAATTCGAGTGCAAATTCGTAAAAAAATTCGTGCGAGAGAGAGGAGAATTCGTGAGAGAGAGACGACTGTGAGAGAATTTGAAAAAAGGAAGAGAAAGCGTAAAAAAAAAAATCTCTCTCGGAAGAAGGAGTCAAAATTAGTTTTTTTCTTTCTTTTCCTGACATGCTGCAGGGAAAAGAAGAAGAAGTCAGTGAGGTACAGTGAGAAAAGGGGAGAGTGGACGTGAGAGGGAAAGAAAAAGAAAAGAGGGGGTCTTCTTCTCCAGCGTCTCTAGCTTCTCTGCGGCTGTTCGTTGCTGTTGGAGGTCCGAACGCCTGACCACTGCCCGTCCACTGCCATCCTCCTTCCGGCGACTTACGAGCACCGCCGCCGCTTCACCAGTCCCCGCTCCTCCGCGCCTCAGCCCACTCGACGCCTCCGCCTCCGCGCTGCTCGATCACCATCAGCAACCCGCATCACCGCTTCTGCTGCAGCTCGTCGCTCCGATCGCTTCCCCTGGTGCCTCCCTCCTCTGCGACCTGACGTTGCCCTGCCCGCTGCTCACCCACGCCGGTACGCGACCCACCTCTACAGATCACATCCGCCGATCCTCGCCAGTCATCGTCGCTGTGCCTCCACCAGATCTGAACTCGAGCAGACTGCTGCCCCTTTCGAATCGAAGCCCCTGCAGCAGACCGCAAAGCTCGCCGCGTCGATCTCGCTCTCCGACGCTCCCTGCAACTCACTGATCCGGCCATCGTTTGCCTCCGCCCGTGAGTCACAACCCGAACCCGCTGTAACGCAGGTTTCCCCTTCGCCGGAGCCCAACGCCTCCGCGCCGCTCGCCTCAGCCCAGCACCCGGCGCCTTCGCCGCCCGTCTCCGCTCACCGGACGCCGCGCCACCGAAGCCCGAGGCCTGCTCCGCTCCACCGCCGCTCCGCAGCAGCCGAGCTCTCCTCGTCGTGCCACCTCCACTCGTCCGCTTCACCGCCGCCGAAGCCCGACGCCGCCGCGCTTCCCGGGCCGCGCCCTCCGCCGTGCTCCGCCCCTTGCTGATCGGCGCCGTTGCTCCCTCTTTCCAAGTCCCCTTTAGCCTTTAGGTGGATTTTGTTATTTGTATTTTATTTATTTATTTTAGGGATATGTTTAGACAAGTCCCAAAACTTGTCCAGAAAGTACAATTGAGTCTAAAATCTACAAAAAGTTCAATCAAGTCATAAAACTAATCAAATTGATTTAATTAAGTCAAAAAGTTAACACCGTTAGTCTTTTCCGTTAAAAATGCTTACGTGTCATTTTAAATTATTTTTTATTTTTCATGTGGATTTTTTTAATGATTTTTTTATTCATTTTAAAAAAAATAGATTTAAAAACTAAAAAATTAAATTTATTCATTTTATCTTATTTTCACCAAAAATTAAAAAGAAAAGTTATAAAATTTATTTTTAAAAATCAGCCCTCTACTCCCCGCCGCCGCCCATCACCGGAGGGGTCGAGCGACGGTCGTCGGCCTTAGGCGAGGGTGGCCGGCCCTCGCCAGCCCCAGGCGAGGGCCGGCGATTGTCGCCCGCCCTGGGTGAGGCTCGCCCAGAGATCTCGCCGGCCCCGAGCGAGGGCCGACGAGGCCTCACCCAGGGCGGGCGACGGTCGCTCGGCCCCGGCGCGAGGACGGCGGCGCCGCCCGCCCGGGCGAGGCCTCGTCGGCCCTCGCCGGCCCTGAGCGAGGGCCGACGAGGCCTCGCCCAGGGCGGGCGACGATCGCCAACCCCTCGCAAGGGCCGGCGAGGCCTCGCCTGGGCGAGGGTCGGCCACCCCTTCCAGGGCCGGCAATCGTCGCCGGCCCCTCCGGTGATGGGTGGCGGTGAAAGTCCACCGGTGCCCTTTTTTTTTTTTTGAACAGTTTTGTTTTTTTAAATAAATTTAGATTTTCCTTTTTAGTTTTTAATCTAATTTTTAAAGATTTTGAATAAAAAATAATTTTAAAAAGCCATTTGAAAAATAAAAAAATAATTTAAAATATGACGTTAACGCCATGCGTTAGCGATTTCCGTTAATTTTTCGACGATATTAATTTTAGGATTCAATTGAACCAACTCGATGAGTTTTTGTGACTTGATTAAACTTTTGTAAGTTTTTGACTCAATCGCACTTTCTATACAAGTTTTAAGATTTGCTGAACATATCCCTTTATTTTACGCTATTTTAGTTTTTTTTTTTTAAGTTTCAATATTATTGTATAGGAAGGTGATTTTTATTTTATGCATATTCTAACATTATCTGCAGGAATTTTGTCCAAATTATTATAATTATTAATTTGATCCGTAAAGTCACGATTATTTTTTAATTACATTAATTTTTGGGCATTTTTGATAGTATTTTAATTGTCAAATCATTATAATTATTAATTTGATTCGTAAGGTTTTGAATCAGATTTTTAATTATTTTGAAATTTTGTCGTGATGTTTAGAGTTAGAGTAATCGTTAAATTGACCTATGAGACAACATGTTAGTTTTTCGATTATTTTGATCATTTATTTAATGAATGTCTTTATTATTTTAGATATAATATTGATTGTTTTGGAAAAACACTAAAAAAATCAAAAATCAAAATTTTGCATCAAAACATGAACATGTAGGTTTAGTAAATTAGACATGTAGGTTAGTAAATTAGAATTTATTTTTAGGATTACAATTTTTAGGATTGCATTTTTTAGATAATTTTTTTGAAATAAATTAGGGTTGGACCTAGATAACTTCTTCTTCTTTTTTATTTTATTTTATTTTTTATAAATAGGGTTTTAGATAATGTTTGCACATTTTAATTATCTCATTTCTTAAAAAATTAGTTTTCTAAAATAGGATAGGGTTTAAGTCAAATTACTCCCTCAAATAAATTAGAAAATTATTTATTTTAGGTAGTTTAATTAGGTTTTTATTAATTCTGAATTTCAATAAAAAATAAAATAAAAATATTAGGTGCATGTTAATTAATTTACACAATAGATGCATTTAATTCAAGTAGCCTGTTAGTAAAGTTAGGTCATGTAGTTAGAATGCATGTTTTAATTTTAAGATAAAAGAAAATCCAAAAAAAAAAATAATTACTTGCTCTATGTGATACAATTTATTTATTAATTTATTATTATTATTTTTTTAATAGTGGATGGGCATTCGTGTAGTCACCCTTTTGCATGATAGAGATTTAGGTTAAAATAAATCTAAGTTGCTTGCAAAAATATTTTTAAAATTAAAAAGAAATGGTACCGAAAGTAAGCGAGAAATCTAAGTATAACCAAGTCCCCGTATCCTTAGTCTCTGATTCGTAAGAGTAAAATAATTCTTATTTTACTTAGGTGTCTAATTGACCTACTATAAATCGATTAGTGGCGATTTCTAGCTAATAATATTTTATATGCTAAATATTTGAACCTTAAATCGCATATTGGTATGGGTTTATGAGAGCCAGAGTTAAGTTTAAAGATTTAATAGTCTATTAACCTAGTTTTAGGTGGTGCATCCGAAATTTAGATTGCGACAGTCATAACACTGGGCGACATGTCTCACTCGAGCCCCACCGCGTCAAAACCGTCTGTCACTCTCATTCTGTAGCCTCTCTTTGGATTACCTCTCTCTCTTACCTCTTTTCTTTTTTCCTTTATTTCTTCTTCTTCTTCTAACATTTGCTTATAGTGGGGAGCCTCGCCCTCAAGATCCCTGTTGTTGCCAAACCTGCGCTTCGCTGTCCACGCCTCCTCCTCCCCTTGCTTCAGCAAGATCAAGCTTTAAGAGTTTCCCCTCCAAACTACCCTTGTTGCCTACCTCTCGCTTGATGCCGCCCACCCTCCGCCCCCCTGCAACGGCACCGGCTCCTCCTAGGGGATGGGCGGCGGTGCCGCCACCTTCCACCTCAACAAGTCTGATCTTGACAGACATGTCAAGAAGTCCATCTTCTTCTTCGACAAGGTTTGCCTGAAGGTCTCCGTCTACATAGGCTGGCGTGGGGCAACTTGCAGGGTGAGCTCCGGGAGGCTGCTCGAGAAGGTCTCGGTGTCCCTAGACCTCGCTGGGGCTAAGTCCAAGGCCTGCATGTTCCATAGCGGTTGGATTAACGTCAACTTCGTCGCCGGTGTAGTTCCACTTGAGCATGAAGGTAGAGCTTGACCCCCGCATCATGTTCCAATTCAACGGGAAGCCCGAGTGTAGCCCCCAAGTGTTCTAAATACAGGGCAGCATCAGGCAACCCATGGTGGACAAACTCTCGTGTTGTCTACGTCGGAATGAAAGAAAAGACCAGAGGGAAGAAGAAGAAGAAGAAATAAATGAACAAAAAAAAAAAAAAAAAGAGAGGGAAGAGAAAGAGGCGAGGGGGTGTGGGTGTTAGAGGGTTTTGACGCGGTGGGGCTCAAGAGACACGTGTCACTTAGTGAGTGGACTTGAATTATGACACGGTGGAATCCGAGTTGTAGTCAATATTTTTTTGTGCAACATAGTTGTGTGTCTGGTTAGCATTTAGTAGGTTGGGTAGCCACTCGACATTAATTTAATTGGAGCATATGGGGTGAAATGGTAATGTCCATATCACCATTAGAAGGCGAGGCATCCTGAAATTTCAACCAAGGAAAATCTTAAGAGAAACTTAATTATCCTATAGTCCAAAAATTGGAAATGACGAAATTATAAGTAAATCATGAACTACAAAACATAAGTCAACTTAACTTATTTTTATAAAATATTTTTTATTAAACATAAAATCAATAATATGTCGATATGCATCGACGATGATTTATCAACAAAAGAAGTATTCCATCATTGTTAAACAAAGATTGGTAAACTAATTTAAATTACTATCATGATCTTGTACTCTATATATATAAATCTAAAGGAAATGAAATAATTTTGTAAAATCCATGTTAAATATTGTAATTTTTATTGCATCTATTCTCAAATTGGTTTTCATAAAAGTTGATGTGGCTTTTTTTATTTATGTTTATTTTAAGAGAGGCGCTAATGTGGTTACTAATGCCAAATATTCTATTTTCTAATCAAGATATGAAAAATTGTTTTGAAAATCATGATAAATTAAGGACTTAAAAAAGGATAGAAAAATCAGACAAGAAATCATTCTGAAGAGGTGCAAAAGTCTCCATCAAGTAGCATTGAACATCATTCATTTAGAAGAAAAAAAGAAAAAAAAAAAAGCTTCGAACAGTGTTTTGGACAGTGGAGATTGCATTCGTTGTTGCATGGATTCATCTTCCCATAATCAAATTTAATTCATGAAATTTATTCTGCTTATAGTTTTGCGTGAAATTTCTTTGCCCACCTCCTTCATGGAGCTCTTGGAGAAGCCAAAGGTTATAATCTTCGATCTTCTTCAACATGTTACCACCAACTTGCGCCTCTCCAAGTCCCCGATCTTCCTGGTGTCCACTATCTCGAGGTCGAACACTACCACCTTTTACGATAATCTTTGCAAATCAGAGCAAGGGTCTTGGCCATCATGGCTGGATGGGCGAGGGAAGCTAGTGGCAAGTTCGGGTGCGTTTGATAACCATTCTATTGGGAAGAATAATTTTTTAACAGAAATAGTTTTTTTTTTGTTTATGTTCTTGGAAATAATTTATGAGTATAAGAATGCACTTAGTAACTGCAAAAAAATTCCATTCCAAGAATATAAATGCATTTTATAAACTTGTATAATTTTGTTGTTTCTTTTTTAATATTTTTATTATATTTTTCCTTTTTTTTTCTTTTTTTTTTTTTCCTTCTTTCTCTTTTATGGCCGGTCGCCAGCCACGGGAGTAGCTGGCGACTAGCTAGGTGAGGTCTGACGAGCTCGCCGGTGACCTTAGTGGTCGGGCGAGCCTCTCCAGGCCATTGGCGAGGCTCGACCTCGCCCAAGCGACTCGAGGTCGGCCTCACCCTGGCTTGGCGAGGCTAAGCCTCGCGCCGGCCTCACCCTAGCGGTGGCTTGGTAAGGGCGAGCCTCATCGGTGGTTGGGCGAGCTTGGCCTCGCTAGATCTAGGCGAGGTCGAGCCTCACCTAGCCACAGCTACGCTCCGATGAGGTTGCCGACCATGGCCGAGGTTGGCGATTGGCCAAAAAAGGAAGAAGAATGAAAGAAAAGAGAAGAAGAAAAAAGAAGGGAGAAAAAAATTGATCATAGAAATTGTTTTCGAGAATAAGAAAGCTACTTTTTTCTACTTCGATCTGTTTAAATCTATTCTCGGAACAAAAAAAATAAATATTTTATTCGGGGGAATCAAAGTTTCACCAAATACATTTCTGTTTTTTTTTTTATTTCTCGAAACAAAAGAACATAAATTTTTGTTTCGGAAAACAAAAATATTTTTTTTTTTGATGACTCGGGAACTAATGTACAACCGGCAGCGTAAACCCGAGGTGGACTGAGCCACCATCACAGACCCAGCCGCGGGTGAGTCGCGCGAATGCGACGCCCTATGAAGCACGGACACGTTGTCCGTGCCTCCGTGTCGTGTCCGACACGTGTCGGAGCGTGTCGGACACGTCAACACGGGTCGGACACGCTCGGACACGCGGTCAACGCGTGTCGGAAATCGGACACGTGGTCAACCTTTGCCCGACACGTTTGGACACGCGTGTCCGGCAGACGATGGAGGGTGGAAGTGACGGCGAGGGAGTAGAGACGGACCGACGGCGAGAGACGGCCAGAGAAAGAGTGGCGAGGAAGGGGGTCGTGTGCGGCGAGCTGCGAGGACATGGCTAAGTGCTGCACTTGCAAACCAGAGACATGCAGAGATGGGTTTGAGGGCACTAGCGGCATTGTCAAGAGCGTCGTCCCCCGAAGTCTCAACCAAATCACCTCACTAGTCACACGACTCCTCACCATGGTTCACCCATCTTCCGGCTCCAACTCTGGCGGCGGCGGAGCAGCAATTTCACCAAGGTGGAGGACGCGATCGCGGCCGTGCCTGATCATGGGACGCGCCGGTTCGTGATCTACGTGAAAAAAGGCGTGTAACGGGAGAACGTGGAGATCAAGAAGAAGAAGTGGGTCGTGCGGCGAGTGGCGAGCGGAAAGCGGCGAGGAAGGAGACAGATCTAGTGGAGGAGAAGAGGAAGGGTCGTGCGGCGAGTGGCAAAGGAGAGTGAGATAAAGTAAAGCTAGGGTTTTTGATAGGATGGCCATCGTGTATTTTTGGGGGAGGGGAAGTGACAGGACAGCTTGTCTGTCATGTCAATGACTAAAGTGGGGGGGGGGGGGGTTGTGGGGAGGGAATGGACGACGTGGGGAGGGAAAAAAAAGTGAAAAAAATTTGGGGGGAAAAGAGACGAGGGAAGTTTGGGCGCGGGTTGGGGGGGGGGGGGGTGGGTTTTGTAAAATAAAAATAAATTTGGGAGGAGGGGAGAATTTCGAAAAATAAATGTAAATTTGAGATAATGAAATAAAAAAAGTGTAAGATTTATTAATATTATTAATATAAATTCATTGTAAATTATTTATTTATTTGTGAATTTGAATCAAATTAATTAAAAATAAAAATATTTATTTAATATTTAACGTGTCGGAACGTGTCGAAATTCATTACTTTTTGAGAAATGACGTGTCGCGTGTCGTGTCGTGTCGTATCACGTGTCCGTGTCGCCGTGTCCGTGCTACATAGGCGACGCCTCTGGGATTCGAATTCCTCCCCTTCGTGAGAGGGAGAGAGCCCGAAGTCAATTGCACCACCGCAGGCGGTGGAAAAATAGAAACACTTTTTAACAAACATATCTTTCACAATCGGCCTCACCAGCAAGTGGTGAGGGCTGCCACCTCGCCTGGTTCACTCGCTGCACACTTGTGCACACACTTAACGTGGGAAGGTGGCTGTGAGGGCCAAGATGGCTTCGGCTAAGTCCGGGAAGCCGGCCAACTACTGTCCTTCTTGGTTCTCCATTGTTAGATTCTTCCTTCCTTTTTTTTGTTTTTCCAAATTTTGACTTTTTTCAGGTTTTTTTTTTTGTAGAAAAATTGAAATTAATCTTTTCCTTTTCTTTACATTTTTCTTAAATTTTGCCAACATGACAGCCATTTCAATGCCTCTATCTTCAGAGAAAAAAAAGTCATGTTATTTTTTCCCATTAGCTGAATTGGAAAGAGTTATTAGCATGATTCAATTGTACCGATTTAATAAGTATTGTACTTTTTGAAAATTATAAAATGTGATTGCACTTTCACAACATATTTTAAGACTTATGGTGCATTTATCCCCTCTTAAGGGATAATAGTATCAATGGTCATTGAACTTTGACTCAATATATAATATTGTTCATAGATTTTTAGTACGGTTAATGTGATCTCTAAATTATTGATAGATATCCAATTTAGTCTTTACACTAAATTTGTCATGTCTATATAGTTTAAAGGCTAGATTGAACAGTTATTATAGTTTATGAACTACATTAAATAAATTAAAATTTAAAAATGATAGAACACATCTGGACAAAGTTTAAGGATTACATTAAACGAAATAAAAATTTGGAGAGTATTTATATTATTTTTTTTTTCCATTTTTTAAATCTAAAACTCTAGAAACTTAAGCATAGACACATAGGTTCACATATGATCCTTTAATAATTTTCTGAAATTTGAACAATGATATAAATTTTAACAAAAAAGTAAAAAAAACTACTATTGACTTTTAAAAAAAACTTTAAACAAATATTAAATCAATTAATTTTCGCCATTTCTTTACAGTGTCGCCTCGCGTGCCGGATGTTAGGTAATAAAATGCGGAAGACACCATTTTCATGGGAGAGACGACCGGTGCATTGCCATGTTCTTCAGCGGTATCGTCGCAACCATCGATCACTATGTCTCTCTCATCGCAAGATGCGTCGCCAAGAAACACCTGAAGCTCGGCATGACCGTCCACTCCCACCTCATCAAGACCGCACTCGCCAGCGACTCTTTCCTCGTCAACCATCTCATTGGCATGTACTCCAGATGCTCTTCCATCCGAAGCGCCCACAACGCTTTTGATGATCTTGATACAAAGAACAGTTACTCTTGGAACACCATCATATCTGCATATGCCCGGATAGGCGATTTCAAGAAAGCGCTCGTCTTGTTCGATGAAATGCCGCAGAGGGCTCTTGTCTCTTATAATTCCTTGATTTCTGGGTTGTCCCGTCATGGGTTTTATGTGGAGTCTCTGAGCGTCTTCATGCATATGCAACAAGAATATGATTGGCTATTCATGGATGAGTTTACTTTTGTGGGTGTCGTGGGTGCCTGTGCTCACTTGGGTGCATTTAAGTTCTTGCGCCAAGTTCATGGAGTGGCCATCGTAATGGGCTTGGAATTTGCTAAGATAACTTACAATTCCCTGATTGATGCTTATGGTAAATGTGGTGGAGTCGATATATGCCGTGTCTTGTTCGACGTTATGCCTGAAAAGGATGTTGTGTCGTGGACTTCCATGGTTGTTGCTTATATGCGAGTTCATAACTTAGATGATGCTTGTGCAATATTCAACAGTATGCCAGTGAAGAACACAGTCTCTTGGACTGCACTGATCTCAGGCCTTGTGCAGAATGGCCGTGGTGATGAAGCTTTGGACCTTTTTGTTCAAATGCATGAGGAAGGAATACAGCCAAGTCCTCATACTTTTGTCAGTGTTCTATGTGCCTGTGCTGATCGAGCACTTGCTGAAAGAGGCAAACAGATCCATGGTTGCATCGTTAGGACCTGCTTTAATGGAGATTTGGAGAACATATTCATATGGAATGCTCTAATTGACATGTATTGCAAGTGTGGTGACATGAGATCAGCTAAGATCTTATTCTTGAGGATGCCGAATAGGGATATTGTATCATGGAATTCGATGATAACTGGGTTCGCACAAAATGGTCTGGGGCATGAGTCACTTGTTTTTCTTAGGACAATGCTAGAGACAAATGTAAGACCCAACCATGTCACGTTTCTTGGTGCTCTATCTGCTTGCAGCCACACGGGTCTAGATATTGAAGCGCTTCAGATTTTCAATGCAATGGAAAAGGATTACAGCCTTCAACCCAGATTTGATCACTATGCTATTTTGGTCGATCTGCTCGGGAGGAAAAACAGACTTGAGGAAGCCATGGAGTTAATAGAGAGTGTCTCAAACAAATCAAACCATGTTGGAATGTGGGGTGCACTTTTGGGTGCCTGCAAAGTCCATGGTAATCTAGCTATTGCCCGAAAAGCTGTGGATGCTCTACTGAATTTGGAACCCCAAAATGCTGCGAGGTATGTCATGATATCAAGCATATATGCTGCAACTAACAGATGGGATGATTCCTGCAGAGTAAGGAAGCAGATGGAGGAGAGAGCTTTGACAAAAGATGTGGCAAACAGTTGGATTGAGGTAAAGAATGAAATGCACAAATTTCCAGCAAAGGACCAATTCCAATATCAAATGGGAGACTTATACGAAGTGCTTGGGAAACTAGCATATCATATGAAGGAAGCTGGATATGTTCCTGAGCCCAACTTAACACTCATCTTAGAGAATGATGATGATGATGATGATGGTGGGTAATGAATAAAAAGTGTTCAGATGGAAGATGCTGGAGAAAAAATAGAAGGCTACAGCTGCAAGGTGATAGTTCTTGTACTAATGAACAATTCATACCTTCCTAGAGAACATCAAGTCAAAGATACCATGAAGTTTCAGGAAGGACTTATGGTCCACAGAAAATCGGGCATCATGAAAGCCTCTCATTGTGCCTGGAGGTTTTGTGAGTTAGGAGGAGATTGCTCAGACGGTATCTGGTAATGGCATTCTGTGTACATATTTTCAGATTCGGACCTTGCCATTTTTGGTTCTTTTGGATGCTGCCTGACCAGATCAAATTTTTTTCTTGGGTTATGTCCATGTCCCTTTAAGGGAATAGATGGTATTGCGGAAGTTATCCCTCAGGTTAAACATGATGTCCCATACCAGGGCGTGACCTGGAGCATCTTTCAGAACTATATACAGCTTGAAGCTCCATACTTGTCATTTTTCCTGTGATTTCTTGTCAGGCTTATGCTTTGGCAAGGAAGCAGTTTAGAGCTAACGATTTTCCACAAAGTGTGGATGAAAGGTCTAACTTCTACAAATGTGGGATGGAGCTCCATTCTTTGTTTTCTTCTCATTGAGTGTTTATTGTTGTTTCTTCGGGAATTCAGGAAATTATGTGCATGGTCAAATAGAGGTTGTGGCCTGTGATTCTTTTAGTTGTGGCTGATGGTTTCATTATTATCCTGTGGGATCACCTAGGAGCGACCTGTACTTGTTTGTTGTGTTGGTCAGCTCCCAACAATAGAAATTACCCTAGGATTTGACTGTACACGTACAACTCGAGGTATTTCTTGTATATCTTGACGTAACTACATTTAAAAACCAGAGTGGGTTATTGAATCATGCTAAGAAGAGATGTATTTGATGACGGAAGATGTAAAATAATTTCGCATGCAAAGCACAGTGCGAGTGGCATTGCATCAGTTGATTGAGGCAATTGGAAGTGCCATCTCTAATGCAGTTGTTCCAACATAACTGATTGTTTTTTGGCCTCTACTTCCAAGCTTCAGTTGCTTCCTTTGAATCGGAACTACTCTTTTCTGTTTTGACAACTGAGTACTCTCTTTCCGATGTAAGAAACAAACAGCTGCAGAGGTGACGATTCTTTAAGGGTACTCTTCCAGCATGGGAAATAATTGAATTTACCGACAGATCTGGGAAATTACCATCATCAACTGAAAACTACAAATGTAAGATAAAACATCATTGGCTTTAGCTCATGGATTTACGGAATTTTTGCTATAAGATACATACATATATAATGTTTTTTAAATGGAAGCATCCTAGGAAAACACTCATTCTCTGCAAGGTCAATCCTTAATTTTATAAGTAAGTGATGGGTCGAGTGCTCAGTACTGTGAATTTGGTATACGAATCTAAGAAGATTATCAAGTTAAATTAGTCTTCGCAAGAATGGAGCTAGATTTTTATAGGTGATATGTCTCTTTCTTATGTTTATGGTCAAGACAATTTTCTTATTAAAAAGGTCCTGTGGATGTCATAATAATTCTGGGTTTCAGTTTCAAAATTCAAACAACTACATCTTTCATGACCGTTCACAACCACTTGATCTTGCTATCTATATGTGCTTTATTCTAATTTGTACAATATATAACCCTTCTGGTGCCTTTGGTTACAGATTTGAAATGAGCCTGCAGTATGATAACTAATAGTAATGCTATAAGTTTCTATTTTACTTGGTTTTTTACCAGAATAATGAAGGAATGATAGCGTCCAAATTGATCCATCATTTTAGCTATTCTTTCTCCCTCTGCCAAGACCGCCACCGTGGCTAGTGATTGCTCATGGAGGGTTGCCGCCTTGTCGCCTTGCTGGCAGTGGGTCGCCAGCAGGGTCGGTGGTGGCGGGCGGGCCAATAATGATAAGACGGCATGGGGCGACGATGGGCGTTAATGTTGAGCAGCAATGGTCATTAGTAGTGCGCGGGCAATCTGGCCATCCACCGAGATCAGGAATGATATTCTCAAAGCGCCCTATTCCGTTTAGCTCATAACAAGTACGCCATAAATACAATCGTGAATTGTGACTACATATTAATTAAACACATAATGTAATTATGCAGTGACATATGAACGATGTCAAATTCATATCCTGGCGAGGATAGAGGACAAAAAAAAAAAAAAAATCCAATTGGCAAGAAAGTGCCAAACTCGATGTCATGTGACCCTTTGGACGCGACTGACTGCAAGAGAAAATATGGAATGGGTTTCTGGAAGACGTATATCATGGGGATTTATGAAAGTCCAAGAAAAACTCTGTTCTGGAGATGTTTTTCTTCATTTCAACGTAGCGATCCTCAAATTTCTGTTACTTCTGATTTACTACTCGTAGGTCAATGTTTCTCCTTCATCGGATTTGACATTTGAAATTTTTGTTTGACAATTAAGAGAACAGGAAAGGAGATGGGACTTGGTCAGCCTAGTTATAGCATAGATAAAAGCTCCAGAGAGACTATTTTATCATCGTTAATGATGTTTGGAGGGTAATTTGGTTAAAAAAATTGAAGCGATAAAGAAAGAGGATTTTCTTTTATTAAGGCCATGTTTACGTTGTTGTCCTTTTTCTCCACAACGTGAAATGTATGTATGCACATACTTCTATAGTTTCATACAAGAGGCACGCAAGAGTATCTCGCGATGGTAATTTTTCCTAATATTTTCGTATTTTTTACAAATATGCGTTGTAAATTTAATTTTAGTAACTTTCTTATAGTAACTTTTGAATCAACTGCAATAATAATCATGAACCCATAGAAATATCCAATCTAGACATATCTAGTCTGTGTCACATCTATATGGGCAGGTATAATTAGCCTTATCTAACAATTTTACCTGCTAAGTCTATGCGGGGACACAATCCCATGGTTCCCATTACTTTGAATAAACCCACTGAATCAGCACCTAACATTTATTTATCTATTTTGCTACTCGTTGGAACCTGATTTTGGGCATAGAGTAGAGTAGATGCTCTATCTTGGTGTATCAAATCGAGGGTTGAAGAAAATTCTCCCTAAATTTAATTTATCGTTATTATGAGATACCCAATACTCCTATTCCTAGTATAGTTATGATGATAGGGATGGATACGCAATTATTTTCGGCCTACGAATTTGGGGAAGAGAGGGCCTTGCCATTTGTGAGCTGGTGAAGCCTAGCAAAAACGTGTGAGCTAGAAAGAGTCCAAAAGATTCGTGACCTTGACAAAGACCAGTTCCAGCTCGAGGGAAGCACAAATTTCCAACTTCTAGAAGAAGCAAATGCGCCGATGATGACCCCCATCGCTTCATAACTTGTAATCGACAACATGCTCTGACTAAACCCTAAAATGTATCCATAAACTTTTTGATTAGTGGCAGAAAATGACCATCTATAAAGTATTATAGTGGGTTCCTTTTGCCTAACCAATCAAAAGCAGAGTGATTGAAGCCTCCCTTTTCTGATCTTACGCGGAAACAAAGGAATGAAAAGAACGAAAAAAAAAAAAAAAAAAAAAAAAAACACGCTTGTCTAGAATAACTCATTTTATACTGTTCAAATTTCATAATTTTATTTGATAAATCATTCACATCAAGTGATGATTTGGTGTTTTTTCATCATAATTACTAATAAGAAAATTTCGAGTATTTTTTCCTTCTCCTCCTCTTCTTTCTTTCTTTCTTTCTTTGTTTTTTTTTTCTTTTGCCTTTGGCTTTTTCACTTGTAATATAGGGACTAACCGTCCAAGAGTCAGACCAACGAGTTGAAATGTGCAAATACGGAGGAACGGAGAAAATAGAGAGCTGATTTGAATCAAGTCACTTGACCTCCCATCGAAGACGGCAATGACTTTCGTTGCATTGAACCTTATAACTCCACACATGACCCCCGCTTCCCATCCCCCATGAACATCACACTCCAACAACCCTTAAATTTCTCTGCCTCTCTCTCTCTCTCTCTCTTTCTCTCTCTGAAATCATGCTTGCTCAGAACCACATCTTCTCTTTCACTCCCAAATCCCTCAACCCTTTGGAGAAGAGCAGAGATCTTGAGTTTGATTTCTGGGTTCCTAGTAGAATGAGGAACCACCACAGCAGGAGCTGCGATCCCGACTCGCCGACCCTGTGGAAGCGCGAAAACTTGCCGGTAAGTGTTGCCAAAGATGTGGACACATCCCCACTTCTTCCCCAAGATCACCACTACAGCAATCTCTCTCCTTCGTCGAGGACTCGGAGGATTGAAGAAGGAAGAAGAGAAATGATGGAGATGATCCGGAACTTGCCCGAGTCGAGCTATGAGCTTTCCCTCAAAGATATCGTGGATGAGCAGCCATCTTCGCAGGTACTATCGTGGACACGGTTCGATTCGCTTCTTGTTCAATATTGAAATCTGATCTTATATCTGTAATCATATAGTAGACATAACATGATGTGCTTTATAGGTGCTCTTCACCTGTTGTATGTGCTTTGAAACCAATCTAGACAGAAAGTTCTGCTGATTAAGGATATGATGTTTTATCAATGGCGGACAAATAAATAAATTTGGATTGCTTTGCAGGAGAATCAAGAGGAGGAAAAGGGAAAATTTGAGTTTCCAAGTGCTGAGGCAGAGTCAAATAAAAACCAGAAGAGGAGAAAGAGGAAGAAAGTCACGAGGACCACTAGTCATCAGCATCATCAGGTGTCAAGATGTAATAGCATGGAGACCGGAACTTTCCTGATCAAGATGTTTTTCCCGTCTTTCTTAACATCGAATAAGAAAGCTGCAACATCTCGGAACGGCAGGGCGAAGATTTCGCCGAGGACGTCGTTCGAAGGGCCTGATCAGAGGAATCCGGACATGGTTTCGAGGATTAAAATGAGTCCAGTTGCAAAAGATCAGGGGAGTAGCGATCGAGTTAGAACTGAAAGCGGTACCAGCAGGAGCAAGAGCTATTCGAGCAGGTAAGAACTTTAATATGTTCAATATGACATTCTATTTGTGTATTTTTGGTTATTCATTTTTCTGCTGACTCAGTAATCTCCTAAGCATATTGCAAGAAAACGTATACTAATTGTAGAAATTGCACATTGTTTCATTTGGGTTAAGAAAAATCGTATCTTTAAGGAGCTCCAAAACAGAATTTCCACTTGTTAGCGTAAAAGAACATGCTGATGGGGTACGCTAACAACAGAACATGTTTCAAACTGAACTTTACAAGTTTGAGCCTTTCGATCTATTTTTTCACTTTCTGTCTGCTCAATTTGAGATCGAAACTTCCATGTTAGCGAGAAATTATACTCTTAACAAGCAGTTGTAAAACCATATAATCCCTATGTTTACTCAGGAACAATGACGGCGATGCTGTCCTGGGTTGCTGGCCTTTTCCCAGACCGAAAGGGAAGATGCGTAGGCAGAGAACGTGTGTTTTCTAATTTCCTCTGCCTCCTGCACATGAAGGTGGAATCAAAGATTGATTTTGCTTTCAGAACCTAGAAATATACTCAAACAGCAGAAGGGTGACCCCAGCTGATAAGCCAGTTTGATTATCTCGGCTCTGACGAAGATTTCGCTAAACAGTCCGAGAAAAATCTAAAGCAAAGGTGTCAATAGCGTTTCATACTTGCCAGACTGGGCATCCTGTTGAATACTAAACTTCTCAAGAGACAATGTTAAGCGAAGTTTTAGATTTCTGTAGAGACTACACAGGCCATAGCTTAGCTTGCCTCATTGTGATCACGAGTCCGCGAGTTATTAGCGGCTGAAGATATGTGTTATCGTTATGTAAGAAAGCCAAGGATCAAATAAACTGAATGCTGTTGGTATTTTTTTATTCAATGCTTCTTGTGCGGTATGTTAAGGATATCACAGATGAACGAGAACCATGTAAAGTGATCAGGTGGGCCTTGCGTACGAAACACAGAAAACAATTGAAGATGGTTTGAGAGGATTAGTGGGGCTAAGTTCTTCTTCTTAATGGAGGGGATGAATTAGCCAGGCAGGGACGCCTGCAATGAGTAGTGGGGGCTATTGCCGCCGCTGGACACTTTTTGATTATGTTTATGGCATGCTCCTCCAGAGTTTATTTGCACGGATGTTATACTTGAGCAATCTGGGAATTCATTTAGAAAGGAGGACAACCGTACAATCAAATTAATACAAGTTAATTGGGAATCCTTTGGGTGGTGTTCAAGTAAGTTTCGTCAAGCAATTTTCAGAAAAATCGCTACTAATGTAATGAAAATTGTGACTATGCAACCGAATGGACCACCTTGAAAACCGGTCATGTTCTAGGTTCTCGGTCAAATTTTTGGAACTAGTGGGAACCGTTTCAATTCCCGCTTTCATGAAACTACCACTTTCTGTCGCTCGCAACTCACCCTCCTCCTCTAGATTCGCCCTCGCTAGTCCCTAACAAACCTTTACTCACTCACCCTTGTTCATCTTCTATTTTAAACCGTTTTGTTGCTCATATTATTTTACTATAAGAAATGAAACCAAAAAAGAGGGGAAAAGAAAAAGCTCTTGGGTAATTTTGGAACCAGAGAAATATGATAGGTTTCTGGGCAAACGGAGTAGATTTCAAGTTCCAAAAACTGAAAATTGATTTTAACAAGGGAGATTTCAAGTTTCTCACCCCGGAACCAAAATCGATTGCCCAAGACGATGCAACCCAAGATTCTCGCAGATATACCGCGTTGAATTTGTGAAACAATAAAATTATGAAAAAGGAGGCTTCACTGTGCGCTTGTTGGGTTTAATCAGTGCGGCGCCCTTTTTTCTAGCCCATCCATATACGTTGCATGCCCTCGCCCTAGGTATAGAAATTGACCACCATATCTGAATTTACTCTAATTTACGTTTGTTCAATGACATAGCCGAAATTAATTTATCCTTCGCTCAATAAGATAATTAGAAGTGGGACGGACAACAAAGAGATACAATAGAGAGGATCTAGGGGATACAATTAGGGGGATGTACAACACGGTAAATTCTCTGGGGAACTCTTCAAATCACATAAAAGGCACGTCAAGGAGATGCTTTCCTGTTGCGATTCCAAACCGCAGAGAAAGTGCATAAACTATCGTACATCGGAGGGGTGATCTTTTGAATGGCTTTTTCTTGGTCAAAATCGTCCGGCTTGACAATTGTGGCAGAAGGACCCGCCAGTTCCCTACTTCTAAATGGGCGATACGATCCGGGGTCCAAATCTTTTCTGATGATTTGATAGTGGAGGGAGAATGATAAAATGAGCTGTTGAGAATAATGACAAGGGACCTTGGCCCCCTTTTAAAATTATGGGAATTAATTATTTAAGCCTATGTATTTGACACCATGTACATTAATAGGAAAAGAAGAATTAGGGGTAATTCGTCCCCTAACCTTTTGAGTTTAACTGTTTCGTTAAATTAATAATGAAAACGTAATTCAATTTCTACACGCTAACTTTTTTCGGGTGATTTGTATCCTGAATAGTTGGATTAGTTATTGTTTTTTAGCTTGCAAAACCATTTCATGTGGTGTGTCGCAGATACTTTGATACCATACTCTTAGAATGCCCCAAGTACTGTGTGCGTGCTGCCCATGATCAACCCTGATGGCCTGAGCTCAATCTCAAGCAGAGTAGCACGGATTGAAAATTGAGATGCACATGAAGAAACCTAAGCTGTTTGGGCCATTATTTTCTAGCAATTTATTTAATAATAGGTCCATCGTAGTACTTAGACCTGACTTGCCTGTGTAACTTTTTTATACATATCGATGAGCAATTATTTACTCCTCAAGAATAAAACTACCCACCATCTCAATGCTGTTGGCAGTGTGATTTGTAAAATTACATAGTTTGTGAACCATATATTTATCAAAAATAAAACAATCCGTCTCATGGAAAGAACCCACAAATAGCAACCTAGACCATGTTAATTCCAGGGGATTAACTTCTCGCCTATGGGATTGTCTGTAATTGTGTGAACCTTCTTCAAACAATTCTGTTATCCTAGAACTTCCTTACTCTAGGATTTGTGGGTAGGCATTTGTCTATTAGAGGAAAAATAAAACAATTTCAATTAGGTATGTAAAGAAATAAAGATAATATCGATCAACATTTACGGTTAGTAATTTAATAACCAGCTTATATTATTGATAAAGGCCAAATAGATTGACATACATCATTTAGAATAATATGAAAGATATGAATATCAAGAAATGATAACTAATTTTCGGGTGTGAACCACCTAAAACTAGGTTAATGGATTACTAAGTCTTTAAATTTGGCTCGAGCTCTCTCAAGCCCATACCAATTTACGATTTAGGTTTGAATTCTTAACATGCAAATGATTTTCAATCAGGAGTCATCACTAATCTATTTTTGGTGGGTCGATTAAACCCAAGTAAAGTAACGAGAGATTTACTTTTCTTTCCTAACTGTAGAGATTTATGAGTTCGGGGGACATGGTTTACGCTTAAATTAGTCTCATACCCTTTCGTACCATTTATTTTAATTTTAAAAAATATTTTATAGGCAATGTTGATTAATTTTAATCTAAGCTACTAACATGCAAATGGTGGTCATACAGGTGCACAATCAATAAAATAACATTCAAATAAATAAATAAAAATGCTAATAAAATGCATGTCCTAAACATGATTTCTAAATGACAGGACACCTACTTTTTCTTTTTCTTTTAAAAAATATTAATTATATGCAATCTTAATTTAAACTTAATATGCATGAATTTTACTTTAATGACATATGAGATGCAATTCATGTGGTATAATTCAAATCATTACAATATATGTGCAATCTAATTTACATAGCCTAAATATGCATATGTTGTATGATATGAAATGTATGACGTGATAATTTTATATCATGTTTTTTTATGATTTTTTAATGATTTTTTATTACACATATGCAACCTATGCTAACAATGATGACATGAAATATGATCAATTATAAACTAATTTATTAACTAACCAAGTAAATGACCTCTTGTGTTTTCTTTTTCAAATGACTTAATGATTTTTATTAAAAAAGAAAATAATGATGCAATATTAATCTTCGGCCTTTTTTATTAAAAAAAATGCATGACTAGAATATTAAAATATTAACCTATGACCACTAACTAAAGCACAGCATGTGGTGTACACATTATGAAATCTATATAACCTAAATAACATTTTTTTTTTTTTTTGGTTTTATTAAAGGAAAATAATCCTAATTCTACATGAATTTTAGAAAAAACTAAAGTGCGAAGCTTTAAATATGAAATGCATATGGACCTAAATATCTAAATTCTAGATATGACATTTGATGCATGGTATGTAGCGAGCAACTAACGATAATGCCCCAAAATATGTGTCCTATTGAAAAACCCATCAATGTATATCGACAACATATTATTTTAATGGGCATCAATAATGCAAAGCAATTCAAGAATTTGCCATGAAAAGTCTAAATAATCAAAAATCTAAACCGACATCTCGCGACTCAATATTTTTTATTATTGTGACTTAATATTACAAGTTTTTAATTGGATAAAAATAAATCAGAACAAATCAAGTTAAATAAAAAAACCTATGAGTTCGAATACTCAAACTAAATTTAATCTAAAAAATTTACCTAGTCTAACTCACAACCACCTTGAGGAATGGTTCACCTTGAGGAATGGTGAGGGAGCAACGGTGAATGGTGGTTCGCCAAGGGTGATGGGTCCTGGTGGCCGGAGTAAGGCGGTCGTCGGAACTCCGGAGAGGCTCGGGTAGCAACCGGTCCTGCAACAAAAACAAGGGAGGCAGCAGGTGGGTCGTGGGCACAGCAGCAGGCTCGGATCAGGAACGGCAGCGGCAGGAGCTCGAGGCGTTGCAGCGATGGTGTCCCCACGGGCGTGTGGCGGGAGTCCGCGGCGTCAGTCCGGTGCTGGCTGGCGGCTCGGGCGGCTGGTGCGTCCCGGGCGGAAGTCACCAGCGAGGGGGATTTGACAGGGCGATCGGGGACGACACGGATGGAGTGGCGAGGGCTGCCGTCGGCCTCCTGGGTCGCAAGCAGCAGCGACTTCGCGGGCCGGCGCGAGCTTTCGGATGCGATGGCGCTCGGAGGCAAGATCGGGGGAAGCGGCGTTGGCGTCGGAGAAGAGACTTCGATCGCTGGTCTTCGGGTTGAGGCGGACCAGCAGCGAAACAAAGGAAATCCGGCGTCGCGGGGGGGCTTCAGGCGGTCACCGATCTGCTAGTGACGGGCTGCGGTGGTACTTCAGAGACGGCGAGCAGGCGGTCGAAGGCGTGGTGGTCGCTCGGGTCATCAAGTGGAGCAGCGATGCGGCGTCTGGAGGGGTAGTCGCAGCAACGGGAGGCACAATGATCAGCAGCAGTCGGCGGGGAGAGAAGAAGCACAGTGACTTTTTTTGTCTTTTTTTTTTTTTTTTTTTTTTACTTTCTCTCACCTCAAGTCTCTCTCACGTCCTCTCACCTTTCTCTTTCTCTACGAACTCTCTGCCCCTTTCTGTCTTCTGTCTTCTGCTTTTCAGAAAAGAACTTTTGTTCACTTCTCTCTCACAAAACTCCATTCCCTCTTTGTGAATATTTCGAAAACTCAGTCAAAAAACCCCCCCAAAAGGTGAAGAGGAGCCCCCTATTTATAAAGCGAAAACTTGAGTTTGTTTCGCCGGTGGAGATCTTCGCTCAACCTCTCGATAATAAAGTGGCTCCAAAATCTCATGAGTTTTTGAATTCAAAATTTTATTTTAAAAAAATTCCCTCTAATCAAATATCATCTTTTATTTCTAAAAAATTAAATTTAAATAGGTGTCAACAGATATGAATATCAAGAAATGATAACTAGATGATGAACTGCTAAAAATAAGTCAACTTATATTTATAATTAGCTTTGAATAATAGCAAACATATAATAGATTGATATATTTGAGCTAATTAATCAATAAAAGGAAAAATTGTGCCATCATGATCATCTTATTTTTGAAACAATGACTGGAAAATTAATTTAATTTTCTAATATCACGATGTTGTGCACTTGCACTATAGATATCTACAAGTTAAAGTAAATATAGTCATACTGTAAAATTTATGTCAGACATTGATATCTTTATTTGATTGCATTCTCACACTATTTTTCATACGATGAAGACACGATTCTCCATTTCATTCCTTTACCTGCGTTTTATGTCGGCTCTTCTGGAAATTTATCGGTGGGAGTCTTGACAGAAAGCCAACTGGTTTGTTGCCATGTTCTTCAGCGATGTCTCTCATCACAAGATGCGTCGCCAAGAAACGCTTAAAAGCTCGGCATGACCCTGCACCGACACCTCATCAAGACCGCACTTGCTGGCGACCCTTTCATCGTCAACCATCTCATTGGTATGTGCTCCAAATGCTCTTCCATCCGAAGCGCCCACAAGGCTTTTCATGATCTTGATACAGAGAACGGTTACTCTTGGGACACCATCATTATCTGCATTAGCCGGAATAGGCGATTTCAAGAAAGCGCTCGACTTGTTCGATGAAATGCCGCAAAGGGCTCTTGTCTCTTATAATTCCTTGATTCCTGGGTCGTCCCGTCTTGGGTCTTGTGCGGAGTCTCCGAGAATCAGGTCACACGCTTCCCATTCCCCATGAAGATCACTCTCCAACAGCCCAAGTTTCTCTCTCTCTCAAGCCATGTTTGCCCAGAGCCACATCTTCTCTCTTACTGCCAAATCCCACAACCCTGTTGAGAAGAGCAGACGTCGAGTTTGATTTCGGGGTTCCGTATGAGAAACCACCACAGCAGAAGCGATCCTGATTTGCTGACTCTGTGGAAGTGCGAAAACATGTCGGTAAGAGTAGCCAAGATCATCACTACAGCAATCTCTCTCCTTTGCTGAGGACGCAGAAGATCGAAGAAGGAAGAAGAGAGATATTGGAGATGATCCAGAACTCGCCTGAATCGAGTTACGAGCTTTCCTTCAAGGATATTGTGGATGAGCAGCTATGTTTGCAGGTACTAGTGGACTCCGTTCAGTTCGATTGCTTTGGTTCGATTCTTGTTCAATTTAGAAATTTGGTATCTGTAATCATATAGTAGACATAGCATAGTAACATACTAATGTGCTTTATAAGTGCTCTGCATCTGCTGTATATGCTTCGAAAACAATCTGGGGAAACGACTATGCTGATTAAGGAAAGGATGTTGTATAAAATGGAAGATAAATAATCAAATTTGGATTGCTTTGCAGAAGAATCAAGAGGAGTAAGAGGACAATTTTGAATTTCCAATGGCCGAGGCAGAGTCAAATAAAAAACAGGTGGAAAAAGAGGAAGAAAGTCACAACGCCGCTAGTCATCAGCATCATCAGGTGTCAAGATGTAATGGCATGGAAACCAGAACTTTCCCGATCAAGATGTTTTCCCCTTCTTTCTTGGGAAACCCGCAGCATCATAGAACAGTAGGTCCCAGATTTCGCCAAGGACGTTGTTCGAGGGGCCTGATCAGAGAAATTCAGACATGGTGTCAAGGATTAAAATGAGTCCTCTTGTGAAAGATCAGGGGAGCTGCGACCAAGATAGAACTGAAAGCAGTACCAGCAGGAGCAAGGGCTATTCAAGCAGGTAAGAACTTGAATTTTTTTCAATACAACATTCTATCTGTTGATTTTCAGTTATTCACCTTTCTGCTGACTCAGTAATTTCCTAAGCATATTGCAAGAAAAGGTAATACTTATTGTAGAAATTGCACATTGTTTCATTTGGGTCAAGAAAAATCGTACCTTTATAACCCCAAAACAGAATTTCCACTTGTTAGTCTAAAATAACATGCTGATATGGTTTGCAGATATCAGAAAATGTTTCGAATGAACTATACCAGCTCGAACCTTTTGGTCTATTTTCAGATTTGTGTGTTCGATTTGAGATTGAAACTTCCATGTTAATGAGAAATTATACTCTAAACAAGCAGTTGTAAAAGCATATGGTCTTTATCTTTATGCGCCAACAATGATGGCGATTCTTTCCTGGGTTGCTGGCCCTTCGCCGGACCGGAAGGGAAATGCGAAGGCAGAGAACAAGTTGTTTTCTGATTTCCTCTGCCACCTGCACATGAAGGTAGAATTAAAGATTGATTCTGCTTTTAG
This sequence comes from Eucalyptus dawsonii, assembly GCA_016097615.1. Taxonomy (NCBI): domain Eukaryota; kingdom Viridiplantae; phylum Streptophyta; class Magnoliopsida; order Myrtales; family Myrtaceae; genus Eucalyptus; species Eucalyptus dawsonii. Next base: position 78,863,695 of record CM027878.1, read on the forward strand.
AACCTAGAAATATACTCCAACAGCAGAAGTGTGTCCCCATTTGATAACCGGTTTATTAATCTTGGCTCTGATGAAGATTAAACTAATCAGTCCAAGCAGAATCTAATCCAGAGGTGCCAATAGCATTTGATACTTGTCAGACTGGGCATCTTGTTGAATACTGAACTTCTCAAGAGACAATGTTTAGAGAAGCTTTAGATTTCTGTAGAAACTACGCAGGCCACAGCTTGCCCCTCCGAGATCACAGGGCGAGTTGTTGGCGGCTGAGAATGTATATCATTATTGGGTAATAAAGCTAAGGATCAAATAAACTGAACACCGTTGGTTTTCTGTTTTTTCTTCTTTTTTTCATCCAATGCTACTTGTGCTATACATTAAGAATATAACAGATGGGCAAGAACCATGCAAAGCGATCAAACAGACCTTGCGTGCCAAAACGGGAGACAATTGAAGATGGTTTAAGAGGATTAGTGGGGCTAAGTTCTTCCTCTGAATGGAGGGGATGAATAAGTGATGGAGACTAATGCCTCGGCTGGTCGCTTTTGATTATGTTTATGGCATATTTTCTCCTCCAGTGCCCATTTGCACGGGTGTTATATTTGAGCAATTTGGGCGTTCATTTAGAAAAAAAGAAGAACTCTATAATCGAATAAATACAAATTAACTGAGAATCCATTGTCTGATGTTCAAGTAAGTTTCGTCAAGTAATTTTCAGAAAAATTCATTACTAATGTAATGAAAGTTACTATATTAACAAATTTCCACATTGAAGAATTTTACTGAACTAGTGGGTTGATACTTATAAATTGAAAAAGCTAATTAACTATTTTCCGGAATTACCAAATGTTACTTTTGTAATTGAGAAATTACTAACGAGTTCGCAAGGGTTATAACGACTAATTAAATGACCTTCAAGTCAGAAAGCACCGGGGTTTGCTTGATCGGATTGCTCAACATGGGTCTAACAAGGTTGAAAGATTCGACATTCTTTTTTCATTTTTTCTTTTGGAATTGGAACATCTACGTCCATAGGATCCCCGGAATGTGCTGCTCTTCTGGAATGGAACACACTCTTTTATGCTGTCTAAGACATCTAAGGGTGTGCATGGTCCAAGCGGGCGGTTCCTGACCTAGAACAGGGAACCGCCCTCTAAAGACCGGTTCCGAAAAATTAGAACCGGGATCCACCCATTTGTTGCATGGATCCACTTGGGAACTGAACCGCCGGTCTGGTCCGGTTCCTGGGTGAATCCATGGAACCGATCTTGACGCGAAATAATTTTGATTTTCAATATAGAACGACTACGTGACATCAAAGCAAGCCAAAGAAAGAAAAACCAAATTTAAATACGTGCAACAAAGATTCATTTGTTGCAACTATAAATGCAACCAATGAAGGAATGGATGTACGTAAGTTTATATAGAGGTGGAGAGAGTAGTAAGTGTTCAGGAAAAATGGGTCTCTCTTAATGCTATGAACTGGACATATTGCTTATCAGGTTCGGCAAAATATCACAAGTCACACAGACAAATCAAAGGAGATGAAATGAGGCACCATCCAAACACAGAAAAACAAAGGAAGTGCAACTAAACATGACTTTATTAAATACAGCACCTTCATTATATTAATAAATAAACTAAACAACCAAAAAGCATAAGAATTCCCCAATATTTAGCTTTGTATTCATCTTGTAGCAGAAACAATTGCCACAAAACAATTACTTTATATTCAGTTTTAGTAATTTTTTTTAATATTAAAAGGGAACCGGTCCTGTTCGGGTGGGCGGATCCACCCATGGAACCGGGAACCGGACTAGTTCCCTCAAGAACCGCCGGTTCTGGGCGGTTCCGGTCCGGTTCCGAGTGATCTAGGCGGTTCCCGGTTATTTTGCACATCCCTAGGGACATCCAGCTTTTGTGCAATATGGTTGGAGCATCGATCCTTTGAAGTCGTATCAGTCGAAGAACCATATCTGGATAGAATATGATTGTGGATAGTCATCCTCGCAATTGGAACATCAAACATACTGTCATCTGCTCGAGCGCGCAATGAGCGCTTACCTAAGCTACATAGGGTGTGGTGGTGACAGCTCTCTCCTTTCATAACGACATTCCTAGTACTTTGGTTCTCTAGCTGTATCCTTCCCAAAATAGCTTCATAAAAAAAAAAAAAAAAAAAAAAACATTAGATGTACTCATTTCATGAATGATTCGGTGGATGGAATAGATGAAAATGTTAAATCTACAAGGAAATTTGCATTTTCTTAGCGGGACTAGCTATGGGTTGAACTATTTTTTTATATTGAATTGACATAATTTATGAGACTCTCCACATATGATGACTTCTCTATAGAACTCTCTCCTGCCTAGAAAAGCCAAATTTAGCTAGCTTGCTTTTTTTCTTTTCCACTTACAAGACTTGGAAGACTCTTTCTCCAATATTCGATCAGCCTTTAAACCAGGCTACAAGAGAGCCGCACAAGCGTCATGCTGTTAGGTGAAACGTTGGAGCGCTGCATCCTAGTCCCAGATGGTAAGAATTTACTTGCCGAAAGCAGCATCATAGATTATACACTCTTCGTTGCATGCTTGAAAGAGGTAATTAAAAAAATGTTTATTCTAAAAAATGAAAAGGCTATCGCCCCTGGTCTTGGATTCCATCACATGAGAAGCCAAAAGCGCCAGAGAAATATTATATATCTTTCTGACTTTTCTGAGACTACTGTGGAGATGAAGCATTAACCGACGCCGTCGATTGACAACTCGCTTTCTGATTCCCCGAGGAACCTCCTTCGTATCCAATAAAACCAGAATAAAAGAATCGCTCCCTCATCGCACCCGCCACAGATATGCGGCGGAGATGCTCTCCTGATTCCTTAATCACAACATTAAGCACATGATCCAGCAAGCATCCACGCAGGATCTTCTCCTTAGGCCTAATCTTGGTTAATGTCTTCGATGTCTTCGATGTCATCATTTATTTTTTGATCGGTCGTATTTTATTCCTATTTTAACTCTCAAATATTTATGTCTCTTTACAGAAGATGTGAGTTAAAATCTACACTAGATATTAAAACACCCTCACCCTAATCCCCATCTTTTATCTCCTGAGAAAGTGGAGATTCCTCTGTCTCTCCTTTCACATGTGAAAAGGATGACTATTAGAGCAAGCTCCGATGATTGACGTAACAATGAGAGAAATGAACCTGTCAGTCCCCGCCAACTTGAGTGGGTTTTGATGATTTGACGGAGGAGGGAGAACAATGAAAAGGGACTCTAGTGGAAGATGGACAAGGACGGAGAGACTTTGTAGTATTGTGTTTTCAGTCTGAACCCTCGTGTTGTCATAGGATGCCACGTACAATAATAGAACATGAAGGAGCCTCTTTTTGTTAAAATAGTGGGAATGGGTCGCTCTTTTGACCTTTTCATCTCATGAATCAATTACGAAAGCGTGCTTCATTTTTGCCACGTTTTATTTTCCAAAGCATCGTTCCTACTTGGGATGATACCACGGAAATCCAAAAATTAATACACCATTAATAAATTTATCATAATAAAAAGATTCCAAACCAATATAATTATGATAAATTTATCAATTTGTTAATTTCCATTAAATTTGACTGATAACATGAAAAAAATACAAAGTAATACATTTGTGACAAATGGAGAACAAAATCCAAAAATGGTATATCCATCAATTGTTGCTTGATATTCAACTTAGCATTTAACGGTAAAATTTAATAAAAGACTAACGAATGATAATGTTGGAGATGTACTAATTTGAAATTTTTTTATGATAAAAAATTAGTTTATGATAAATTTGTCATAAATGTACTTAGTTTAAGGTTTTTTTTTTTTTTAATTATTAACTCTAAAAAGTTGGATCATTTGTCATTTTTCATCATGCAAAACTTCGATACCACGCTTTTAAAAATTGTTTTGGCAAGGATCAACCATGAAGATCCGAATCTCAATCTTAAGTGGAGTAGGATCGATTAAAAGTTGACATGCACATGAAAAAACCGACATCCCGACGGGGAGTACTTCGGGACCGCGTTTCTTGGGCCATTATCTTATGGACTTGCAATTGATTTTATAATAGATCCATCGCAGTACTTGGAGATGACTTGCCCACGTTAACATTCTTTTTTTTTGCCCCTACAAATCGATGAGTAGTTAGAGACTATCCGCCATTTCAATGGTGTCAGACGTGCAATGTGTAAAATTACACGGTTTGTGTACCTAGTATTCATCCAAAATCGTAACATTCCATCTCATGGAAAGAACCCGCAAACAGCAGCTAGGGAAAGGAGGCGGTGCTAACTCCAAAGAATGAAATGATCATCTGACCAGCTTGTTGGTGTCCAGGGAGAACCCTTTTTCGTGTATGTGTTATCGTATTTTGGATAATGATACTCTCCAATTCTTTTAATGATTCTTCCAGTGTCTCTCTTACCAAGGGCAAAAATCCAGATGTCCACGTGAAATTTGCTTATTCGATTGTGTGTTTCCATGATTTAGGCTAAGATTAAAGTCCAGTGTTCGGGCGCGGGGAATATTATAATATAAATAATAAACCGCGTCTTTATCAAATACTTTAAATTTCAAGAACAGTTTTAAAATAATTGATAGTAATTTCACTAAATCTCATAATCTGAAAGCATGACCATGGAAGGAAACCTCCTCGCCTGATAATGACACATCACCCATGAAACACGCCGAGAGAAACCCAATAAACACCGGTCCGTCCCCCAAGCAAGACCCAGCCTCATCTCTCTCCCTCTCTTTCTGTGAAAAGCACCGGCAAGAAGCACGATGGCTCCCAACCAGGAAACTGGGAAAGAGATGGAATTTGCAGTGGAGCAACACGAGCCGCTTTTTCATCCTCCAAGGCGCGGACGGGTAAAGCGTCTCATGTTAGCCCATTTGGTCCGAAGCTTTAAAGCCCTTGTCGGTAAAATCGTCAGGTTCTCCTCTCGGCCGCAACGCGACGTACATTCCCCCCTGTAAAATCACCAGTCACCGCTCTCATCTTTGATTGCACCTCAGGGCCGCGAAAGAAATCATCCTGCATGGCTATATAGTGTACATCTGCTGTTCTGTTCTGCTTGTGTAGTAGTAGTGTGGAGCTGGAAAATGGCCCCGTGCTTATCGGCTGAAGTTCTGTTATCTCATCGGATGTGTCTGTAGAGTGTATGGATATGTACCGTGATTCCCGTTTTGCCATATTCTTTCTGCGTACGCCATCGTTTAAATGAAATGGGTGAATGTTTTTGGCTATTTGTTTTTGCAATCGTGATATCTTCTGCTACTTGTTCTCAGCCTTTCACTGGTTCTGTCATACGTCCGTGTCCCATAGTTATTGGGTGATTTGAGCAACTGCTTCCGGAAAGTGACGTCATCCGGAAAGTGACGTCATCCTAGGGTTCCGACTCAAATGTGATGAAAGGGACCCACAACTTACACGTGCGGACCTGGGCTTGTTTATCACGCATCTGTATTAACTAACTTATAAGGCCACCTACGATTAAAGGAAACGGGAAAAATTATCCAAAAAATCATAAATCTACTAATAACAGCTAATTAAGTTTTAAATCTTTTAATTGTATCAAATTATCCTAACATTTTGACAACTTGTTAATACTTTTTGATGATTTCTTTAATTTAGTTATTAAAGCTAATTTTTATTAGAAATCGTTGATGTGAGATGTCGGCAAGACCCGTTGTCCTAATGGGATGGCAAGCATTGACATGAACACATTTTACATTATTTTTTTTTTCAATTTTATGGTATTTTCCTTTTCCTTTTTTTTTTTTTTTTTTTTCTTTTTTTCCTTTTCTTCTTTGCTGGTCATTATCAAGCCTCGTTGATGGCAGGCAAAGGTCCTAGGCCTCAAGCATGAGCTGTACTCCCTTGGGCTAGCAAGGACGATCCTTGTTGACTTATGCTCTGGCATCCTTCATCGAGGCAAGCTATTGAGAGCAACTCTCGCCTAAGTTTAATGAAGGAAAAAAAAAGGAAAAATAATTAGAAAATTTATAATAAAAAAATGCAAAAATTGTCCATGATCGCCCTTGGGTATGACCAACACTGATTAGACCATCACGTCAGTGATTTCCAATCAAAATTGGCGAAATGAGTAAATTAACAAATCATCAAATGGTTTAAAGCTTAAATTAGTAGTCAAAATGTTTAGGACAAATTACACGATTGAAAGGTTTTATGATTTTTGGGACAATTTTTCTAAAGAAACACATACCATATGATTTTTCTCTTTTTTTGGTTGGAAAGATACTTTTATTTATCATCAAGAGTTCTTAGACAAAATGCCCAGAGAAATGACATCAAAACACAACAGGTCCCAAAGAATATTCAATGTTTGAGCTTTAGCTATCCAATGATTGTTGCTCTATCACAACGGGACCCCGTGATGTTGCTAAAATGGCTAGCTGGGCTCGAGCATCTACGATTAGCGCGTCCACCTCCCCCAGAAAGTGAGATTCTTTTTGCAAGGCTCCACCCAGAATAAAGCAAAACACTTACCATATGTAATTACCAAGTCCTGGTTAACCAACTTTTGGACACGGGGAGCAGGGTTTAAGTAATTTTTCTACGACAAGTCATGTGCTCTGGAAATTGCTAGGAATTAACTGACTGGACCAACACAAAGTCCAAAAGCAGAAGTTTATAATCAATTAAGAGCAAAGTCCTTGATTACGGCTAGCTATCATGATTTTTATGTGACCATTGAAAATGTCCTGCCGACACCCTGTTCCTTAAATATTAAGATTCCATTTATTTTGTAGAAAATAACTTTGAAGGAAAAGTTTTCTGAATTTTCCAACGTTTGGCCCAAGAAAAATGAATGGGTAGAAAAATAATTTATGTCGATTGAAAAAAGATTCTTTAAAATTGGGGAAAATCATTTCGACTTTCTTATAGCCCTAGCTCATTTTCCCGTGCCCTTCCCCTTTCCTCATTTTTGCATCTTGCTCCTCTCCACCCGGTACCTGACCTCATCTCAAATGCCACCAGCTTTGTCTCCACACTTGCGACCCTCGGCCCTTGTCAACCCCAACCGCCAGAGCACTGCGGCGAGCTTCCTCAAACACAGCAAGGCATTTCTTCCGCCGGCTTCTCCGACGTGCCCGCATTAGCAATTTGCCGTCCCCGTCATCACGGCCATCGACGGGGAGTACATTCCTCTCCTCGTCCTCAATCTTCCACTTGAGGAGGGGACTCTCCGGCTGGCTAGTTAATGTGCCTTGGGCTTGGCCGCCATGGATCAACCCATTTAATTTGGAAACTCGTTGAATGGGTGTGGATTCTAAACTTAATTTAATTAAATGGGTTGATGCCACACAATTCCATTGGAGTTAGACTTGATAAAAGGCTCTGAGCTTGAAGTCAAGCCCATTGTTTTTTTCATGTGACCGAAAATAAGCCCACAAGGATTAATAGAGTCAACCCCATAATAGGATCGGGGAACAAGAAGCCTAACCACCACTATTTTTCACCAGTTTGGGTTATCGGTCAGAGAAGAGAGGAACGCATAGAAGAAGAACACTCGTCTGAAAGAGCCAGAGAGTTCATACAGAGAACACGCCCGCTTTGAAGTCTCCATTACTTGCACACGCAGACGTTCGAAGAAAAGGGGCACAGTTTGACTGAGGAAAAATCGAACTGGTGGAGGAACTAGGAAGACGTTCCCAAACTAGAAGAAAGAGGATTTTCGACACTGTGGCATCTTCCACTCGCTGCCGTGCAACGCCTGCTCGATCTCCCCCGCACTTCGACGTTCCAGCGAGCTACGGAGCCCCTTTCTTCGAAGCCAATCACTGCAGCTTCAGTATACACGCAAAGATCTCCAGCAATTCCAGTCTTGCCGTGAGGACCGAATTGGTGTTCTCTGTTGGTGTTGTTTTTGGCGAATCCTCATATTACTTGTTAACCCTCGCTGCTCCACCGCTGCTCCCGAGAAGACCCAACATCGTTGCGTTGGTCTTGCCATCGGAATCCTTGCCGGAGCACTCACATCGGCTCTGGTTTGTGAGGAAGATTCGCAAAGCCCCCCTGCGCTTAAGGTTCACTTTGCAGGTTTTTCCGGCGTCCTAGCAACCTTCACAAGTTCTGGCGAAGCCCATTTTCCCGCCACCGTGACTGATACGTCCACGGATCAATCTCCGTGACACACCTGCAGCAGCACCATCTCAGCCCGCCAGCTATGGTCGCTCGCCCAACCCTTCAACCAAGCACCACAGCAACGCTTCCCCTGCACTGAGCCAAACTTCCGACGACGAGACCAGTCCAGGGTCGATCAACCTCACAAGACGGGATAGGAGGGAGTGAAGCTGGCAAATCCACATGGCTCTGACTGTTGAAGATAGGATTTTATCTTATTCTGATTCTTTATATTCAAACTAATTGATTCAATCAATTCGCAAGTTGGATATCAGTAAAATAGGAAAACATAATATTGTGTATTTTTTCCTATTTGTTTTTTCTTGTATTATGAATATTTTTATGTACACGTGCAAGATAAATTGAAAAATACAACTCTAATTCTCCCATAATTCCTATTCAATTTTTATCATCTGTTCTTTGATTTCGCTCATGATATCGGGGCTTTCTTTTCTGGCTTATCTTCTGTAAAGTTTTCTGGATTGCCTTCAGAGAAATTTCTAACTTGTTGCAAATACGCAAAACAAAGTTTGCACTTCAGGTAGGAATTCACGTATTTATTTATCAACGATACCAATTTCCAATGAAAATCGCGATCCGGGCATACATGCATTGGAAGAAGCTCCCAATTCACCCCAGAACCGGACTTCAGATCTAATTGATTCGATTCAAGAGGAGTGGCCCCTCGTCCACTAGTTTCCAGGTCAAGGCCAATGGGCTGCTGGGCTAGATCAATCATGGGTCCAACACGGTCATCCAGAGAAGAAGCAACTTCCGCCCTTGAAGCTCAGCTCAGTGGAGGTGGGCCGGTTCCTTTTGTTCTTAGGACCAACCTGAATAGCGGGTCGGGCTAGTCTTCTCCGGGTCATAGACCCAAATTGAGACCAACGGGTTTAAGGACAAATTTCTACCTGGGTTTTCAACCCAGTTTCCTGCCTTATGCCTTTCCAACCACCAAAGCCCGATGACCCACTCTATATATCATCGGCCGATGGACCGAAAATATGACTCATCAACCAACAACTCACTGGACTTGAAAACTGTTCCAGTTTGGCTCGAGATTTCCAGTGAGCTCTAGTAACGAAGGACAAAAGCGAATTCCACGACGAAACTATAGCTTTTCCAACCAACGACTAGCTATAACGGTATTGGCACAATTGTAACCAACTCGTTCGGACATAGATTAGGAACCGTGTAGCTCCCAAGGTTGTGGCTAGACTTTGATCAACTGAAGAGTCGAAAACCATGTGAGACAATATTTGGAAGATGTATGGAAGCTCGACCGAGCCAAGATCTTCTCGCTCAATCAAGCCTTGCCAGAGTTGAAGCAAGGGAAGCTCTCGGTCACCACTTGCTTCAACAAGCTCTTGGCTCTGTGAAATGAGCTTGAGGTAGCTGAGAACAACTTGAGGGACCCGAGGCGACTCTCAAACAATATCAAGCCATCAAAGAACAAGAAAAAAGCGACTTAAATTCTCCTAATCTTGAATGAGAGCCAATCACCTTTCTGGTCGTAGATCCTCGCAATGAAACCCATCTTGCCGATCGGTTGAATCTATTAACTGGCCGTCCAATAAGAGAAAAACATCTAGCCACGGCTGAATATGTGCAGGTGGGAGAGAGCATGACACTTGCTGCTCCGGCGAGACCATTGCAATGAACTCCAGCAGCCCTTGCATCTAATTTTTGGTGCCTAGATTTCACTAGGAAGTGGAAGGAAACCCTAGAGGGTTTCGGACAGACAGCCCAAATCAGAAGCAAGGAAGCAAGGGTTCGAGGGCTATTATTTGCCCATCCATGCGGCCAAATCCTATTAGCCCATATCAAGCCACATTAGCATCGGCTTTTAAGCCATCCAATGGTCAACGGAATGCCACAGAATGCCACGTCATCATAGAAAGGAGGTTGTCAAAATTTTAAAACAAAAGATATAGTATGTGAATACTGCAAGTGCTCACATTATAATATTGATACATATTGGAAATTACATAGAAAGCTGAATGATAAAGAAAAAAAAAAGGGAGAAAGAATTCTCTACTTAACAGGTTCAGCACAAGGGACTAAAGGGCAAATCAAACAATTACCCAAGATAAGTACAAAATATCATGATGGCTCTGAGTCAATTAAGAACTACTGACAAGATTGCGAGTTTTTCAAGTACCGCTTTTTGCAAGGTAAATTCTATTTCAGTTGATACATAGATAATTTATTTAAGTGCTAGTGACTACATAATATGTAATTGACAATTTTTTTTCTCATGTTCACAAAAGACCCCACTTAGCCGTATCGGTACATCTTCCAAATGGGAATATCCCTTATGTCACTATTGGCATCGTTTATTTTAGTCAATGTATTATCCTTAAGAATGTCCTCAAGAAAGGAAAACACTAAGATCGAATAAATACAAATTAACTGAGATTCCATTTGCTGATGTTTAAGTAACTTTTGTCATGTAATTTTCGGAAAAATTCACTACCAATGTAATGAAAGTTAATTAGTATATTAAGAAATGTCTACAGTGGAGAATTTGACTGAATTAGTTAGTTAATACTTATAAAATAAAAAAAGTTAATTAACTACCTTCCGGAATTACCAAATGCTACTTTTGTAATTGAGAAATTACTAACGAGTTCAAAAAGGTTATGTTGACTAATTAAAAGATCTTCAAGTCGGAAAGCACCGGGGTTTTCTTGATCGGATTGCTCAACATGGGTCTAACAAGGTAGAAAGATCCGGTTTTTTTTTTTTTTTTTTTTTTTCGTGGAATTAGAATACCTACATCCAAAGGATCCCTGGAATGTGCGGCTCTTCTGGACTGGAACACACACTCTTTTTTGCTGTCTGGAACATCCAGCTCTTGTGCAATATGGTTGGAACATCGATCCTATGAATTCGTCTTAGTCGAAATACCGAATCTGGACGGAATATGATTTTGGATGGTCATCCTTGCAGTTGGAACATCAAACATACTCTCATTTGCTTGATCAGCTACATGAGGGCGTGGTGGTGGGAGCGCTTTCTCTCAAGACAACATTCCTAGTACTTTGGTTCTCTAGCTATTTCCTTCCCAAAATGGCTTGATAAAAAAAAAAAAAACATTAAATGGACTCATTTTATGAATGATTCGATGAATAGAGTCAATGAAAAAGTCAAATCTACAAGAAAATTTGCATTTTCTTAGCAGGATTGGCTGAGGGTTGAACTATTTTTTTATATGGAATTGACATGATTTATGAGACTCTCCACATATAATGACTATAGAATTCTCTCCTGCTTAGACCAGCCAAATTTAGCTAGCTTCCTTGTTTTTTTTTTTTTTTTTTTTTTTTTGGGGTCAATTACAAGGCTTGGAAGACTCTTGCTTTAATTTCCATCAGCCTTTACACCGGGTTGCGAGAGAGCAGCACAAGCGTCAAGCTTAGGTGAAACGTTGGAGTGCTGCATCCAAGTCCCAGATGGTAAGAGTTGAGTAGTCAAAAGCAACATCATAGATTATACATTCTTGATTTAATTAGCATAAGCATGTCGAATATACTGTGAATGAATAAGGATCACCTTGAGGCTAGATACTTACGGTAATTACCCCCCAACGTGGAGAAAGATGCGTTCAATACTGGGTAGGTAGGTCGGATGCTTGAAAGAGGTAATTAAAAAAAAAATGTTCATTTCCAAAAGTAAAACGGCTGTCGCCCCTGGTTTTGGATCCCATCACATTAGAAGCCAAAAACGCCAGAGTAATATTATTCCTTTCTTACTTTTCTGAGAAACAATACTACTTTTTGGAATAAATGGAAAGTCGACGGATTCCATTAAAGATTGCCGTGGAGATGAAGCATTAACAGAAGCCGTCGATTGATAACTCGGTCTTGGATTCTCCTTCATTTCCAATCAAACCAGCATAAAAGAATCGCTCCCTCATCGCACCCGCAACAGGTGTGCGGCCGAGATGCTGTCCTGACTCCTTAATCACAACGTTAAGTAGATGATCCAGCACACAACCGCGCAGGATCTTCTCCTTCGGCCTGTTCTCGGTCGACGTCATCGGGTTGACAATGAGAGAAAAGCACCTGACAGTGTCCCCCAACTTGAGTGGGTTCTGATGATCTGATGGAGAAGGGAAAACGACGACAAGGGACTGATGGCAGATGGATAACTACGGAGACTTTGTAGGAATGTTGTTTTCAGTCTGAACGCGCTCGTTATTATAAGACGCCATGTACGATAATAGAATATGAAGGAGCTTCTTTTTGTTAAAATAGTAGGAATGGGCCAACATGCACCGTCCCTCTTTTGACCTTTTCGTTTTGTTAATCAATTATGAAAGCGCGCTTCATTTTCGCCACATTAACCTTTTGCAAAGCTTTGTTCCTAGTCGGGATAACATCATCGTTAACTTTTTGCAAAGCTTTGTTCCTAGTTGGGATAACATCATGAAAATCCTAAAACTGATATATCATTGAGATATTTATCCTAATAAACTCCAGATTAGTACAGTTTTGATAAATTTATTCCTATATTTTTCTGCTAAATTTGACTAATATCATGAAAATATACAAACTGATACTTAATAAAAAAATCTAAAATTGATATATCTATCAACTATTACGTGACATTCGAGTTAATAATTTAATGGTAAAATTCAATGGAAACTAATGAATGATAAATTTGTCATAGATATACTAATTTAAATTTTTTAATAGTCAAAAAATCAATTTAAAATAAATTTGTCACAAATATATCAATTTGAGTTTTTTTTTTTTTTTTGGATTTTGTAGTATCAGCCCTAAATAGTCGGATTGTTTGTCATTTTTCATCACGTAGGACTTTGATACCACGCTTTAAAAAATTGTCTAGCAAGGATCAACCATGAAGACCCAAATCTCAATCTTAAGGGGAGTAGGATCGATAGAAAGTTGACAGGCACGCGGAAAAACTGACATCCCAACCGGGAGTACTTTGGTACCACGCTGTTTGGGCCATTATCTTCTAAACTTGCAATTGGTTCAGTAATAGATCCACAGTAGTACTTGGAGTTGACTTGCCCGGGTTAACTTTTTTTTTTTTTTTTCCCCTACAAATCGATGAGTAGTTAGAAGACTATCCGCCATTTCAATGGTGTCGGACGTGCAATGTGAAAAATTACACGGTTCGTACACCTAATATTCATCCAAAATAGTGACATTCCGTCTCATGGAAAGAACCCACAGATAGCAACTAGGGAAAGGAGGCGGTGCTAACTCCAAAGAATGAATTGGCAACCTGACCAGCTCGTTGGGGTCTACCGATGACCTCTTTTTGTGTACGTGCGTTATCGTACTCTGGATGAAGATGCTCTCAAATTCTTTTACCGGTCTTTCCGGTGTCCAGTTAACAAGGAAATGAATCCAGACGTCCCAAAGCACCAAACGTGCAAGGAAAACTCCTCGCCAGTTGCACATCACCCACCAAACACGCCGAGAGAAACACTATAAACACCTGTCTCTGTCGCTCCACTCAAGCAATACCAGGCCTTATCTCTCTCTCTCTCTCTCTCTCTCTCGAAAAGCAAGGGAAAGAAAGCGCGATGGCTTCCAACCAGGAAGCTGGGAAAGAGATGGAATTAGCAGTGAAGCCGCAAGAACAGCTTCTTCATCCTCGCAGGTGCGGGCGCGTAAAGCGTCTCATGTTAGCCTATTTGGTCCGAAGGTTTAAAGCCCTTGTTGGTAAAACGTCATGCTCTGCTCCCGGCAGCAACGCAACGTACATTCCCCCGTAAAGTCACAAGTGCCTTCTCTTACCTTCGATTACGTGCTGGGGTCGTGAACAAAATCATCCTGGATCGCGGTATAGTGTACGTCTGTGGTTGTGTTCTGCTTGAGCAGTTGTAGTAGTGTCTGAGCTGGAAAATGGCTGAGTGTTTTCAGGCTGATGTTCTGTTATCCCATCCTATATGTGTCTCCACAGTGTATGGATATGGACCATAATTCATGTTTCGTTTTCCCATTTCCGCGTACGCCATCATTTAAATGAAATGCGTGAATGTTTTTGGTCAATATTTTTGCAATCGTGATATCTTCTGCTACTTGTTCTCAACTTTTCACTGGTTCTGTTTTACCTATACGTCTGCGTCCCATAACCCTCGGTGATTTGAGCGATCGAATTCGGAAAGTGAGGTCATCTAGGGTTCCGACTCAAAAGTGATAAAAGAGATCCATAACTTACACGCGCCGACCTGGGCGTGCTTGTTATGTATCGGTGTTAATTAACGTGCAATGCCATGTCCGATCAAAAGAAAGAGGAAAAGTTATCTCAAAAGTCCTATACCTATTGTACAATGGCCAATTAAGTTTTATCTTTTAGTTGTGCTAATATAGTCCTAAACCTTTTGATGATATGCCAATTTGGTCATAAACCTTTTAATGATTAGCCAATTTAGCCATTTCGTCTAATTTTGCCCGAAAATTGCTGATGTGATGGTCTAATTAGTGTTGACTATTCTTTATAACACGGTCAACATTGATATGAACAATTTTACAATTTAAAAAAAAAAATTATGAATATTTTTTTTTTTGGGTGAAGGGTAAGAATATATTGAGCTTTAATTTTCTCTTTTCTTTTTCTATCTTTTTCCCCCCTTTTTCCCCTTTTTCCTCCATCAACGGTGGCTAGAGGAGGCCGTTGATGGTCAAGGGAGGTCATCAGCCCAAGGCGAGGGCGATGAATCATTGATCTCGTGAGGGTTGTCCTCACCAACCCAAGCAAAGGCAGCCCACACCCACCTCGATGAGGGCAACCCTTGCCGACCCAAGCACGAGCATCCTTCGCCTAAGGCCAACAAGGGCAACCCTCACCTGAGGCTAGTAGAGGGAAAAGGGGAAAAAAAGGAAAAAAAAAATTACAAATCTTTTTAAAAAGGCAAACATTGTCCACGAAAGCACTGGCTGTGTCATGTAGTGGTTTCCAACAAAAATTGATTGAGATGACTAAATTGGCAAATCGTTAAAATGTTTAGAACTAAATTGGCAACTTATCAAAATATTTAGGATTAAATTGGCACAATTGAAAGGTTTAAGATTGAATTAGCCATTGTAATATAGGTTTATGACTCTTTGGATAATTTTTCCAAAGAAACATTATTGTATGTAATTACCAAATCTTAGTAAAGTAATTTTAGCACAATTGAAAGGTTTAAGATTGAATTAGCCATTCTAAAGACAAGTCTTGTCCTCCGGAAATTACAAGGAATCAACTAAATGGACCAACAAACACGTCCACACCCGGAGGTTTATTATAATCAAGTAAGACCAAAGTGCTTGATTAGGCTAGCTACCATCATTTGCATGGAACCTGGGAACAAGTTTTGCCGATACGCCGTTTCGCAAGAAACTTGAGACTCATCTGATAACTAGTCTGTTTCTTGATTTTTTATGTTCTTTTGTTCCCGAAACATGAATAAAATAGAAATCTGTTTGTATATATTAGTTAATTTTCTATTCTCCAGAATATATTAGTGGCCAAGGAAGAAATTTGTAACAGAAATAAAAAGTAAAAAAAAAAAAATCTATATTTTTTATTCTTGAAAAAAAAAGAGAGAAACAAAGCCACTTTAGAAAAACAAGCTCAGCAAAACCTAATGCTCATTTTTGTAAAATTGACACAAACTGAGAGAAGACGTCTTCTTCACAAGTAGAGCATGGGCTCCTCTTTTGTTTTTTCCCACAAAAAAAGAAGAAGAAAAAAAGAAGGCGGTTTTATGAGCCACTGATATGTTGATTGTTAACCTCATCTCTTGAAAATGGTTGTATGTGGTAGCCAATGTTGGGTGGTTACAATGTTATGACTATATTATGCTTTAATGGAGTATGCCTAAGAATTCAATATGCCTAAAATTCCATGACTTTGTGTTTTCGACTTTTGTAATGTTATTTTTAAATACTTGACAATAGTTCTGTTAATCGTTTAAAGGTCATCTAATTCTATGTCATAATATATTCTGATTATATTTCTTAGGCCATGCCATTCTCTCATAATGAACCAAAGACGGTATATTTTTTAAAATTTTAAAAAGCACGACTTTAGGATTCTAATTCCACCTTCCTCTTTCAAGAACTTTATATAAACAACTATAACTGGGACATAAATGTTGAAGTGCTTCAAAAATACAAGAGAAAGTTGTCTTCTTCAAAAACTTTCGGCAAATAAATCAAGCTAATGAAAACAAATGCCAGAGTTTATGACGTATGTATGGACTTATACTAATTAGAATCTATTAATGCATTACCATTTGTCTTGTGTTTATAGCAATCGCCATGGATTTCCAATGTCATTTGTTTGAAGGTTTGATGAGTTTATGCAAATAAGGGCGCGCATAATAACCATTTTACTTTTTGTCAGATCTATTTTTATGTTCTTGAGAACAAAATTTATAACATAAATCAATTTGATAACGCAATATCATTTTTCTATTTCTGTAACAAATTTTTAGTCTAAAAATAAGTTTGGAATAGAGATGAGAAGTAAAACAGAATTAATTCTCCCTCTTTAATATCAGTCTCTCTTCGAAACTCCTCCACAATAACCTTAGGACAGCAGTAAGCATGTCCTTGCTCAATTAGACTCCAACTCCGTCCTCCTCATCGACCCTCACTTCACAAGGCCCTCATTGAGGCTCCTCCTCCTTGTAATGTCCTCTTCAGCCTCTGAGAGACAAGCCTACCTGTGCCTCCTCCTGGTTGATGACGATGATCCTCTTCAATCACTCTCTCTTTCTCATCTTTGTTTCATAGTTGTCCAAAGGGCTTGAAGTTTGATTTTTGCGTTTGTGTTGTAGCTTCCATGTTCTGCTTTGGAATTTCCTCGACGCTTCTATCCCCACCTCAAGCTTTTCACGCTTCTTTGTGGTGAGCTTCTCTTCCCTTGGGCATGGCCGCCCTCGAGGGCCTTAGTTGAGCTCAGCCCTTGCCAAATTTGGGCAAGGGTCGACTTGCTCGTGGCTAGTGCCGGCGAGGGTCTAGGCGAGGTCACCGGGTCTTTGCTAGAAAAAAAGAAAAGAAAAGAAAATTAAAAAATTAAAATTAAAATTATCTTTAACAAAAATATCCTTATTTGGCTAGTGATTAGCAAGATCATACCCTTATTTGAGACTAACATGACCACTGCAGGCTCTTATTTGATAAAATGTGCGCTTTAGGTCCTTATTTGAAAAAGCCCTTATTTGAAAATTTCCTAATTTTTTATATAATTTTTTATGTGGAGCCTAATTGACATCACATTAGCGCCATGTGTTCTTGAATTATATTTAAAAAAAAAATGTTAGGTTAGCATTTTCAATCTTTCAATCTTTCAATCTAGAGAGCGTTAAGGGAAGAACTTGATTAGACTAATTGGAAAAATTTGAAGACTTAATTACGTATTTTTTCAAAATTTTTGACTCAACTGTATTTTTACTACAACTTTGAAAACTTCCGGTGCACTTATGCCCCAATTTAAA
The DNA here is from genome assembly GCA_016097615.1 of Eucalyptus dawsonii. Classification (NCBI taxonomy): domain Eukaryota; kingdom Viridiplantae; phylum Streptophyta; class Magnoliopsida; order Myrtales; family Myrtaceae; genus Eucalyptus; species Eucalyptus dawsonii. The sequence goes on from CM027878.1 coordinate 78,881,349, forward strand.
ATGATTGATGTTTGATACACAAGTTGTGTAAAGTCTTTCTTACATAAGTCATTTCCATTGATCATTAATATAGAAAATTATGCTTTCGATAATTAAATAGCATATCTATATCAATGATGATAGAAGTAACTTTCCTTTATCAAATTATATTTCCCTGTGGGTTGGGTTCCTTTCGTTCAGTAACTTTCTTAAATGAATCATAAATTTGTAGATACTGTAGAGAGTGCCAATATTATCTTAATTTATAATATATACATTATGACAATACAAAAAAGAAAATGAAAAAAAAAGGAGCATTTATTGGAAGGAAAAACCATTTACCGCGCGCTCCGTCAAAATCACTTCAAACAGAAAATCATCGATCACCAAGCAGCAACAAGCTAACTGAAGACACTGCAAAAGGGAGGACTAATTAGCACGGCAAGAAACATTGATTTTAACGATATATTGCACTGTGGATATAGGCATTTTTTTAAATGTCCCTCGTGAAAAAGGGACCTTTTTTTCGAAAGGCTTATTGTGTAGCTTTATTAATGATGTTAGAAAGATTAGAGAGTCCACTGCAAATGTAAAGAAAATTTTACATAAGCAGTCTAATCAACCGTTGATTGAGGATTTGATTAACTAATTAATCTCTCACCAACCATCCAATTAAGGGTGCATAAGGTTACTTATGAGATGGAGGAGACGATACAGATACTCCTTTTGCTATCCGGAAGATCAAGCACTTGTGCAATACACTCCTTTTGTCCCAGTTGTAGTACCGAGTTTCAACCGAATATGATTCGATCATCAAACAAAGTCTCATCTGCTACAACACGCAATGAATACTAATCTAAGCTTGCACAAGGGATGGTGGTGGAAGCACTGTCAACTCATGCAGAATGACATTCCTAGTACTTCGGTTCTCTAGCTACATATTGCTACCTTTCCTGGCCAGAGTGACAGGACATGGACTAATTTGATTTATTATGAGCCGGATGGAATCGACGACATGGAAATTTGCATTCTTTTAGTCGCACACGGCACGGGTTGAACACCTTTTTAATATGTGATTAACATAATTTATTAGACCCTTCCCCATATAATAACTTCTTTCTATAGGACTCTCTCTTTCCAAGATGAGCCAAGCTAGCTAGCTTCCTTTCTTCTTCTTCTTCTTCTTTTTTCTTTTCACTGACAAGATTTCGAGGACTCCTGCTTCAACTTCGGGCATCTAGACCAAGTGAAAGTGGAGTCATGGGAGAGCAATAGAAGCGCTCTTGTACTCGTAGGGGAGACAGTGGAGTGTTGCATCTCAGATGGTAAGGGTCTTATAGTCAAAAGCATCACTGTCACTAGTACACTCTAACCCAAGTAGTACAGGACTCGTGGAATACGGTAAGAATTAACAAGGATCACCTTGAGGCTATATACCCATGGTTAACTGATGGTGAAGTAGTGGTGTGAGAGAAGCGAAAAGAAACTCTCATCCCTGGCATCAGGTGAGTCTAGGAAGCCGCAAGGGGGGAGATCCGAGTCGCGGAGCAAAGGTCCCCAACCAACGCCGCTACCGGCCGGAGGACAACTTGGACAGTAATTTTCCTGTAAGACAGGGCAACGCAACATACCCACAGGGTTACCTAGCTTGAACTTGTGAATATATGAAACAACACAAATTGAAAAGAAGGGTTTATTTTGGGCTTAATTGGGTTTTTCAGTGTAGCACCCTTTTTTGGCCCATCCATATACATTGCAGGCCCTAGCACCCAAGGATAGGGCCTAGGGGCTATACCGAATGAATCTGAATTGACTTTTGTTTATTACCGCTCCACTACATAATTGAAATTACCATCTTATGAGATTTGTTGAGCCTCATAATTTTAGAATTATTTGTTGGGTCTGGCTTTTAGAAGAAAACCTACATCCTTCAATCAATAAGATAATTAGAAACGGTCAGACAACAAAGAGGAGACGACACAGTAAATTCTCTAGGTAACTTTACAAGTAATGTACACATTATTTGGTCTGGCACTTATTTTGGCCGAAGCTACAAAATGGATCTTCTTAGATTAGCATTGGCCATAAACTGGTTGGACATTAGATCAAGAGTAATTACTCGATGTGGGGGAAGAGTGATTGAAATCTTGTAAAAATAACTTGGATGCTCGAAAAAGTAAAAAAAAAAAAAAAATTGGAAAGAGGTTGACTTAAGAGGCTCGTTTTTGGGGATATGTATGTGGCTTGAATTATTGGGTTAGTTATGGTACCTGAGTTTATGTAGATCAAGGATTCCATGAAAAGCCAAAAACCCAATTAGGATATTATTTCTTTAAACTTAATTAAAAAAGAAGCCGAACTTTATTTGTGTGACTGCTCGGAACGTTTTCGGCCCAATTTTGTCGGCTCCCTTGTCATTTTCCTTGATTTATTTAGTGAAGGTACGAAAGCTTACATTGGCGGGAGCAACGTTTAATGCATGTTTTTAAGAAGAAGTATCAACACTTGGAGTTTACTTAGAAGAGGAAGTTGCTGCAGGTTAGGTCCTCTAGTTAAACTGTGATCCAAAAGAAGAGGAAGGAAAAAAATAAAATAAAAAAGAGACAAATGAGGTTATTAAGTTATTAAATTTGTGTCCACGATAAGATTACTGTGTGGGTGTTGAACTTTGGGAAATTGTCCAAAAAGTGCTAAACCTATTACACTTTTGTTGATTTAGTTATAAACTTTTTAATTTTTTCAATTGAGTACTAAATATTTTCATTTCTTGTTAATTGAGTCAATCTGGCCAATTTTAGTCGAAAATTATTGGCGTGGAAGCCGGTGGTGCTATATGGGGTATTAACGCTGACGTTAACAAATTTTAATAATATCTTTTTTTTAATTTTTTACTATTTTTTTCCTTTTTCTCTTTTTTTCTTTCTTTTTTTTTTTTGTTTCTTCTTCTTCCTTTTTCCGATTCGACTGGCCTCATTCGCTACATGCGAGGCGTGGTTGGGTGAGGCTTGGCAAGGGTCGGCCTCGCCCAGGCAAGGTCGCCCTAACTTGGGTGAGGGTTGGCCTCACTTGATCTAGGTGAGATCAGCCTTGTCTGGCAAGGCAACCTCACCAAAGCTGGCAAGGGATCCCTCACTAGGACTCACCCCAAGTCTCGCTTGGGCGAGGGCGAGCCTCACCAAGGCTCACCCATGCCCAGCTACACCTCACCTGTAGCAGGCGAGGCCAGTCAGCTCTACATGGCTAGTGGCCGACCACTGGCAAAAGGAAGAAGAAGAAGCAAAAAAGGAAAGAAAGAAAAAATAATAAAAATTTTAAAAAAAGATTATTAAAAATTATCCGTATCAACACCGATAGCCTTACGTGGCACCATTGGTGTCTAAGTCAGCAATTTATGGTCAAAATTAGCTGGATAGACTCCCTTAGCAAGAATCGAAAAAAAATTTAAAACTCAATTGGTAAAATTGAAAAGTTTTTAGTATTCAATTGGCAAAAGCGCAATTGGTTTAAGACTTTTTGGACAATTGTCCCATTGAACTTCATACCATTTGAAGATTGGCGTGAGGGTGCAATGGTCAAGAATGATTTATGACATTAATTTAAGAAACGACCCGACAAAATCGATAAGTACATGAAGAACAAGTCATATCAAGTGAACATCCGTGGGACATCACAGATCAATTTCCACAAAGTAAATCGGTTTTTCAATTTCTTGTCGGAGAAGCAAATGCACGACGACATGAAACGCAAATTGTGGAATACGAATGCTCATGACTTACTAGAATAAAATAAACGGAAGTCGTGGGAAGGGTCAAGCACACAACGTATTCGAGTTGATGTGGAGGAAAGGAAGCGTGGATTGACGCCGTCAAGTACTTAGACCGCTTGGGGATCCTTCGAGGAACCTTCGGCTTTGCTGCCTGGTGGATACAGAACATCAACCGAACGCCAGAATCAAGAGTCGCTCTGTCGGTCGAGGACATCCTTTTCCCTAATCGTGACAAGATCTAGAAGTACATCAGCCGGTACCTGTTGATGGGTGATCATTGGCCCTTTTTGTCGAGGTCGTCTCATTGACCATAATGGGAAAGGACTTCATATTTCCCAAGGCAAACTCAGGTCTAATCTTATTCAGATTTTGTTATGTTGGGAGAATGATCGAAAAAACTGTTGAGAATAATGATTAGAGACTTAGGTTTCATTTATAAATTGTGTGAAGTACATTATTTTTCATGTAGCAACTTTTTTTCCCTGTGACTCATTTTGTGAAGAATCAGATCGATTGTTATTTTTTTAAGCTTGCAAAATCATTTCACTTAGCATGTTACGAATGCTTTGGTACCATGCTTTTTATAAATATTTGAGCATTGCCAAGGATCAACCGTGAAAACCCAATCTAAATCTGAAGTGGAGTATGCCTCATTGAAAGTTGAAATGTTGTGAAGAAACCTAAGCTATTTGTGCCGTTGAGGTCAAGACTCGCCCTTGGTTTAATAATAGGTCCATCGCAACACGAGAGTTGACATGTCCGTGTAATTCCTTTTTCCATACATTCCATGTTTCCGACCGTTGAGATGAACCGTTTAGTTACTTTTTAAAAATAAAACTATCCACCATCTCAACATTATCAGAAGATTTACACGGCTTGTGTACCCAATATTATCCAAAACAAAACCATCAATTTAGATATGAGATGTGTAAAAAAGGGGTTACACCGTCTGTGTACCTACTATTTTTCCATAAAACGAATTAGATTCTTCTCCAGGGTCTATGGTTTCGCCACGTAGTTCTAGTTCCAACTAGAAAGAACTAAGAAAGAACCCACAGACTAGGTAGGCGCGGACTGCGAAGAATCGCTTGCGCACGTGAGCAGGCCGTTAATCTCGATCGACAGACTTCTTTCTTGGTGTTTCCGTTGACGACCGCCTTTTAGAATAATTCAGAGATGTACCGAACTAATGTAATCGATAATCAAAGTGACGGCCGAGGTGATGAATTGTCTTTCTTAGTCGTCATACGCATTTTCGTTAACCCTTCTTTCTGTCGAAGCGGGAACCTTCAAGGAAACTCCACCAACACGCACATTCCACCGTCCAGACGACCGAAGACTAACGACCATATGTATAAATTCCCCATCTCTCCGCCCGACAAGACCAGGCCTCATCTATCTCCCTCCTCCCTCCCTCCCTCCCTCTCTAAAAAGCACGACAAAGAAAGGCCGATGGCTTCCATGGCTTCCATGCAGGAAGCCATGAAAGAGAAGGAATCAGCAGTGAAGGGGCAAGAGCTGCTTCTTCATCCTCCCCGGCGCGGACGCATAAAGCGTCTCGTGTTCGCCTGCTTGTTCCGCAGCTTCAAAGCCCTTGTGGGTAAAATCTTCGGCTTTCTTCTAGGCCGCACCGCCACGTGCGCCCCTGCATCAAATCACAAGTTACCTCCCCTGTCATCGCTTTCTCGTTGGGGTTGGAGGAAGAAATCATCCTAGACCGCTCGATAGTGTTTATGGTAGTAGCGTTCGGTTCCTGAGTTCCTTGTCTTGTTCTGCTTTTGTAGTAGCTTTCGGCGGGAAAATGGCTCCGTCTTTTTCATCTGATGTTCCTTAATTTCATCCGACATCTTCCGTCACTTGTTTTCAATCCTTCGCTGGTTCAATTGTACATCGTGTCTTGGTGATATGAGCAATCCATCTTGGAATCCCCTTCGGATGAAAAGGGGTATTTCCCACGGGGCTCTCCCGGTTCACAACCTCCCCTTTTAGGGGGGTAGGGATCCCACCTTGGATTCCTGCGATGCCTTCCCCAGGGTTGCCTAGGCGCGGTACAAGAAGATGAAAGGGGTGTTTCCCTCCCGATTCCCGGTTCACACGCCCCTCCCCCCCTTTTGGGAGGGGGGATGCCCCTTTCATCTTCCTATACCGCGCCTAGACAGCCCTGGGGAAGGCATCACAGGAATCCAGAGTGGGATCCCTACCCCCCTAAAAGGGGGGTTGTGAACCAGGAGAGCCATGTGGGAAATACCCCTTTTTACCCGAATGAGATTCCATTGAAACGGGAAGCAGCTTAAGGTCATGTTTAGGACATGTCTGATGTTCTTTAATTTCATCCGACATCTTCTGTCACTTGTTTTCAATCCTTTGTTGGTTCAATTGTACATCGTGTCTCAGTCATATGAGCTATCCATCTTGGAAAGCCACGTCATCCTATGGTACTACAGGCTCGATGCATAAGAGAAATATGAATAATATGTCTTGTTCGGCCTTTTGGGCATGGTATTTGCTTTGTTAGCTTCCAAATGGCCATATTTTTGTTTGTATCAGTCCCAATCAGCATCAGTTTTTGACAGTTTAGTATAGGAAAAAAAAAACAAGAAATCATATCATTTCAATTCCAATTGGGTACCTTACCCCAAAAAAAAAAAAAATCCAATTGGATATTAGACAAGAAACCGAGAGAAATGGAGGAGGAAGACGAGATTGATCGTCATTAACTCCCATCCCCCCCCCCAAAAAAAAAAAAAGAATAAGGAAAATTGATCCTGATAAATTTGTGCTACATTAATTCATCACCTATGGGGAAAGTTTATATCCACGTGCGGTCGATGTTGCTTAGAAGGTACAAAGGCAGGTACAAAGGCACCCAAAACTCGCGGTACGATTGGACTCGGTTGACTTTTCCAGAGATAAAAAAAAAAAAAACTATTAGTTGGAAATAATAATTAGAACTATTCGTGACCTGAGCAGCTCGAGTCAGTGTACCTCACGTGCAAATTAGTTGGCTCGAAATGTTTTTGCAGGCTCAATTGGCCCGACGATCTTATGGGCCCAAGTAGGTCCATACGATTCAGTGGATGATATTTGTTAGATCTATACGATCAGGGTACAGCAAAAGTCACCATGACTAATGATCCCACGAAAAGCCGAAACCCCAAGATAAATATCTTTTTACTTCGTTTATCCCTGCGCAGAATGTTTTGGGCCAAATTATGTCATCTCACATGTCATTTTCTTTGATTTAATCAGTGAAGCTAATGGAGCTTACTCAAGTGGGAGCAATGTTTAATGCATATTTTTAAGAAGTATTATTAACTATTCGGAGTTCACTTGGAAGGGGACTGCGCAGCAGGTTAGTTCTCATAGCTAAACTAAGATCCAAATGAAAATATAAATATAAATGAGGGAATCAATTTACAAAACTTATATCAACAATAAAGTTACTATGGGCGTGTTGAGCTTCATATCCGTAATTTACGAGGTTGTGATTTGATAAGAATTATTATACGAATTCAACTTATAAATAAAGTATGTGGACAAGTGGGTCATATCAGACAAACAACTAGGGAACATCAAATATCAATTTCAAAAACTGAATCATTTTTTGACATTGAAGAGCTGAAAACTGAGGGTTCACTTTGGGCTTGGCTGGGCTTTTCAGTGTGGCACCCTTTTTTTCTAGCCAATCCAAGTATTAATTGCAGGCCCTAGCCCATAGTAATAGAAGTGATTACTGTGTATCTGAATTCACTATAGCCTAGGATCGTTCCAAGACCCAGTTGAAAGTACCATCTTATGAGATTTGTTTAGCCTAATATTTTTTATTATCATTTGTTGAGTTTGACCGTGAGAAGAACCTATATCATTCGCTCAATAAAGATAATTAGTAATGGGTCCGACAAGACGGCAAAGTGATTCAATTAGGAAAGTCTGCAGGACGTGATTAGGAGATGTATGACATGGTAAGTTCTTTAGGGAGATTTGTGATGTATATGTTACTAGTTTGCCAAAGCTACAATGTTTACCTTCTTAGATTGGCAATGGCCATAAATAGGTCAGAAATTAGATGAAGATCAGTGAATATTCAATGTGGAGGACAACATATTCAAATCTTGTGAAGATTAGTTAGATACTTGAAAAAAATTTCAAAAAAATCATTATTATTAGAAAAAGAAGAGTTGGTAAGAGGTTAGCTAAGGCTCTATTTGGTAACACTCCAAATAGTATCTTATTCTATTCTTTTATTCCTCATAACAAAAAATAAATAAATAAATCTATTTGGTCAATTTTTTGTTCCTAAGAACAAAAAATTCTTTTTTTTTTTGTTCCAGGAATATATTTATAACAGAATCAAGAAGTAGAAAAAGTTTATTTTTGTTTTCAGAAATGATTTCAAAATCAAGCTCAATCATTTTCTTTTATTTTCTTCTTTTCTCCTTCTCTCTTCTTCTTCCTCTCAATCGATCGGCGATTACCGTTGCCATCAGTAGTTGTTAGCGACCAACTAGGTGAGGTCCAATGAGTTCACCTAGCTATTGTGAGCCTCTGGCGAGCTCGCCAAACCTTACCCTAGCTTGGTGAGGCTCCGTGAGCTAGCCAGATCTTGCTTATCCAATCGTCAGCCATGGTAGTGGTTGGCGACTAGCCACAAAGGAGGAAAAAGAAGATAAAAGGACAAAGAAAAAGAAAAATATAATAAAAGTATTCAAAATTTAAAAGAAATAAAAAAAATTTAAGGGTCCTATCAAATATTTTTATTTGGGAATAAAAAGTTTAGATAGTTTACCAAGCACCTTCAAATATTCAGAAATTATTCTCCCAAATAAAATAAAAAAAATAATTTCTGAACATAAATTATTTTCGGGAATAGAATGATTATCAAATGTACCGTAAGAGGCTCTATTTTGGGTATCATAAAGTAGTTTGGATTCTCGAGTAAATTGTTGCCTCTTAGTTTATGTATATCAAGGATCCATGTGAAGCCAAAATCCGAATAGAATGTTATCTCTTTCTAACTTAAATAAGAAAGAAGCCCACTTTCTCGGTGTGAGTGCTCGGAATGTTTTCGGACCAATTTTGTCGGCTCACGTGTCATTTTTTCTTGCTTTAATTAGGGAAGCTATGGAAGCTTTCACAAGCGAGAGTAATGTTTAAAGCAAGTTTCTAAGAAGTAGTATCAACCAACTATCTGGAGTTTACTTTATGGGTATTAAATTATTGAATTTGTATCCACAATAAGATTACTAAGGGTACGTTGAACTTCATACCCACGATACCAAGATTAGCGCAAGGGCGTAAGAGTCAATAATTTACGAGATTAATTCATGAAATAACCCAACAAAGTCAATGAGCATGTGAACAAGCGAGTCATATTGAACAAAACATCCACAGGACATCACTAATCAATTTATACAAATTAAGGCTCCCTTTGTTTTGCGAAAATGACTTTTAGGAAAACATTTATCAAATTTTCTAGCGTTAGTCTCATGAAAAATGAACTAATAAAAGAAAACATTTTCCATCAACAAAAAAAGTTTTTCAAAATAGGGGAAAATGCTTTCTGCTTTTCAAGTCGAGGAAAACATTTTTTTTACTCACTCTCTCTTATCTCATACTCTAGCCCCCTCTTCTTTCTTTTTTATTTTTTAAAAATTTCGAATTTTTTAATTATTTTCTTTCTTTCTTTCTTTCCTTTTAATCTTCTTTCTTGGTTGGTCACCCACCATGGTAACGTGGGTAACCGATCATAGGTGAGCTTGTGTTAGCCACTCGCCAAATTGGCGAGCACCAGCATTGATGTCACCCTTGAGCTCACTAGCCTTGGGCCTTACCAGATTGGCAAGTACAAAGAGGAAAATCAAATCAAATTTTCCCTATCAAATAGTAGAAATATTATTAAGTTTATTTTCAAGTTTCAACCAAGCATTGGAAAATATTATTTTTCTCCTGCAAAATGATTTCCTAGGAAAACATTTAATGGGGCCTAAGTCAGTTTTTCAATTTCTTGTATGAGAAGCAAACGCACAACAATATGAAACACGAGTCGTGGGAAGGGTCAAGCAACGGAGTTTGAGCTTATGGGGGGTGGAGGAGGAGGAAACATTGACGGACGCCGTCCAACGCAAGTCCACTTTAGGGATCCTTCGAGGAACCTTCGCCTCCGCCGCGGGTGTGTCCAGGACAATGAACCGAAACCAGAGTCAAGAGTCACTCCCCCGGGAGCCAAAAGGTGGAGCGACGACATTTCAATCAACACTAATCATGTAATGTTGATGGGTGATCCTTGGCCCCTTTTGTCAACGTTGTCTGATTGACAGTTAAGGAAAAGGACATGATTTGCTCCCAAAGGTAAACCCCCGTCTAATCTTTCTGATTCTGCTATTATTTTCCCCCCTTTTTGTTCTGATATAGACAAAGCAGGGAGAAAGAAAGATGACTGTTGAGAATAATGACTCAGACTTAGGTTTCATTTATAAATGTGTGGAAAATATCTCATCTTCCATGTGCCCACTTTTTCTTTTTCTGAATAGTCAGGTCGTATATTATTATTTTAGCTTGCAGAATCATTTCACATAGCATGTTGCCAATGCTTTAGTACCACGCTTTTAAAAATGTCCAAGCATTGGCAAGGATCGACTATGAAAACCCTTTCTAAATCTTAAGTGGAGTCAGGATTTATTGAAAGTTGAAATGTAAATGAAAAAGCCTAAGCTGTTTGGATTATTATGGTTTGGACTCACAATTTGTTTAGTAATAGGTTCATCATAATACTTAGAATTGACATGTCCATGTGAATTTCGTTTTTTCTATACATTCCACGTTTCTTGCCGTTGAGATGAACAGTTAATTATGTATTAATAATAAAACAATCCACCATCTTGCTGGTGTCGGAAAAGTTACACAACCTATGTACCCGATATTTGTCCAAAATAATCCATGTGGATGCCTAATATTTTCCATAAAACAAATTAGAGTTGGTTCCTATACGTATTTCTAGTTTAACAAGAAAGAAGTAAGAAAGAGCCCCATAAATAACAACTAGGAATGATTTGCCACACGCGAGCAGGTCCGTTAATCTCCAGCGACGACTTCTTTATCGGTTTTTCGGTCGACGAGTTTTTTCTCCTGATCGATAATCGAAGTGAACGGGGGAAAGATGAATTGACGTTTTAAGTCGTAACACAGGTCTTTCCGTCGACGACTTAATCGAATTGACAGTATCGACTCCAAGGAACCTTCAAGGAAACCTCCTCCACCAAAACGGAGTCGACCCCATAAATACCCCATCTCTCCACCCAACCAAGCCCAGGCTTCATCTCTCTCTCTCTCTCTCTCTCTCTCAAGCAAGACAAAGGAAGCCCGATGGCTCCCATGCAGGAAGCCATGAAAGAGAAGGAATCAGCAGTGAAGATACGAGAGCTGCCTCTTCATCCTCCCCAGCGCGGACGCATAAAGCGTCTCGTGTTCGCCTGTTTGTTCCGAAACTTCAAAGCCCTCGTGAGCAAAATCTCCGGCTTTCTTCTCGGCCGCAACGAGAAGTGCGCCCCCACGTCAAATCACAAGTCACCTCCCTCGTCCTCGCTTCCTCGTTGGGGTTGCAGGAAGAAGTCACCCTAGTCCCGCTCGATAGTGTTGATGGGTAGTTGAGTTCGATTCCTGACTTCTGTTGTCGTGTTCTGCTTTTGTAGTAGTTTTCGGCTGGAAAATGGCTCCGTCCTTTCCGTCCGATGATCGGTAATCTCGGCCGACATCTTCTGCCGCTTGTTTTCAGTCTTCTACTGCTTCAGCTGTACATAGTACATACTTCGTGTCCTAAACTTGCCACATTGGAAAGCCACGTCATTCTACGGCACCACAGGCTTCATTTCAATTCCTTTACATAAGAAGAAGATGAATATTCTGTATTTTATTTGGTCTTTTCGGCAGGGTATTGCTTTCTGAGCTTTCAAGTGGCCATGTTCTTGTTTGTTTCTGTCGCAATCAGCATCGATTTTTGACATTTAATATAGGGAAAAGGACCATGTGGCCACACATCAATCATTTTAGTTCCAATCGGGAAGGTACTAGACGAGAAATCGAGAAATGTGAGCATGTCGTGCTTCAAAACTTACTTTTGGACGGAGGAGGATGATTTTCATCTACTCCCAAAAAAAGAAAATTGATCTCGATAAATTCAGCTATATTAATTAGCCACCTACAGGAAAAGTATACCTCGAAAGGTACAAGTGTACACTGTACACAATGATTGTGGTATGATTGCACTTGATTGGCTTTCGGATTGAAAGTAAAAAATTGCATCGATCAGTACTAATTACTTGAGCTATTCTTGACTTTAGCGGTCTAACCGTTCAAGGAAGTGCAGCTTACGTGTAGATTAGTCAGTTTGAAATGTTGCAAGTTCAATTGACTCAATGATCATGTGGGGTCCACGCGATCAAACGGACTACATGCACTGGATTTATATGGTCCGAGTATTGCTAACGATTTTCCCTGATTGGGAATTCCATGGAAAGTCAAAAACTTCAAAATAAAATGTTATTTCTTTTTCACTTAGATAACCCACTATTTCGGTGCAAGTGCGCAGGATACTTTGGGCTAGATTTTGTTGGCTCGCGCCATTTTTCTCTGATTTCATTAGTGAAGCTAAGAAAGCTTGGACTATGGGGCGCAATTTTTAATGCATATTTTTAGAAGTAGTTATCAACTGTCTGGAGTTCACTTAGAAAAGGAATCTGCTGCAGGTTATGTCCTCTAGTTAACCTGAGAGCCTAAAAGAAAATAAACCAAAAAAACAGATGAGGTTATTAACTTATAAAATCTAGATTTACAGCAAGACTACTATGGGGCTGTGGAACTTCATGCCCACAATTTGAAGATTAGTGTAAGGGTGTAATTCTCAAGAATGATTTTGAAAATGAACTTATAAAATGGCCTGATTAAATCAATAGGATATGTAAACGGGTGGATCATATCAAACAAATATCCACAGAACATCCCATATCAATTTTAGGAGATAAATTACTTTTCTTATTTCCTATACAAATTCAAATCAACTTGAAAAGCAATTGCATAAACTATATGAAACATGAGTTATTTGTGACAAGTCCATTTAAAATCCTAAAACTTATCATAAAATGCAATTAAGTCCTAACTTTAAAAAATACAATTAAGTCCTAAAATATGTTACAAAAGTGCATTTGAGTCTTAAAATTTTACGAAGTGCAATCAAATTTTAATAATTGTCATATTGGTCTGATCAAGTCCTTTACGTTGATTGTATTTTTTGAAAGTTTTAGAACTCGATTACATTTTCATAACAAATTTTAAAACTTCTTATTCGAGTTATCGGATACTCACGTACATGTCTTATAACAATAAAAATAAATGGAAGAAGTCATGGGGATGGTGTCAAGTTAGGGATTCAAGAGGATGAACCTTCCAGGGAATGTACCACCGCTGCGGTGACCTAGCTAAATAAGAGCCCTCATGAAGTCTACCAAGGACGGAGGGTTCAAATCTGCAGGATGCACGGGATCTTAAGCGTAATGTTGAGGTGGTGGATACTCTGCTAGCAGGATTTGCCCGCTGGCTGCCAACTGTACGGGGTTCCCTGGGTCATCAAAAAAAAAAATAACGTTCAAAACACCTCTGTGTACACGAAGAACGTGTGATCAACCATAATCTCTCTCTCTCTCTCTCTCTCTCTCTCTCTCTCTCATGAACTCCTTGACTGATCTAAAATCCAAAAGGTGGATCGAGAAGATACCTTTTTCTGTTGGCCATTTTTGTCGCCGTCGTCTGATCGAGAATTTAAAAAAAAAAGAAAAAAGAAAAGGAATTGACGATACCCAACACAAACCCAGGTCTAAATATTACCGAATTTTTAATGTTTTCTTCTATAATTAAATAGAGGAGGAGAATGACAAAGGTCGGCTGAGAACCAACGGTAAGAGACTTTGGTCCCATTTGTAGAAATTTGCGGGAAAAGATTATTTAACCCCACGTCTTAATCTCGAGATAACTAAGTATAATCATAGGATAAGTAATAGCTGTCTGTCGGAATAACAGGAAATCGCCCCACCAAATTAGGGATTAGGGCCAATATGAGCCTGACCTTTTAAGCTTAAAAATTTCGTTAATCAATAACGGAAAAGAATTATTTTATTTTCTATGCGCCAACATTTTTCGTGTGATCTTGTTTTCACGAATAATAGACCGGTTCTTGTTTTCTTTAGCTTGCAATATCATTTCACGCGGTAGGTTACGAGTCATTTAGCTGCCATGCTTTAAAGAACACCCAAGTTTTCGACGCGCATTGGCGAGGGTCCACCATGGAAGAGCCGGTCTCTAATCTTGATTAAAATTTCATTTGCCGTGAGAGATAGGAAAAAGAGGCCGTGCGACTGCGAAGAATTTTTGTTCACATGAGCAGCTCCTGAATTTCCATCGGCAACTTCTCCATTGGCATTTCTGTCTATGGATTTTTGTTGAAAACACGTAAATCGCTCTGTCCACATACATTAAAGCACAGGAAAAGCTGTGATGTGAATTGGTGTAACATTATTTTATTTATATAGGTCGCGATATTCTCGGTATCGACTTTAACGTGCTTGACTTCACCGAACTTTTCCGTCCCGTGAAATTTCCATTTTTTCCTTCTACCGGTCTTCCGTTGACGACTTGGTTAAATAAATGCATCGAATGAATCCGCGAACCTTCAAGGAAGCCCTCCTCCCCCACAATCACCGTCCGCCCACCAAACCGTCCGAAGGACTAACCCTAAAACATATAAATAATCACATCTCTCCCACCCAAGCAAGGTCAAGCTTCATCTCTCTGTCTGTCTGTCTGCCTGTCTCTCTCTCTCTCTCTCTAAAAAGCATGGCAAAGGAAGCGCGATGGCTGCCATGCCGGAAGCTATGAAGGAGAAGGAACTAATGGTGAAGAGTCAAGAGCTGCTTCGTCATCCTCCCATGCGCGGACGTGGATGCATGAAGCGTCTTATATTCGCCTGCTTGTTCCGAAGCTGTAAAGCCCTCATCGCTAAAATCTTCGGCTTTCTTCTCCACCGTACCGCAACGTACACTTCGCATCACAAGTCACCGCTCTCGTCTTCGCCTAGACCGCACAATGGCGTTGATGGGTAACTTGTAAGAGTTTTTCTAATGTAGACTACATTAATTGATATTGTAATTTACTATTTTTACGGTTACCGTAAAATATGGTTGGTCTAAGGTGAGATAGAAGGTTTCTTAATTAGTCTAATATGAGGCTGGCTAGTGTGAGCCAAGTTGAGTCTGGCTGTAATGAGGGGGCCTAATTGAAAACTTTATAAATAGTACTCAAATCTCTTCAAAAACCCTAATTCTCACATGTGTCATCACCTAAGGAGCGTTTACCTAACGCTAAACGTGAGGGGGCCGTCTCATTGAGCCAATAATACGGAGGACAATAGAGGAGAATGAATTAATGCGTGGATCCCCTTGATGAGTGGGTAATCCCTATTTTGCTTTCTTTTTATGTTCGATGGATCTCAAAACATGTGTGTTAATTTTTCTACTCAATTATGTGTGTTCTTGTTCTAGTTATGGAGATTTTGGGGTTACGTAATTTGCGTCCAACATGTGGTATCAGAGCAACCATAACCCTAGAACTTGAACACATAAAGTTTTTGCCCTAATTTGTGATTTTCGAGATTTTTTGTTCAATAAAAATAAAATTAAATCACAAATTTGGATTGGGCTTGACGATACGAGCAAGAAGGTCGGTGGCGTGTCGCCGGGGGAGGCCTCACGCACTCCCACACGCAGGGCGTGGCTCGCGCGTGCACTCCACACGCCGCACACTTAGGTGGCGCGTGCGGGGGCGTGGAACGTCGGATCGGCGCGTGGCCAGTGGCATTGGATTCGTATGATCATCCTCTACATCGTGATATATTTATTTTACATGTTTGATGATTTTATGGATGTGAAAATACATTCAAAATCCTAAATACGCGTATTTTTAGTGTAATTTTGCGTATTTTTCTTATATTTTCTATGATTTTGGAAATACAGGTGATGGGTTACTAGTATGTTATCACATAAACATTATGAAGGTGTGATTCATTAATAAAAATTAAAATTTATTGTGAACTGAAGCTGGCTTAATGAGTTACAACCACTATGAGATAGTAACTGACTTATGTATTTAGGTGATGGGATACAATAAATGTTATGAAACTTTTGTTACTCAAGCATACTCTTTTACACACTGGTAACCTTTGAATGATGAATATCTTAAGAACCTATGGCCAAACTGATTATACTAATTAACACATCTGCTGAATATGGGTAATGCATGTTAGTTAAGTCATTGCATATTGTACCTAAACTCATCCGGTCACTGGTTAATGTCCATTAAGTTGAATATTTTTTTTATGGTTAAAGAGTATGATGACATTTATGCAGAGCAATAGAATTTATTGTTAAAGTTTAGATATTTGGTTCTCTAGTTTGAGTCAATTTATAGGCTGCTAGTTGATGCAATGATAACTTGTTACTTAAAATTGGCTAATTAATTAGTTGTTAGCCTTGGAGTCATTTTTTTGCCTTATGAAACTCATGAGTGATAATGGATCAGCTATCATGCTTATCGATTTGGTGCACCTTGTATTACTATTGATGTTAACTTGTGAGAGATCCTTTGGATCGGCATTCTTTTAATGTTGTTCTAGTAATCAGTAATCGGAGTGCATAAGAGATGCTTGCTTCTATGTTATGAGAATTTCTTGTGTTGCTATGATTGGTGATCTCATTAGAATCTGTCTTTCAGATTCGCTATATATATATATGTATGATTAATTTTTATTAATGGATAAAGTAATGTAATTAGCATGATTTTAGTGATAACCTGCCCCTATAACTAAAGTTAAAATCACATGTATATGATGTATGTGAGTAATAAAGTTTATATCCCTGGTATGAGAGAGTTTTAAGGATTCAATCGAGGATCGAGTAGTAAGGGTTGATCAAAATCCAAGGGAAAGTTCAAAGGAAGATGCTACGAGTGCAATTAGGAAGGGCATACCAAGAGATTTTGTCCAAATAAGAATGAGAAAAAGAAGAAGAGCTCGGATGAGGAAAGTATAGCCGACAACATTGACACCAATGATGGGGATGTCTTGTCCATATCATTGGGGAAGGACATCTTTGAAGATTCGTGGATCATGGACTCCGAATGCACTTTTCATGTGTGTCCTCATCGAGAAGCCTTTGATGTGTACAAGGCATATGATGGTGGTTCAGTCCTCATGGGGAATGATATTTCATGCAAGACTGGGTGTTGGAACCGTGAAAATCAAGATGTTTGATGCCATGATTAGAACCTTGGCAGACGTATGTCATGTTCCGAGTCTAAGGAAGAATTTGATCTCATTGGGAGTACTTGAATCCAATGGATGCAAGTACACGGCTCAAGGTGGAGTCTTGAAAGTGATTAAGGGAGCTTTGGTTGTTCTTAAGGGATAGAGGCACGGGAACCTATATCAACTTATAGGAACCATAGTGCAAGGTGGAGCATCTGTGTCCACGGATGCTAGCACGTAGATAGATAACACCTATCTATGGCATATGCGTCTCGGGCATATGGGAGAAAGAGGGTTGATGGAGCTTCACAAGAGGAATGCACTTCAAGGTATAAAAACATGCAAATTAGATTTCTGCAAATTTTGTGTATTTGGAAAACAATGCAGAGTATGGTTCAATGCTGCAACTCATACAAGCAAGGGCATGCTCGAGTATGTACACACAAATGTATGTGATCCTTCACCGGTAAAGTCAAAAGGAGGGAAGGAATTCGTGAATTCATTGACAATTTCTCTCGCAAAGTTTGGGTCTACTTCATGCGACACAAAAGTGAAGTCTTTGAAAAGTTCAAAGAATGGAAAGCTGAAGCTGAGACTTCAACGGGGAAGAAGGTTAAGTGCTTGAGATCGGACAATGGAGGAGAGTACAAATCGACACCATTCATGGAGCTTTGCAAGAATGAAGGGATTAAACGTCACTTCACAGTTCCGGATACGCGCCAACAGAATGGCGTAGTGGAAAGGATGAACTGGACCTTATTAGAGAGAGCTCGAAGCATGAGGCTACATGCGGGACTGAGCAAGGAGTTTTGGGCAGAAGCTGTTTGCATGGGATGTTATCTTGTCAATCAGTCTCCATCAATTTCAATTAAATACAAAATTCCCAAAGAGGTATGGATTGGTAAAATTGTCGATTATTCTAATTTAAGAATATTCGGTTGTCCTACTTTTGTACATGGGCATAGCTCTCGAAGCGCTCGAAATTGGATCCAAAATCAAAATAATGCATATTTCTCGGTTACGAGAAAGGAGTGAAGGGCTACAAATTTCAGGATCCAAGTGAGAAGAAAGTTCTGACGAGTAGAGATGTTATATTCGATGAATCTGCAATGTTGAAGTCAAGCTGCGTGCCACATGCGGCTGTTGAAGAGGAGAGTGATAAATCTATCGTTAAAGTGGAGCTTGAAACCAGAGAATCTGCAGAGAATGGCGAGTTATCCAATGAGGCTCCAGAAGTCAAAGAAACGGTAGAAGTTTCTCGTACCATTGCAACGTGTCGAGGAAGGCACACTCCCAAAGCACCGTAAAGGTACGATTTTGAGGATATGGTTGCGTATGCTCTTACCGTAGGCTCTGGCGATCCAAGCTCCTACCATGAAGCTTTGAAAAGTGATTACAAAGAAAGTGGATGACCGCAATGATGGAGGAGATGGAGTCATTACAAAAGAATGAGACATGGGAACTTATAAAGAAGCCCAAGGATCGGAATGTCATTGGTTACAAATGGGTTCTTCGAAGAAAGGAAGTAGCAACGGAGAAAGAGCAAGAGAGATACAAGACTCGACTTGTTGCTGAGGGCTATGCACAGAAGGAGGGGATTGATTACGACGAGATATTTTCCCCGGTTGTAAAACACACATCAATTCGTGTTTTACTAGCTATGGTAGCTATGTATGACTTGGAGATTGAGCAGCTAGATGTGAAGACAGCATTCCTTCATGATGACTTGGAGGAGAAAATTTATATGGAGCAGCCCGAAGGCTTCAAGGTGGAAAGGAAAGAGGATCATGTTTGTTTGCTCAAGAGATCACTTTACGGTTTGAAGCAATCTCCGAGGCAATGGAATAAAAGGTTTGATTCTTTTATGCTTCGTATTGGCTACATGAGGAGTGTGCATGATTCTTGTGTCTACTACAAAGTTTTGGATGATAAGTCGCTTATTCTGTTGATGCTCTATGTTGATGATATGTTAATTGCTGCAAGAAAAATGAGAGACATTATTTCCTTAAAGTCTCAGTTAAGTAGTGAGTTTGATATGAAGGATCTTGGTGCTGCAAAGAAGATCCTTGGCATGAAAATCTTTTGAGATAGACATGCAAGTAAGCTTTTGGTAAATCAAAAGAAGTATGTTGAGAAGGTCTTTGAGCGATTCAACATAGGTAAAGTTAAACCGGTTAGTACACCCTTATGCCCTGTTTCACATGAGAAAGTTGTAAAGATGTCTCGAGTACCCTATGTCAGTGCAATAGAGAGCCTCATGTATGCTATGGTTTGAAGCAGATCGGATTTGGCTCATGTGGTGAGTCTTGTCAGTTGATACATGAGCAATCAGGGTAAGGAGCATTGGGAAGCTGTTAAGTGGATCTTTCATTATTTGGCTAGAACTGTCGAATTGGGTTTAATGTTCAGTTCCAAGGGAGGATCGATTGATTTAGCAAGTTATGTTGATTCAGACTTCGTTGGTGATTTGGATAGGCGAAGGTCCATCACAGGATATGTCTTTACTCTTGGTGGTGGAGCGATTTCATGGAAGGCAATGCTTCAACCTACTGTAGCATTGTCTACAACCGAAGCTGCGAAGGAGGGAATATGGTTGACTAGTTTGGTCACAAAGTTTGGTATAAAGCAAGAAAGTGCTACATTATATTGCAATAGCCAGAGTGCAATATGTCTCGCGAATAATCAAGTGTTCCATTCTAGAACGAAACACATTGAAGTTCGGTACCACCAAATTTGAGAATTTGTGGATAATGGTAGCATTACTTTGAAGAAAATCCATACTAAAGATAATCTCGCAGATATGCTCACGAAGACAGTTACTACAGAGAAGTTCAAATCCTGCAGGGACTTGATATCTCTCACTCATCATTGAAGTTGATGGATGCCGCACTGATCCAGGTGCAGGCGTGCCTTTGCGAAGGTACGGTGGAGGGAGAGATATATTCCTTTTCTTGGTTCAAGTGGAGGCTCGTGATTTATTCAAGTCAAAGGTGGAGATTTGCTGATGTTGTCTTGAATTCCACAAAATTCAATCGGGAAATCTAGGAAGGCTTGAAGATTTTGAACTATTTGTTTCCTAATATATTTCCTAGGTTTGGGTTTCAAATTTGATAATCTCTTTATGGTGGAATTCCTTTCCTACTAGGTTTAGGAAAGTGGGGATCTAAAGATCTATTTATTCAACATTGTACCTTGTACTCTTGACATACGCTCAACTAATAAATCGTATCTCTCTCCCGTGGACGTTGACGGATCTTTCGCCGAACCACATAAATCACCGTGTTCTTAATTATTCTTGTTTACTTTTCTCATGAGAAAGATAAATTATATGCAATATATATACTTCCGTTCATGCTTTTTTAATTTTCTAAGGACCGGAATCATCATGCGGACAAGTATCATTTATTTTTTATTCCAATTTTGAAGGGAGGAAAGCGACAAGATTGATTATCTTTACTCCTCTGCAACATTAATCAATGACAAATGGGGAAAATTTACTTCCTTTGTCCAGTCGATGTTACTTGAAAGGTAGAGACGTACTAGATGCTGGTCATATTATGTGACTGGACTTAGTTGACTATCCTCAAGGGTCTGGTGATCATTTATGAGCTTGCTGTGAAATCCATATGATTCAAATGTATGACATGCTCTAATCTATATGATTCAATCGGGGCGTAGCCAATTATGTTCCCTTGAATTAGTGTTTTAGACTAAAAGCCCGAGTTGACTTGGTTGGCGTGTGTAATGTCTAATCTGTAGGCTATTTTATGTGCATATTTTGTCTTTCATAAGAAAGAATGACAACGAGCTTTGACAAGGAAATATGTGTCAATTTTCTCGAAAGGTATGTGTCTTAGATTCATAACACTTTGTATGGATCTTGCGACAATGAAATGAACTCGTATTGAAAGCATATAATAGGTGGACTCCTGGGTACGATAGAGAACCACACTAAAGCGATCAGCCAAGATAAGTGGACCTAGACCTTTTGGAGGGACTTCACATAGACGGTTGCGTCCTTCCGCAACACCGCATACGTTGGCTAAAAATTCAACACAAGCGTCAGCTTATGTAAGAAAGACCTCTGACATTAAATGTCAAGAGTCGAAAGAAGCAACTGCGATATATAACCGATCATTAACTCTGATTTAAACTTTTGAATGCTGGTGAGTCCAAATCGATTGTTGACTGACTCAACTTATGGATTCCCCCTCGGATCTCTCTACTATGAAGTCATTAGAATTTCAGGGAGTCATGATTTGCGCAATCATGGATGCTCTAATAATATAATCTTGAATTCGTTCTTCATTTCATGCGACATGGAAGGCAGTGCATGAGAGTAAGTCCATGAGTTCGCACCAGATAGGTCATTGGTCTTGTGCACATGAAGGTGAGAGTAACAGAGATGAGTTGATGAAACGTAGCACCGACATGCCCAAGAAGAGGGAAAGGTGTTTGGTGGGAGTTTCGGGCCCGGAACGAAGGTGTACAGGAAGTTTCTGGGCAACGGCGTAGGAGGTAAAACGTGTTTGAGGGTTCCATGCCAATGACGATGGCACATTAAGTTTTTTTTTTTGGTAACGACGGTGGCACATTAAGTTACCGATCTCTTTCGTCACTTTTGACTATTCCTCTAATTCGATGGGTTTGCTTAATGCCGTGGCCCAAATGGAGTTGAGCACCATTGAAGTATGTTGGTCCAAAAGAGCCTCCAGTTGGCAAGAGGGCAGTAAAGTTGTCGCCTTGTTGATTGGACATGAGCCATGCAAACTGTCGATTTTGGGCCTAAAAAACCTGAGATCCACGACTACGATCACGGACCGCAGGAATTTTTTGGGCGATGATCGCAATGGTGATTTGAAAGAATACATGAATTTCTGAACACATAGCATTTTAGCTTTTGATGATCTAATGTGTGGATGAGAATGTTGCTTTATGACTTATGTTAGCACCTAAAAATCTTTTTCACCGGCCGCGGTACTAGAAGGCCACTGACATTAGGCCGAAGCAGTTGGGCTGACCGCAAGCATCGGTATGGGGCCGCATCTGCACGTTACAAACAAGGGAATCCATCTTGGAAAGTCACGTCATCCTATGGTACCACAGGCTTGATACATAAGAAAAAGATGAATAATATGTATCTTGTTCGGTCTTTTGGGCAGGGCATTTGCTTTATCAGCTTTCGAGTGGCCATATTTTCGTTTGATCATTCCCAATCTACATAAATTTTTGACGGTTTAGTATGGGAAAAAAGGACAAGAAACCATCATGTCGACACGCATCAAATCATTTCGATTCCAATTGAATACTAGACGAGAAACCAATACATACAGGCATGTCCCGCTTTAGAACTTATTCTTAGATGGACAAAGATGACAAGATTGATCATCAAATAACTAAGAGTGCATAGTTCCAAGTTTTGTATTTCAGATTCCATAAAAATTCTACATGGAATCTTGAACTTACTTGTTAAAATAAATTTTTTATTTGTTGGAACCTGGAACATATCCTATATATTTTGAAACTTAAAACTTATCATGTCATAGGTTTTAGGGTCTACCTAGATTCCACATTTATTATTAATTGACCAATTATAGGGGATTATTACCTTTAACAGCCGTCACTTGTTGCTACGATTTACTTACCATTTATATTTAGACATATGAAAAATATGAAACATTAATAAAGTAAAAGTCTTAATAATAAAATGGAAGTTGGACTAATGGTTTTAGATTATACACTAATTATCGAATGCCATAGAATACCATATGATTACGTGTTCGTGAAATTCTAAACGTAAGTGCACGTGTCGAATAAGTAATATAATTATGAGAAAAAGTATCGTCCCACGGAGATCGATGATTAATAAACCAATTAAATACTAAAATAGACTAATTCTAAAATTTATCTAACAGATCAAAATATAATTAAGAATAAATTAAAAATGAAAATTGTAGACTAAATGCAGTAAATCAATAAGATAAATATGTTAGAGCATCCGATTTCACCATAACCACTAGATATGAATTTCATATTGTTGTGAATATAAGAAAGATATCAAACATGTGATAGCGAAATTTCCTAACCTATTTACTATCCTATCTCTAGGTATAGCAAACCTACTCAGCTTATTAATCCACTATATCTCTATGTGAATTAAAATAAACATGAGTGCATTAACAACTATGAATATTCCCAGTTTACAATGAGTCTTTTGGATCACCTTATCACCAAAAGTTATATAAATAATGCGGTATATTTCTATCCACGTTTAATTTATGGTTATACATTATAATGAACAATTGCATATTATCACTTCTCAGTCTCAAACATGCACATCAGATCATTCAAGTGGTGGGAAGTCACTCAAAAGCATTAAGCACAATAATATATAACTCACATGAATAAAATCAATTGTAAAACATAAAAATCATAAAATTCATATCATTATGGTTAGGCTACATCGTAGCCCTAACAAAAGAAAATTAGAACATAGTAGAAGAACAAAATAAAAATATAAATCAAACTCAGCATCTTGAATCAAAGGTACGTGAATAAGTGAGTCATACCGATATCAGTTTTTGAAATTGAAGAAATGAAAATAAAGGTTCATGTTGGGCTTGATTGGGCTTTTCAGTGTAGGACCCTTTCTTCTAGCCCATCCAAGTATTACATTGCAGGTCCTAGCCCATAGGAATAGTAGTGATTAACTGAATCTGAAACCTTAGTCTAGGATCGTTCTACGACACAGTTGAAATTACCATCTTTTGAGATTTGTTGAGCCTAATATTTCTGATTATCATTTATTGAGTTTGACTGTGAGAAGATAACCTATATCATTCCCTCAATAAAGATAATTAGAAAAAGGTCCAACGAGACGGTAGAGAGTTTTAATTGGGAGGGTTGAGGGCACGCAATTAGGAGATGTACGACAAGGTAAGTTCTCTAGGGAGCTTTGCAAGGTATATGTTACTGGGTTTAGCCAAAGCTACAATCTTTAGCTTGTTAGATTGGCAACGTAAACATAACTAATGTACGACACGGTAAGTTCAAAAAAATAATTATTGTTGGAAAAAGAAGGGTTGGAATAAGGTTGACTAAGGGCGCGTTTGGTAACGATTCTCTTCCCGGGAACTGATTCTGACTAGAAATTATTATTTTTTATTCTGTTCTCGGGAACTGATTATGAGTAAAAAAATGCGTTTGATAATTGTCCAAAATTTTTTATTCTGGAATAGAATTGCGTTTGATATCGTGCTAATTGATTATGTTTCAAATTAATTTCTTTTGATTTTTAAATAATTTTTTTTACTTTTTTACTTTTTTTTTTCCTTTTTCTCCTTTTCTTCTTCTTCTTCATGTGGTGGCGACCCTCACCAAAGCGTCGTCGGCCCTCGACGAGGTCGGCCCTCATCGGCCGAGCCTTGCCGGTGGTAGGGCTTGCCTCCGGCAAGCTCGCCGGACCTTGCCTTGGCCTAGCGAGCTCGCAAACCGGCGACTAGTGTCGGACAGTGGCAGCGGACGGTGGCGGGCAGTGGTGGACGGCAATCACGGGATGACAAAAGGGAAGAATGAGAGTTTCACTGTTTTGATTCTTTTTTTTATTCTCGGACGAAGAATCATTTTTTTTTATTCTCAATTCTCTTCCCAATCTGTTCCGGGAACAAAAATTTTACCAAACGCGATTCTCGTCCCAAACTGATTTTGGGAACAAAAAATTAGAATCAGGCACTGTTTGGCACGTTGCCAAACAGGCCCTAGGAGGCTCCATTTTGGGGATAATTAAGTAATTTGGATTCTCGAGTAATATATTGTCCCTTAGTTTATGTATATGAAGGATCCATGAGAAGCCAAAACACGAATAGAATATTATCTTTTTTCTAACTTAAATAGGAATAAGCCCCCATTCTCAGTGCGAGTGCTCGGAATGTTTTTGCACCAATTTGGTCGGCTCACATGTCATTTTTTCTTGATTTAATTAGTGAAGCTAAGGAAGCTTACACAAGCGAGAGCAATGTTTAAAGCAAGTTTCTAAGAAGTAGTATCAACCAACTATCTGGAGATTACTTAATGGGTATTAAATTACTGAATTTTTATCCACAATAAGATTACTAAAGGGGGCGTTGTACTTCATATCCATAAAAGCGCAAGGGCGTGAGAGTAAAAATGATTTACAAGATTAATTCATGAAATGACCTGACAAAGTCGATAAGCATGCGAACAAGTGAGTCAAATCAAACAAAACATTCCTGCAGGACATCACAAATCAATTTCCACAAATTATAAGTCAGTTTTTCAATTTCTTGTGTGAGAAGCAAACGCACAACAAAATGAAACGCGAGTAACCGAGTGCGGGTGCGCAGGATTTATTAGTGATGGTTTTATTAATTAAAAGGGCTTAAGGCCCGTCCGCCCAAGTTGGGCCCAAAAAGCTCGGCCCACAGGAATAGGGCCCATGGATGGGGGAAGGTATAAAAGGGAGGAGAGAGAGAGAGAAGACATTATTTTTGCAATTCAACGTACGTTTTCCCTTGCGCTCTCTCTATAAAAAAAAAAAAACAAAAGAAAAGCAATAAGCGTTTTTCTTCCCTTCAAGGCGTCATCGGATCGAACAGGGCCAAATCTCTTCCTCTTGTCGGCGTCGGTGCTTAATCTGTGGCTAACAAGGTACGCTCGAATCCGTGGTGTGCTTTACGATCGGTGATACGTGATTTCCCGGGCTTCGTCTTCCGTATTGATTTAGGGGTTCGATTTAGTGTCGAATC
Source organism: Eucalyptus dawsonii (assembly GCA_016097615.1). NCBI lineage: Eukaryota > Viridiplantae > Streptophyta > Magnoliopsida > Myrtales > Myrtaceae > Eucalyptus > Eucalyptus dawsonii. Next base: position 78,907,204 of record CM027878.1, read on the forward strand.
CGGTTTTCGGGGATCCGTTATTCCCAACATTGGTATCAGAGCCCTAGTTCACGTTTTTCCCGATCAATTTGATGTTCTTTGATTGATTTTTCGCAAAAGTAATTCGGCCGTACGGATCGGGGCGAGAAATCCCGACACCCGAGCACTGTTCGTCATTTTTTCCGAGTTTTCGTAAGTCGAAATCAAATTGTGATGGCATAGGAAGAAAGGCGACGTCGAGACGAGTCTGGCGATACGTCGAGCGCCGCCGGGAGATACCGCACGCGCCCGGAAGAGCTGGATTGCCAAGTGCGTGCGGCACACGCGCCGGTTGGCGAACTGGTGCGTGCACGCCGCCGGCGGGTGAACCGGCACGCGCCGGTCCGCGGACCGACGCGTGCTGACGTCACCAATGACGTTTCGCCGGGCGGTCACCGGCCGGCGACCCAACCGGCGATCCTACTCTACCCGAACCGCGACGCCCGACACACGCGCGCGGCACGTGCGTCGGTTCGCCCGAGCCGGCCCGATCGGCCCGACCGGTCCGACCGGTCTATCCGGTCCGACCGGTCCGACGTCCGACAACCGTTGACCGTTGACCACCGTTGACTGTTGACCGTTGACCGACGACCGTTGACCGTTGACCCAAAAAAAAAAAAGGAGGGAAAAGAATGTGTTTCTTTTTCAATTAAGTCTATGTGGATTATAATGTGATCCCTTATTTGTTCTGCATTTGTTGCAGGAACTATGCCTCCTCTAAGGTTGCGCACACCTATTCGCGCAGTTACTGATGAACAAAAGGATAGGCTGTCTAAGTTGATAGCTGAGATGACTGATCATCGATGGGAGAGAGGTGACTTAATTGATCATGTCCTTGAAGTCAACGGGAAAATTCAACAGGTCATATGGAATGGTCGTCCTATGTTACAGTCAGAGATGGTACGATTTTTCATAAACACTCTTCCACCTGAATGGCAAGATGTGTTGAATCGCATATGGGATGTCAACGGAGCTGCTTCCTATAAGAAAATTGTGATGAATTTTGTAAATGAATATTACTGTATTGTTTCAAGGGAAAAGATCAAGATATTGAACAAAAGAGGATCTTTCCCAGTTCGTGTGCTGACTTGGTGTTAGTTGTATTGGCTGATATATGTTAAGTGTGATTTGTGGACATATTATGTAATGATTACTACCTAATTGTGTTAATTGAAAGCATTATTATTTTATTTTATGTCAATTATCTGTTGCTTTCTGTTAATTGCTGGTTGCTGTGGGTAATTAGCTGTGGGTAGTTTTTTAAAAGTTTTTGTAGCTTCATAGAATTGATTTTGCATAAGACAATTATATTGATGATAGTTTTAAGTTAGGTTTTTTGGAGGATGATTGGAAACATAGTGACCTTTTGATTCTGAAGCCTTACTTGAAATTATTCATTGATATGATGGGTCTATGTAAATAGGGATGCATAAATGATATGCATTAATAATTCGTGCATATTTGTCTCGATTTGTTCGAGATCAATGGCTTGACCACAAAAAGCATAGTTGCCGAGCTGAACAAAGGTGAAAAGCTCAATGGAGACAACTATGAAATTTGGCAAATGAAAATCCAAGTATGTCTTTGGAAGAGCAAGAAGCACTTGAGACTCTTATCCCGACCATGGTAGAACTGAAGAGGGAACCTTGCGCATAGCACAAAAGAGACAAAGAAGCTTTTTCTGCGTGGAAAAGAAAGAACTCTCTAGCTCGCATCACGTTGCTGAGCAACATGGAAAATGACGTCATGCGAGAGTGTCGTCGTTTTGACAATGCCAAGGAAATGTGGGAGGCATTGGCAGCTAGAGTTGGTCATACTTCGGTGACTAGACTGATGCAGCTCACTATCAGGTTTGACTCTTATAAGAAGCCTCATGGTCAGACCATGAAGCAACATCTTAGAAAGATATCAAACATGATAATTGAGTTGAAAGATGCTGGCCATGTCCTCACAGATGAGCAGCAAGTGCAAGCAGTGATTCGTTCCTTGCCTCAGAGTTGGGAGCATATGAAGGTGCACCTGACTCATAATGAAAATATCAAAACCTTTGAGGATGCAATGCGTCATCTTGAGCTGGAAGAGGACCGCCTCTTGGCGGCTAAGCTGGATGCTGAACTCTATCATGCCAGTTCTAGCTCACATGGAGCTTCTAGCTCCAAACGTAAGCGCCCTAACTGGTTTGATAAGGGGAAAGGCAAGGAAGAAGCAGGTCCTTCAGGGAAGAAACCCAAATTTAACCAACATGGAAGAGGGAAGCGTCCTCACATGAAAAAGTTTACAAGGGTGAAATGCTACAAATGTGACAAGAAGGGTCACTATGCTCGCGACTGTCGTGAGCCAAAGAAGGTATGCACCCCTTGTACTTTTCAGAACTTTACTTTTGTGTCGAGTTATGTATTCTTGACTGAGTCTAATCCTTTGTGGACTGTGGATTCAGGAGCGACGGACCATGTAGCGAAGGATAGAGGATCCTTCGTGGAATTCCGACGAATACCAACTAGAACTAAGTGGATCTATGTGGGAAACAACTCTAGAGCTGAAGTGAAAGGAATTGGCACATGCCAACTGAATATGCGTGGTGGACGTATTTTGTTCCTTCATGATGTGTTGTATGCTCCAGAGATTCGTCGGAATTTAGTGTCTGTATTAGTGTTGGTTAAATTAGGTTTTAATATGAACTTCTATAGTAGAGGTGTGAATTTATTTTTGGATACAAATTACTATGGTTGTGGTTATTTTCTGGATGGTTTTATTGTATTAGATATTGATTATGTTAATGCTAATGTGTGTTATTCCCTTCTCACGTCTCCTAATAAATATAATAATGATGTGAATGTGTGGCATGCTAGACTTGGTCACATTGGCCAATAGTGTATGAATAGACTAGCCAAAGAGGGCTTGTTGGGCAATATTGAAAAAGTCGATTTGTCCATATGTAAGCATTGCCTAGAAGGGAAAACAACAAGGAAACCATTTGGAAAAGGAAAAAGAGCTGAATTTCCTCTGCATTTAATCCATTCTGATGTCTGTGGTCCAATGAATGTGAAAGGAAGGCATGAGGCTGTTTATTTCATAACTTTTATAGATGATTATACTCGATTCAGATATGTCTATTTGATTACTCATAAGTCTGAAGCAATAAGTTGTTTTAAAAAGTTTATGAACTTGGTAGAGAATCAATTAGACAAGAAAATAAAAGCATTGAGATCCGATCGAGGTCGAGAATATTTATCTAATGAGTTCAGAAAATTATGTGATGAAAAAGGAATAGAAAGACAGTTGTCTATTCCATATACTCCTCAACAAAATGGTGTTGCGGAGAGAAGAAACAGAACCCTACTAGAAATGGTTAGGTCCATGATGGCGCATGCTAACTTACCTATTACCTTTTGGAGTGATGCGTTGTTAACTGCTGCCTATATACTTAACCATGTGCCTTCCAAATCAGTTACTTCCATTCCATATGAGTTATGGACATGTAGAAAACCGGACTTAAGTCTTCTTAAGCCATGGGGTTGTGCTGCCTATACACATGAGTCCTCTCACAAATTTGGGAAATTGGGTTCTAGAGGAAAGAAGAGTATTTTCATAAGATACTCGGAACACTCGAAAGGATATGTGTTCATTGGTGAGCAAGAAAGTGGGAGTATAACTGAATTTGAATCACGAGATGTCACATTCTTAGAGGATGAGTTTCCTAAGAAGGGCGAAATAGGGGAAGATCACTCCCTATTTGAGACCTTGGATCACGATAATGATATTAGTGGAGTTCATCCAAGTGGGAGCATAATAGGGAATGATGTGCAAAGTGTACAATCTCCCATACGGCGAACAAGTCGCCAAAGTATTCCCCGTCGACGTTTTGACATTGAAGGGGAAACTTTTATGGTTGCTTCACAAGATGAGGATGAGCCAAGAAATATCAATGATACTCTGAATTGCCCTAGTAAGGAAAAGTGGATTCATGCAATGGAAGAGGAAATGGAGTCAATGAAATCAAACCAAGTCTGGGAACTGGTTGATCTTCCAAAAGGATGCAGAGCTATTTGGAACAAGTGGGTTCTCAAAATAAAGCGAAAGACTGATGGCTCGATAGAAAGGCATAAGGCTCGCATTGTGACAAAGGGGTATAATCAACAGGAAGGAATTGATTATGAAGATACATTTTCTCCGTAGTAAGATTTACCTCGATTCGCATTATTCGGCAATAGTAGCTAGTCGGATCTTGAGTTACATCGGATGGATGTAAAGCGCTTTCCTCAATGGAGAATTAGAGGAAGAAATATATATGGAACAACCTGCTGGTTTCATAGTGAAAGGCCAAGAAGAAAAAGTATGTCGACTTTTGAGGTCGATATATGGTCTTAAGCAGTCATCAAGACAATGGTATATACGTTTTCATAATGCCATAATGGCATATGATTTTAAAATGATTGATGAGGATCATTGTGTATATATCAAAAGATCCAAGGATCAATTTGTGATCATATCATTGTATGTTGATGATATGCGATTGCGAAGCAATATGGAGTTGGTTAATCTTGTCAAGAGATGGTTGTCTTCTAACTTTGAGATGAAGGATATGGGTGAGGCTGCATACATTCTTGGAGTTAAGATTTCGAGAGATCGTTCGAAGAGATCGTTGTCTCTTTCGCAAGAAACCTATATAAATAAGGTTCTTGAACGATTTCGTATGCAAGACTGTAAACCCACAGACACTCCTATTGCAAAAGGTGAAGGATTGAGCCACAGACTGTGTCCAGGGACTCCACAAGAGAAGGAACAAATGAAACATGTTCCTTATGTTAGTGCTGTTGGGAGCTTGATGTACGCTATGATGTGTACAAGACCCGACATATGTTTTGCAGTTGGAATGGTGAGTAGATACCAATCCAATCCAGGTCCAGCACATTGGAAAGCTGTCAAGAGAATACTGAGGTATTTGAAGGGAACTGCTGATTTCAAGTTGAATTACCAAGGAAATGATTTGCGACTTAAAGGCTATTCAGATGCTGATTGGGGAGGAGATTTAGATGAAAGGAAATCTACCTCTGGATTTGCTTTCTTACTGAACAATGGCGCCATATCATGGAGCAGTAAGAAGCAAATGTGTATAGCCTTGTCCACGATGGAAGCTGAGTTCGTGGCATTATCAGCAGCGGTACAAGAAGGAGTTTGGCTTAAGAGATTTTTGGATCATTTAGGTGTTATTGAGAAAGCTGCAAATCCATTATTGGTTAACTGTGATAGCTAAGCAGCTATAGCGTACACCAAAGATCCAAAATATCATGGCAAGACCAAACATAGAGATACCAAGTATAACTTTGTGAAAGATATGGTTGCACGAAAGGATGTGAACTTACAGTACATATCTACGTATAGAATGGTAGCAAATCCTATGACAAAGCCAATACCTAGAGATGTGTTTTGTGGTCATGTAAAATCTCTAGGATTGCGTAGAGTCTGATGTACTGGATATTGTAATTTCCCTGAGTTGTTCACATCAATGAAGTTGTGTTGTTTCATTATTAATGCTTATGAATCTTTGTATGATCTTTATGCATCTTAATACTCAGTGCATTATTTTAAGTTGAGAAGTATGTCGGATAGATATAAAATTAGCCCACTCACACGGGTAATCGCCTCTGTTTACTGTGTGATAAATAGAGTTGAGACTGTTTTTAAGCTTATTATCTAGGTGATAATCGGGAGCTCAAGCTTAGAATACGTATGTCGCCTTAACTGAGTGTTAAGATGAGGACATAATACTAAAGATGTCCGAAAGTAAAATAACCCACATATTTTACTTTATCTGTTTATGATGCCAGATGTGAGTTCTGATGAATTTTGTGATTGAGTAGATACGTGAACTCAAGTTAGACATTGGGTATGTCTGAACTATCATCTGTACGGTATTGAAAGGTGTAGACATACGCTTAATGGGAAATGAGTTAATACTGTAATACGTATTTCATACTACGTATGCATGAGACGAGTTTGATCTCAACTTTTATGACGTGTGAGACTCTTAAGGAAAAGAGTTCCTCAATTTTTAGTCCCCTCATGACTCTTACTTATTCTCAAGATTTCTATTTAGTGTTTGCTATCTTAGGGTGTTGCCAATGGTCATGAGATGATTCGATCTAATGGGGCATTTCTAGAAAAATAAGTTGGACTGAAATTGAGAGTTTGAAGGAAAGAGGAAGATCGATTTTGGAGAATCACATTGTGGTTTTGTATTCACTGGTCGACCAATTATGACTGTCTTTGTGATAATTATAATTGTGAATACAATATATATATATCATGTTTAAAAGAGATCAAGAGAGATATAAAATGTGATCGATCGATTTAGGGTACTGCATACTAAATCTACTCGGAGTGTGACGCCCATTATGAGCTGCTATATATTCCTAACAGATGTATAGCAACAAGCTCTCAAAGTATGCTGGTCGCACGGATTATTCACCGGTATGAATGTTGAAGAGAGGTAAAGAGAATACTGTTCGGCCCACCATGTGCGAGTGGGAGATGATGGTTTTATTAATTAAAAGGGCTTAAGGCCCGTCCGCCCAAGTTGGGCCCAAAAAGCTCGGCCCACGGGAATAGGGCCCGTGGATGGGGGAAGGTATAAAAGGGAGGAGAGAGAGAGAGAGAAGACATTATTTTTGCAATTCAACATACGTTTTCCCTTGCGCTCTCTCTCTAAAAAAAAACAAAAGAAAAACGGTAAGCGTTTTTCTTTCCTTCAAGGCGTCATCGGATCGAACAGGGCCAAATCTCTTCCTCTTGTCGGCGTCGGTGCTTAATCTGTGGCTAACAAGGTACGCTCGAATCCGTGGTGTGCTTTACGATCGGTGATACGTGATTTCCCGGGCTTCGTCTTCTGCATTGATTTAGGGGTTCGATTTAGTGTCGAATCCGGTTTTCGGGGATCCGTTATTCCCAACAATCAGAATAAAACAGAGGGAAGTCGTGGGAAGGGTCAAGCAAAGCAACGTATTATGAGCTGATGGGGGGGAGGACGAGGACGAAGCATTGACTGATGCCGTCGAGTGCAAGTCCGCTTGGGGATCCTTCACGGAACCTTTGGCCTTCGCCCCCGCCGCGTGTGCGTCCAGAACATCGACCGAAACCAGGTTAAAGAGTCAATACCTTGGGGAGCCAAAGGTGGAGCGACGACATCCTTTTCGATCAACTAATCACGACAAGAAAGATTAGCCCGCAGATGTTGATGGGTGACCCTTTTTCTTGGCCCTTTTTTTCAACGTCGTCTCATTGACAGTGAAGGAAAAGGACCTCATTGTTCCCAAGCCAAACCCAGGTCTGATCTTCCAGATTTTGCTATGCTCTTTCTCTTTTTGTTCTGATGTTGATAGAGGAGGGAAAATGATAGAGAACTGTTGAGGGCAATGACTAGAGAGAGACTTGGGTTTCGGTTATAAATCATGGAAATTATGTTACTTTCTATGGTCGACTTCTTTTCCTGAATGTTTTGGCCGTTTTTTTATTTTCTTAGCTCGCAAAATCATTTCACATAGTGTTGCAAATGCTTTAATGCCACGCTATTAAAATTGTCCGAGCATTGGCAAGGATTGACCAAGAAAAGTCAGTCTAGATGTTAAGTGGAGTAGGATTTATTGAAAGTTGACAGGCAGATGAAAAAGCCTAAGCTGTTTGGGTTATTATGGTTTGGGCTCACGATTGGTTTACTCGTAGGCTTAGATTTGACATGTCCATGTGATTTTTTTCTAAATATTCTACGTTTCTTGTTATTGAGATGAACGGTAAGTTACATGTTAATAATAAAACCATCCACCATATTATAGTCTTGATGGATGGCGCTAGATCCATATGGATACCTTGTATTTTTCCACAAAACAAATTAGAATCGTCAACAGATTTCTCGTTCCTAATACATAGTTCTAGTTTAACAAGAAAGAATTAAGAAATAGCCAACAAATAACAACTAGGAATGATTTGCACCCACGTGAGCAGGTCCGTTAATCTCCAGCGACGACTTCTTTACCGGCGTTTCGGTGGACGACCTTCTTCTCCTAGTCGACAAAGTGAATGGGGAGGGGATAAATTGTCGTTTTAAGTCGGAACACGGGTCTTTCCGTCCACGACTTAATCAAATGACAGTATCTTAGTCCAAGGAACCTTCAAGGAAACCACCTCCACCGAAACGGACTCGACCCCGTCTTGCCCAAAGACTAATTCTACATAAATATCCCCATCTCTCCACCCAACCTAGACCAGGCCTCATCTCTCTCTCTCTCTCTCTCTCTCAAAAGCACGACAAAGAAAGCCCGATGGCTCCCATGCAGGAAGCCATGAAAGAGAAGGAATCAACAGTGAAGAGACGAGCTGCCTTTTCATCCTCCCCGGCGCGGACGCACAAAGCGTCTCGTGTTCGCCTCTCTGTTCAGAAGCTTCAAGGCCCTCGGCGGTCAAACCTCCGGCTTGCTTCTTGGCCCCACTGCGACGTGCCCCCCACGTCAAACCACAAGTCACCTCCCTTGTCTTCGTTTCCTCGTTGGGGTTCCAGGAAGAAGTCAACCTAGACCGCTGGATTGTGGTGATGGGTAGTTGAGTTCGATTCCTGAATTCTGTTGTCGTGTTCTGCTTTTGTACTAAGTTTCGGGGGGACAATGGCTCCGGCTTTTCCGTCCGATCATCCGTTATCTCCGCCGACATCTCCTGCCGCTTTTTTTCAGTCTTTCACTGCTTCAGTTGTACGTAGTACATAGGTCTTGTCCTAAAATTGCCGCTTTGGAAAGCCACGTGATCCTATGGTACCGCAGGCTCGATATGCAATTCTTGTAAAAAAGAAAAAGATGGATACTACGTATCTTATTCGGTCTTTTAGGCAGGTTTTTTTTTTTTTTTTTAAATTTATTTACTGAGGTAGGGTATCTACTTCGAAGGAATGAGCATAGTCTGAATTGAAGCGATTCACCCCTTAATCCTAAGACTAATTCACATAGCATTGATCCTCAATTTTTGAGATTAAGGATTGACCCAATGAATTTAGCCCAGTTCCAAAATCAACTTAGGACTAATAAATAATTTTTTTATTCTATTTTTTGTACTCCTTAAAAAGGTAAACATATCATTTCAAACTATATATCCATCGACAATATGGTATTGTGCAATTAACCCATAAATATCAATACATATTCGACAAATTTAAAATAAAACAACAATAGAAATTTCACATCTACTAAAAGCAAAAAAAATTGTGAAAAATGATTAAGATCACTCATAAAGATATGGGACAAAATGGGAAGTTCCTGTAATTATCTATCAATAATACTCATAATGAAGCATTATAAATAATATACTAGATATATAATCTATACAGTTAGGATTAGTCTAAATTTGACCGACCCTAAACTCCCAATATCGAAAACCAATATGCACAGTACTAGTCTAGGGATATCAGGTTCAAGGACCAACCCAATCCTTATGGGAACCAAACTAGGACCAATAAGATCGGGCTGGTCCAAGATCGGTCTAAGATTGACCCTAGATCAGTGCTCGCCTATATTGCTTTATGAGCTTTCAAGTGGCCATGTTCTTGTTTGTATCTGTTGCAATCAGTATCAATTTTTGACATTTAGTATAGGGAAAAGGACCATGTGGACACCTATCAATCATTTTAGATCCAATTGGGTAGGTACTAGACGAGAAACCAAGGGATGCAGGCATCTCGTGCTTGAGAACTTACTTTTGGATGGAGGAGGAGGACGGAATTGATTATCATCGACCCCCCAAAAAAGGAAAATTGATCCCAATAAATTCTGCTATATTAATTAGCCACCTACGGGGAAAGCTTACCTTGTAAGGTATAAGGTAAACGATGATCATGGTATGATTGGGCATGATTGGCTTTCGGATTGAAAATAAAAATGGCATCGACCAGCAATAATTACTTGAACTTTTCTTGACCTTAGCGGTCTAATCGTTCAAGCAAGTGTATCTTACGTGTAGATTAATAGGTTTGAAATATTATTGTAAGTTCAGTTGGTCCATGATCATGTGGGGTCCACATGATTAAATAGATGACATGCACTGGATTTATATGGTCCAGGTATTGCTAATAAGTTTCCCCTCTTGGGAATTCCATGGAAAGCCAAAAACTTCAGCACAAAATATTATTTCTTTTTTACTCAAGTAACCTACCATTTCGGTGCTCCCGTGCTTTTAAAAACACCCAAGTTTTCTACGCGCATTGGCGAGGGTCCACAATGAAAGAGCAGGTCTCTAATCTTGAAAAATGTTTCATTTGCCGTGAGAGATAGGAAAAAGAGGCGGTGCGAACTCCGAAGAATCATTTTGCTCACGTGAGCAGCCCCTGAATCTCCATCGAAAACTCGTCCATTGGCGTTTGCTAAACGAATCGTGTAGATCGGATTTTTGTTGAGAACACGTAAATCGCTTCGTCCACGTACCTCAAAGTTCAGGAAAAGCTGTGATGTGAATTGCTGTAACGTTATTTTATTTATATAGGTCGCGATTTTTTGGATATCGATTTTAATATGCCTGGCTTCACTGAACTTTTCCATCTTGTGCAATTTTTATTTTTCCTTCTGTGGGTATTCCCTTGACGACTTGGTTAGATAAATGCATCGAATGAATCCGCGCGAACCTTCAAGGAAGCCCTCCTCCCCACGATGACTGTCCGTCCGCCAAACCGTCCGAAGGACTAACCCTAAAACATATAAATAATCACATCTCTCCCACCCAAGCAGAGACCAAGCCTCATCTCTCTCTCTCTCTCTCTCTCTCTCTCTCTCTCTCTCTCTCTCTATCTATCTATCTATCTAAAAGGCACGGGAAAGGAAGCGCGATGGCTGCCATGCAGGAAGCTATGAAGGAGAAGGAATTAGTGGTGAAGAGTCAAGAGCTGCTTCGTCATCCTCCCATGCACGGACGTGGACGCTTGAAGCGTCTCATATGTGCCTGCTTGTTCCGAAGCTGTAAAGCCCTCGTCGCTAAAATCTCTGGCTTTCTTATCCACCGCACTGCAACATACACTCCGCATCACAAGTCACCGCTCTCGTCTTCGCCTAGACCGCACGATGGCGTTGATGGGTAGCCGTGTTCGGTTCCTGAGTTCTGTGTTGTTTTATGCTTTTGTAGTGTAATGTGGTGCGGGAAATTGGCTGTGTTTTTCGTCTGATGTTTGTGTTATGACATCCGACAACTTCTAATACTAGTTTTCAATCTTTCTCCGGTTCGTTTACACGTCGTGTCCTAAAATTCTCGGTGATGTGGCCGCGACCCATTTGGGAAAGTGATTTCATCCTATGTTCAGTTGCTGTGCATAAGAAGAAGATCAATCATATGCAATATATATACTTTCGTTCATGCCTTTTCAGTTTTCTAAGGGCCGGAATCATCATGTGGACAAGTATCATTTATTTTTTATTCCAATTTTGGAGGGAGGAAAGCGACAAGATTGATTATCTTTACTCTGCTGCAACATTAATCAATGACAAATGGGGAAATTTTACTTCCTTTGTCCAGTCGATGTTACTTGAAAGGTAGAAACGTACTGGATGCTGGTCACATCATATGACTGGACTTGGTTGACTATCCTCAAGGGTCTGGTGATCATTTATGAGCAAATCCATATGATTCAATTGTATGACATGCACTGATCAATATGATTCAATCGGGGTGTAGCTAATTATGTTCCCTTGAATTAGTGTTTTAGACCAAAAGCCCGAGTTGACTTGGTTGGCGTGTGTTATGTCTAAATCTGTAGGCTGATTTGTGTTCATATTTTGTCTTTCAATGGAAATAATGACAACGAGCTTTGACAAGGAAATATGTGTCAATTTTCTCGAAAGGTATGTGCCTTAGATTCATAACACTTTGTATGGATCTTGCGACAATGAAATGAACTTGTATTGACAGCATATAATAGGCGGACTCCTAGGTACGATAGAGAACCACAGCAAAGCAATCAGCCAAGATGAGTGGACCTAGACCTTTTGGAAGGAGTTCATATAGACGGCCACGTCAAACACCGCATCTATGGGCTAAAAATTCAACACAAGCATTGGCTTACGTAAGAAAGACCTCTCATATTAAATATCGAGAGTTGAAAGAAGCAATTGATAATATATAACCGGTCATTAACTTTGATTTAAACTTTCGAGTGAAGGTGAATCCAAATCAATTGTCAACTAGCTCAACTTAGGAACTCCCCCTCGGATCTCTTTACTATGAAGTCATTAGACTTTCGCGGACTTATGATTTGCACAACCCCGAATGCTCTCATAATATAATCTTAAATTCGTTCTTCGTGTCATGTGACACGGAAGATGGTACATGAGAGTAAGTCCATGAGTTCGCACCAGAGAAGTCATTGGTCTTGTGCACATGAAGGTGAGGATAACAGAGATGAGTTGATCAAACGTAGCACACGCCATGCCCAAGAAGAGGGAAGGGGATTTGGTGGGAGTTTCAGGCCCGGGAACGACGGTGTACAGGAAGTTTCCGGGGAACGGTGTAAGCGGAAGAACGTGTTTGAGGGTTCAACGCCAATGCCGATGGCACGTTAAGTTACTTATCGATCTCTTCCGTCCCTTTTGACTATTCCTCTAATTCGACGGGTTTGCTTAATAACGTGGCCCAAATGGATTTGAGCACCATTGAAGTACTTTGGTCCAAAATAGCCTCTAGTTGGCAAGAGCCAAGAGGGCAGTAAAGTTGTGGCCTTGTTGCTAGGACATGAGCCATGCAAATTGTCGATTTTGGGCCTCAAAAACCTGAGATCCACGACGAGGATCGCGGACCCCAGGAATTTTTTGGGCGATGATCGCAAAGGTGAATTGAAAGAAAACATGAATTTCTGAATATATAGCATTTTAGCTTTTGATGATTGAATGCGTGGATGAGAAATTTGCTTTATGACTTACGATAGCACCTAAAATCTTTTACGCCGGCCGCGGTACTTGAAGGCCACTCACATTCGGCCGAAGCGGTTGGGCTGACCGCAAGCATCGATATGGGAGGGGCGGAATCCGTACATTACGAAGAAGGGAATCCATCTTGGAAAGCCATGTCATCCTATGGTACCACAGGCTCGATTCATAAGAAAAAGATGAATAATATGTATCTTGTTCGGTCTTTTGGGCAGGGTATTTCCTTGATCAGCTTTCAAGTGGCCATATTTTTGTTTGTATCATTCCCAATCTGCATCAATTTTTCACGGTTTAGTACAGGAAAAAAAGGACAAGAAACCATCACGTGTACACGCATTAATCATTTCAATTCCGATTGGGTACTAGACGAGAAACCAATAGATGTAGGCATGTCCCACTTCAGAACTTATTCTTGGATGGATGAGAACGACGAGATTGATCATCACTAACTAGGAGTGAATGATTCTAGATTTTATTTTCTAGATTTCGTAAAGGTTCTATTTGGAACCTATCCATTAAAATAGATTTTTCATCTTTTGGAACTTGGAACATATCCTACATATCTTGAAATCTAAAACCTATCATGTCATAAGTTTTAGGGTTAGTTCTAGGGTCTACCTAAGTTTCACATTTATTATTAATTGAAAAATTGTAGGGGATTATTACTTTTAATAAACTCGAGTTGTTGCTACAATTCATTTACCATAAAATGGAAGCTTAGACTAGTAGTTTAAGATTATACACTCATAATTAAACATCATGGAATACTACAAGATCGAGCAACACCTAAATCAAGAAAAATACAAAAACTTATTTTAGGTCCTAGCAGGTTTCAAGTTCCAACCTATAACTTGAAACCTATCAGTCAAAAATGATTTCTTAATTTTCAAAACATGGAACCTATCTTACATATCTTGGAACCTGAAACTAGATAGGTTCCCACTGGTCCAATTCTCAAGTATCATATTCTAACTTAGAACCATGCCCAACACCCCCCCCCAAAACAAAAAAAGAAAAAAGAAAAAAAGAAAAATCGATTATGATAAATTCTACTAAATTAATTCATCACCTATAGGGAAAGTTTATATCCTTGTGCGGTTGATGTTGCTTAGGGTGCGTCTAGGAGTGGCATTTGGAAGCCACTTTGAACCCCAAAAGCTCCTTGGACTAATTTGTGGGTGTTTGGTAAAAATTTTCAAACCCCATTTAGGGAATGCCAAGCTTTCCCAAGGTTGAAAGCTCAAGGCAGGTGGATGGCTGCCTTGGGCTTTCAGCCTTCTCAGCATGCTGAGAGCTGAACCTAAATAAAAAAATTTCTACCCAAATTGTCCTTGTTGATTTTTCGTTTTTTCCATTTTTACCTTGACCGTTCATCATCTTCTTCTTTCTTCTTCATGAGAGGTTGCTGACGAAGGCACGCAGTCATCAGTGACTGTCGTGCCTGCCATGTCGACCCGCCACACCATAACCTTCGCCGCGGCCGCGCGACCCTTTGGTGAGGGTCGCGTGACCCCGCTCGAGAGGTCATCGTGGAGGTCGCGACTACGACCCATTTGGTTGCAGATCTGGTTGCCGGCTGCGACTTTCGTGTTGCGACCAGATGGGTTGCCGGTCATGACCTTTAGGTGACCTTCACGGAGGTCGTGACGCAGATTTGGTAGCGACTAGATCTGCGTTGCCGGCCGTGCTTTAGGCGACCTCCGCGGAGGTCGCGACCTTCACGCGGCCCATTTGGTTGCGACCTTTGCGCTGCAACTAGATGGGTCGCCGACCGCAACCTTCACGGAGGTCGCGATGCAGATCTAATAGCGACTAGATCTGCGTTGCTGGCCATGCTTCAAGCAACCTCCGTGGAGGTCGCAACCTCCACGTGACCCATTTGGTTGTAGATCTGGTCACGACCAGATGTGGTCGTCGGCCGTGACCTTCACGTGCGACTAGATGGGTCGTCGGCTGTGACCTTCAAGCAACCTCCGCGGAGGTCACGACCTTCGTGCAACCCATCTAGTCGCAGATTTGGTTGCTGCGACCCTCACTGAATGGCTTGCATTTTGCATCGGACCACCCGCCCTTTGCCGGACCGCTTGCTCCTTGCCAGCGACAACTCTTCTTTTTTCCAAACACTATTTTACTCAAAACTACTTCACAAAGGACTTTTACAATACAATTTATCAAACACAACTTGCATTTTGCAAAATATCTTTCACTCAAGGGCCTTTGCATTCCCTCAAAGACTTTCCCCAAAAGCCTTTCCAAACGCACCCTTAGAAGGGGCAAAGGTATAATTGGATTCGGTTGACTTTTCCAAAGATTAAAAAAAAAAAATGTATCGGTTGGTAAGAATAATTAGAGCTATTCGTAACCTAAGCAACTAGACTATTCAAGCTATTGCACGTGCAAATTTAGTGGGCTTGAAATGTTATTGCAGGCTTAGTTAGCCCAATGATCTTATAAGCCTTTATGTAAATCTAAATGATTCAATGGATGACATGTACTGGATCTATATAATTTGAGTAAACCAAAAAGTTTTACCACAACTAATGATCTCATGAGAAGCCAAGCCCCAAATTAAAATGTTATTTCTCTTTTACTTCGTTTATCCACTATTTCGGTATTCGGTGCGGGTGTGTAAAATGTTTTGAGCCCAATTTTGTCAGCTGACATGTCATTTTCTTTGATTTAATTAGTGAAGCTAATGGAGTTTACACAAGCAGGAGCAATGTTTAATGCATATTTTTAAGAAGTATTAACAACTATTCGGAGCTTACTTGGAAGGGGACTATGCTGCAGGTTAGTTCCTATAGTTAAACTGAGATCCATAAGAAAATAATAATACGAATGATGGTATTAACTTATATAACTTATATCAACAATACAATTGCTATGAGGGCGTTGAACTTCATATCCACAATTTATGAGCTTGAATTAGACAAGAAAGATTATACGACTTACAAAATAGCCTGGCAAAATGAATAAGGAATGTGAACAAGTGGGTCATATCAGACCAACATCCAGGAACATCCAATATCAATTTCAAAAACCAAATCAGTTTTTGAAATTGAAGAAATGAAAAGAAAGGTTCATGTTGGGCTTGGTTGGGCTTTTTAGTGTTGCACCCTTTCTTCTAGCCCATCCTAGTAGTACATTACAGGCCCTAGCCCATAGGAATAGAAGTGATTACTGAATCTGAATTCACTTCAGTCTAGGATCTTTTGACGACACAATTGAAATTACCATCTTATGAGATTTGTTGAGCCTAATATTTCTGATTATCGTTTATTGAGTTTGACTGTGAGAAGAAAACCTCTATCATTTCTTCAATCAAGATAATTAGAAAAAGGTCCAACGAGACGGCAAAGAGAATCAATTTGGAGGATTTAGGGGATGAAAGGGATGTACGACAATAAGTTCTCTAATGAGATTTGTAATGTTTATGTTACTGGTTTGGCCAAAATTACAATTTTACGTTCTTAGATTGGCAACGTAAACAGGTCATACATTAGATGAAGATTGGTAAATATTTAGTGTCTAGACAAAGGATTCAAACCTTGTAAAGATCAGTCAGATACTTGAAATAAATTTCAAAAAAGTAATTATTGTTGGAAAAAGAAGAGTTGAAATAAGCTTGACCTAAGAGGTAATTTGGACTCTCGAGTAATTTATTGTCCCTTAGTTTATGTATATCAAGGATCCATGAGAAGTCAAAACACGAATAGAATATTATCTTTTTCTATTTAAATAAGAAAGAAGCCCACATTCTCGGTGCGAGTGCTCGGAATGTTTTTGGACGAATTTGGTCGGCTCACGTGTCATTTTTTCTTGATTTAAATAGTGAAGCTAAAGAAGCTTACGCAAACGAGAGTAATGTTTAAAGCAAGCTTCTAGGAAGTAGTATTCCGAGATCAGCAGCCAGATCCGGGAAGAGTCGTCGATCTGGCCGTCGAGCAGACCAGGGCCTTCACCTCCCCTGATGTTACCCGAACGAGATCAGGCCTTCCCCTTCACCATCCCATGCACCAGTGGCGACCTCTAGCTCTCGGCACTCTCAAATATAGTGTCGACGGCGCCTTTCAACCGGACGGCACCGAGGGATCAATGGGCTGTGTATGTAGAGACCACCAAGGGAGGCTATTGGATGGCTTCTCGTGCAAGTTTAGAGCGACATCAACACTGGAAACTGAATTCAACGCACTTACCTGTACACTTCACCATCTGCTGCGACTGTACACTTCACCATCTGCTGCGACAAGGGCTTCAACATACCACGATTGAGGTTGAATCATAGTGCTTTCCCCTTCTTGCTGCAGTGCGTCATGGCCGTTTGCCTGTGTGGGAGCTTCGGCCGCTCGTGGAGGAGGCGCTCACGATTCTCTGACCTAACCCTCCAGCACTGTTTGAGAGATGCGAACCGGGCCGCTGACTGGGCAGCGAAGGCTCAACGCACCACTGATCCGGCCCTTAACTGGGTATCTCAACCTCCTCCTGCACTTCTTCACATACTATCTATGGAGGCTGTAAATTCCGACTGTAATTATCGCTAATCTAAATATGAATGGTATTTTCGACCAAAAAAAAAAAAATCATACCCATGATACGAAGATCAAGTGCAAGGGACCACCACCTGCGGTGGCCCAGTTAGATAAGGCTCCCATGATCCTATGCGAAGAGGGGAGGAGTTCGAATCCCACTGGCTGCATGGGATCTTAAGCGTGACGTCGGGGTGGTGGGTCCTCTGCTAGCGTCACCGGGTTTGCGCCTGCTCGCTTGCCTGCATTTCTGAGGGTTAAATGTCACCAAAAAAAAAAAGAAGATCAAGTGCAAGGGCATAAGAGTAAAAAATGATTTACGACATTAATTCATGAAGTGACCCGACAAAGTCAATAAGCATGTGAACAAAAGAGTCATATCAAACAAAATATCCCCACGAGACATCACAGATCAATTTCCACAAATTATAAGTCAGTTTCTTTCAATTTCTTATGTGAGAAGCAAACGCACAATAAATATGAAACACGAGTTACTAAATACGGTTGCTGATGACTTATTAGAATAAAACAGAGGGAAGCCGTGCGAAGGGTCAAGCGACGTATCTGAGCTGATGGGGGGGTGGACGAAGAAGCATTGACTGACGCCGTCGAGTGCAAGTCCGCTTTAGGATCCTTCAAGGAACCTTCGGCCTCCCGCTCCGCTGCGTGTGTATCCAGAACATCAACTCATCACGCCAAGAGGTAGATTAGCCAGCACATGTTGATGGGTGATCCTTGGCCATTTTTGTCAACGTCATCTCGTTTTTTTCTATTCTTCGGGTATAAGTAAGTAAATGTCATTAATCTGAAGAAGTAAAGAGGCTTAGAAGCATCCCAGCATTACAAACAAAGCTAATTATGCAAGAATATGGAGGTGGGAAGCCTCCATATAGTTACGGACAAAATATTTGCCTGGGAGCGTCTACAATTATGAGAAAGTGAAGCCCTACCTCTAACAATATTACATATTCTAGTCAAAAGAAGATGCATCTCAATTGACGTATTTTGGAAACTTCTATGATTGCGCTCTACCCAAATACAATACATGGTTGCCAAGAAGGATAATTTTAGGAGTCGTGCTTCTAAATGCTTTCCCTCTGTAGCTCTTATCATCCAACGAAGTTCAAAATCTCATCTTCTTGAAGAATGTCGGATACTATTCTGTGCAAGGATATATATTCTCAGTCTAGTTACACTCAAAGAATAAATGCGCTCTGTCAATGTAGTCTCATTGACAGTAAAGGAAAAGGACCTGATTGTTCCCAAGCCAAATCCAAGTCTAATCTTCCGGATTTTGGTATGCTTTTTCTCTTTTTGTTCTGATATTGACAGAGGAGGGAGAATGATAGATAACGGTTGAGAATAATGACTTAGGCTTTCATTTATCAATTGTGGAATTTATCTAATCTTCTATGCGCCAACTTTTTCTCCTGAATAGTTAGATTGTACGATATTTTCTTAGCTTGCAAAATTATTTCATATAGCAAGTTGGGAATGCTTTAATGCCATGCTATTAAAATTGTCTGAGTATTGGCAAGGATCGACCATGAAAACTCATTCTAAATCTTAAGAGGAGTAGGATTAATTGAAAGTTGACATGCACATGAGAAAACCTAAGCTGTTTGGGCCATTATGGTCTAGACTCGGCAATTGCTTGGGTAACTTTTTTTTTTTTTTTTATATGTTCCATGTTCCTCACCATTAAGATGAGCGGTCAATTATATATAAATAAAAAATAAAAAAAGTCCATCATCTCAATGGTATCGGAAGAGTTACAAAGCCTATGTATCCGATGTGTATCCAAAGTAGTACTACCAGTCTTGATGATGGACGGTTTTTAGATATAGGATGAGTGAAAAAAAGGATCACATCCTCTGGGTACCAAGTATTTTTCCACAAAACAAATTAGTGTTGTCTACAGTGTCGTTGTTCCTAATACGTAGTTCTAGTTTAACAATAAAGAATTAAGAAATAGCCAACAAATAACAACTAGGAATGATTTGCACCCACGTGAGCAGGTCCGTTAATCTCGAGCGACGACTTCTTTATCGGTGTTTCGGTCGACGACCTTCTTCACCTAATCGACAATCAAAGTGAACGGGGAGGAGATAAATTGTCATTTTAAGTCGCAACAGGGGTCTTTCCATCGACGACTTAATCGAATAATAGTATCTTTGTCCGAGGAACCTTCAACGAAACCTCCTCTACCAAAATGGAGCCAACCCATAAATACCCCCTCTCTCCACCGAACCAAGACCAGCCTTCTTCTCTCTCTCTCTCTCAAAAGCACGACAAAAGAAAGCCCGATGGCTCCCATGCAGGAAGCCATGAAACAGAAGGAATCAGCAGTGAAGAGACAGAAGGTGCCTCCTCGTCCTCCCCGGCGCGGACGCATAAAGCGCCTCGTGTTCGCCTCTTTGTTCCGAAGCTTCAAAGCCCTCGTCGGTCAAACTTCCGGCTTTCTTCTTGGCCCCACCGCGACGTGCACACCCACGTCAAATCACAAGTCACCTCCCTTGTATTCGCTTCCTTGTTGGGGTTGCAGGAAGAAGTCATCCTAGACCGCTCGATAGTGTTGATGGTTAGTTGTGTTCGATTCCTGAGTTCTGTTGTCGTGTTCTGCTTTTGTGGAAGTTCCGGCGTAAAAATGGCTCCGTCTTTTCCGTCCGATGATCCGTTATCTCGGCCGACATCTTCTGCCGCTTGTTTTCCGTCTTTCAGTGCTTCAGCTGTACATAGTACATACGTCGTGTCCTAAAACTTGCCGCTTTGGAAGCCGCGTCATTCTACGGTACGGCAGGCTCGATTTCAATTTCTGTACAAAAGAAAAAGATGAATATTATGTATTTTATTCGGTCTTTGCAGAAGGGTATTTGCCTTTTTTAGCTTTCAAGGGCCATGTTTTTGTTTGTATCTGTTCGCAATCAGCATCGATCTTTGACATTTAGTATAGGGAAAAGGACCAAGTGGACACGCATCAATCATTTCAGTTCCAATTGGGTACGTAATAGACGAGAAACCGAGAGATGTAGGCATGTCATGCTTTAGAACTTACTTTTGGCTGGAGGAGGAGGACGAGACTGATTATCATGGCCCCCCAAAAAAGAAAATTGATCCCGGTAGATTCTGCTACATTAATTAACCACTTTTGGGGAAGGTATCACGAAAGCTATAAAGGTACACTATGCTCGTGGTAACTTTCGCAGAGATAAAAAAAAAAAAAAATGCATTGATTGGTAATAAATGAAAACTCATTTGTGGCCCTAATAACCCAACCGTTCAAACCAGTATGGTCTAAGTGCAAAATGGTAAGCTTAATATGTTATTGCGAGTGCAATTAGCCCAATGATCTTGTGGGCCTCGTGTGGGGTCCACATGTCCAACGAATGGCATGCACTATACTTGTATGGTCCAACTGCAGCTAATCATTTCCCCTCAATTGGGGACGGCATGAAAAGTCAAAAACCCTAAAATAAAACATTTTTCCTCTTTAACTTGAACGACACACTATTTTGGTGCATGTGGGTGGAATGTTTTGGGGCCAATTTTTTCGGCTCACGTGTCATTTTAATTTGATTTTATTTGCGGAGCAGAGGAAGCTTAAACCAGCGGGAGCAATGTTTAATGCATGTTTTTTTAGAAGTAGCATCAATTATCTGGAGTTTACTTGGAAGGGAATGTGCTGCGGGTTAGGTCCTATAGTTAAACTGAGATCCAAAAGGAAATAATAAAATAAAATTAGCGTAGTAACTTATAAAACTTAATATCAACAATAAATATACTATGCGGGTTTTGATCTTTGTATCCATATTCTATAAGATTGTACCGTGACAAGAATAATTACACAAAATATATTTATAAAATGGCCTGACAAAATCAATAAGGTAAGCAAACAAGTGGGTCATATTTAACAAACATCTATAGCACATCGTATATCAATGTTAAAAACTAAATTATTATTCCCGTTTCTTGCACGAATACGAATCAACTTGAAAACCAAATGCACAAACTATATGAGTTATCAAATGTGTATGTACATGACTTATAAGAAAAAAAGAATAAATGGAAGAATTCATAGGAAGGGTGTCAAAGCCAGGGATTCGAGAGGCGGATGAACCTTCCAGGAACGTTCAGCACTCCTGCGTGCATACGAAGAACATCCGGTCAAAACCAGAATCAAGAATTTCTCTCTCATTCTCATGAGCCCTCTGATTGATCTGAATCCTAAGGGTGGATCGAGGAGATACCTTTTCTGATTCCTAAACCCTAGCGAAATGCATACCAGCTACCACATATTGATCGGTGATCGATCCGTTGGCCGTTTTTGTCAATTGTCAACGTCGTCTGATTTTTTTTTTTAACAGCCAACGTCGTCTGATTGAGAATAAAGGAAAAGGACCCGACAGTTCCCAAATCAAACCCGGATCTAAGTCTTTTTGATTTTTTAATGTTTCCTTCCGTGGATCTCGTTTCTTAACTTGCTAAACGGGTTCATATAATACGTCAGGAGTGCTTATAAGCATGCCCGAGTTTTCAACGCGCATTGGCATGGGGTCCACCATGAAAAGACTCAGTCTCGATGTCAAGTGGGATTGATGTAAAATTTGACGTGGAGAAAGAGGCGGGCGCACAAGGAAGAAAGCAGCAGCGACCGGCAACTAGGAAAAAGAAGCGGTGCGAACCGCGAAGAATCATTTTACTCGGGCTAGCAGCTCGTGATTCTCCATCGACGACTTCTTTGTTAAGAAAAGCCAGAAGAACAAAAGCGAGGAAAAAGAGGCTTCTCAACTAATGCTATCATCGATACCAGGAAGAACAGGGGAAGCTAAGAACAGAGGAAGCAAGACATACAAGAGTGATAAAGAGAAAACATATGTAGAAGAGGAAGGAGAATATGTACATGCTGCTAAGAAGAATGAGAAGAAAACCGGTTGTGAAAACTCTATATAATACTGCGAGTCTTGACTAGTCTCGACAGTTAGTCTAGAATAGTTCAGTTCTGGAAGTTAGTCAACGTTTGCTTCAGTTAGTTACTTTTTCTTCAACTGAATCAATACCTGTAAAACAGTTTTTCAGAGTTAGTCCTTATATATAAAAGGCTAAACTCTCGATTGAAGAAATTATCAAGGAAAACAGAATAGAAAGGAAGTTCTTCATCTCAAGATCTCTCTACAGATTCTTCATCCTATTTTTCTTCTCTGTGCATAAACTTCTTCATGGTATCAGAGCAGCTGCATCCTGAAGAAATCATCTTGATGCTGAACAAAATAGAGAGATGCACCGAGATCAAAGTTAGATTCGAAGCTTATTTGATCTCTCGAAGATATCTCGTAATCGTCCAACAAGATCGTAAGTTGGTATTCTTCATCCACATCTAAATCTTCATCAGCAATATTCTCGTTGCATCTTACGCAAATCAGTAGAATTTGTGTGCGCAACTAAAGTTGATCGAGAGATCGGGAAGAATAGAATGGCAGCAAGAAGTTTGAGATATCCATTTCCTATTCATGTAAATATCTCGAATTTCGTTACCATCAAATTAGCGAGGATAATTTCCTCCCGTGGCAAGCTCAATTCTATAGGTTCTTAAGAAGCCAAGATCTATTCGGTTTTGTGAATGGGGAAATTTCACCACCCGCAAAGACAAGACGGGTTGAAGAAGGAGGTCAAGTTTATGAGATCTCTAATCCCGATTATAATGATTGGATAAAAACGATCAACTTGTATCCTCTTGGATTAGTGATGCAAGATCGAGAAAATATACTCGGCTTGATAATTGGGTTAAACACTTGCTTATGAAGTTTGGCAAGCTCTATTAAATCGGTTCGCACAAAAATCAGTAGCTAAGGAGTTCGAGTTAAGAGGAAAATTGCAGGCTTGCCAGAAACGTGAACAAACATTATCAGCATATCTTAGGGAATACAAGTCAATATGTGATCAATTGAATGCCATAGGGAAACCGGTGGATGAAATCACAAAACTATTTGGAATCTCGGGAAGGCTTGGGATCGAAAGTACGAAAGTTTCAAAACTACAATCTATTGCTTGAAGCCCCCAACCAGAATATGATGAAGTAATCTCACACTTAGAAAGATTCGAAGCCAGGATTCTGAGACTTATTCTTTAAATCGGCTCGAGACCTAACCTAGCTTACTATGGCTAGAGGAAAACGAAGCTATACATAACGAAGAGGTGACAGAGAATATATACAACCAAATGCTATTCTTAGAGGATCAAGAATAAGTAATCGTGGAGGAAGAGGTTATGGAAGAGGAAGAACATATAATGCCAGATATAGAAACTTTGGTTATCCTGGAAGAAATATGAGTTACAGGAATAGTAACTCGAACTATGAACAAGAAAATCAGCAGTTCAAACAAATCAATACCTCCTACGGCTTGGGTCTGTTCAAGGGTTTAGACCATACAATGTATCAGCACAAAGGTATTCTGATATCAGGTCATATCCTGCACCAAATTCAACTCTCCACAAAAAGGTACAAGTAGAGAAACCAGCAGAACACACTCGACTTGAGTGTCAAATCTGTAAGAGGCCTGGTCATGATGCTTTACATTGTTGGTATCGGTTTGATAACTCCTATCAAGCTGAGGATATACCAACAGCCCTAGTAGCACTACATATCGAGGAGGCAAATGATCAAGAATGGTATCCAGACACTGGAGCAACAGCTCATATTACCTCCAATGCTGGTATACTTCATAGTCTTTCTAAAAATAACAATGCTTTGGAAACAAAGTTATGATAGGCAATGGTCTGTGTTTACTGTCAAATACATTGGTAATGCAATATTGAATGCTGCAATTACGCCTTACCTCTAAATGATGTGCTGATTGTTCATGAGATTAAGAAAATCTTCTATCGTGTCAAAATTCACGATGATTACCCCTGTTCCTTTATTTTTGACAAAGCGGTGTGTATCTCAAGGACAGCACAACCAACACAACCATGAAGCTAGGAAGGAAGGTTAGAGGGTTATACAGAGTAGACCCTCATGCTGCAGAAGCTTATTTCACACAAAGACAGAGAATTGTTGCAGAGAGTATCTGGCATCAACGTCTGGCTCATACAAATCAGAGTATCTTGAAGCAATTGAAGGCTCAAAATTTGATTAAGTATAACAAAGAAACACAATCTGTATGTAGAAGTTGCCAAATAGCTAAGAGTACTGCTCTACCTTTTCCATTGTCGAATTTTATAGCTACAAAACCTCTACAACATATTCACTGTGATATCTGGGGACCTTCTCCAGTTAAATCTTTTCAGAGTTTCAAGTACTATGTCATTTTTGTTGACAATTTCTCTCGGTTCAGTCGGATATACCCATTAAAGTCGAAAGTCAGATTTCTATAGTATTTTTCTCATGTTTCAAAAATTAGTAGAAAATCAGCATAACCGTAAGATCAAGACCTTTCGGTGTGATGGTGGAGGAGAGTTTGTTAGCCAAAAATTCAGAACTCACTTACGTAACACGTGGCATTCAACAGCATATCTCCGTCCATATACACCGAGTAGAATGGGATACCCGAAAGGAAGCATCGGCATATAGTTGAACTTGGTCCGGGCTATGCTATACCATGCAAAAATTCCACTAAAATTTTGGGTAGATGCATTTGTAACAGCTAACTATATTGTTAACATTCTCCCTACTCAAAAACTACAGATGCAATCTCCTTTCAGCAAATTATATCAGCATAACCCAAGATATGACCATCTCAGAACCTTTGGCTGTGCTTGCTATCCTTGTCTTCGACCATATGCACAGAATAAGCTTGATCCACGGTCTCTAACCTGTGTCTTTCTTGGATACAGTGATCACTATAAGGGATATCGATGCCTTCTCCCTACTACTGGTCATGTCTACATTAGCCGGCATGTAGTGTTTGATGAAACCTTTTTCCCATTCTCTCAGAAATTAGCAACAGTCTATCCTTCCTATACACACTTATATAAATTGTGGACAGAAGAAGAGCAGTTCCTAGCTTCCTCGACTACAAATCACACAACTCATTCAACTTCTCAGTATACAGATTGGGAACAAGAAGCCACAGTGAATCACACAAATGGAGTAATCTCACCTAAATGCACAGAACAAGCAGTTTCTATCTCACCAGCTGAAATTACTATGGAACAAGTATCCACCACTACTCAAGATAGTCCACAACAAGTTGAAGTACCTGGTTCCATAACTGAGATATCAGATGAATCAAATCTGGAACA
Source organism: Eucalyptus dawsonii (assembly GCA_016097615.1). NCBI lineage: Eukaryota > Viridiplantae > Streptophyta > Magnoliopsida > Myrtales > Myrtaceae > Eucalyptus > Eucalyptus dawsonii. The sequence goes on from CM027878.1 coordinate 78,932,927, forward strand.
ACACACTTCAAATAATCAGACAGATTCTCAAGGTACATTACCTACTCACCCTATGAAGACTAGGTCTAAGTCTGGCATTATTAAGACCAATCCTCGGTATGGATGTCTTGCTATATATGAAGTACCTCCTGAGCCAAAAACAATCAAAACAACATTAGCACATAAGGGCTGGTACAAAGCAATGACAAAAGAAATGGATGCACTTTATCAGAATAAAACTTGGGAATTAATCCCTCGAACTGATCAAATGAATATAATCGGCTGTAAGTGGGTGTTTAAAACGAAGCTTGTAGCTGATGGTAGTCTTGATAGACTTAAAGCTTGACTGGTTGCTAAGGGATTTCATCAGGAAGAAGGCATTGACTTTACAGAAACCTTTAGTCCAGTCATTAAGCATGCTACAATTCGCATAGTTCTATCAGTAGCCATGATGAAACACTGGCCAATTCATCAACTGGATGTCAAAAATGCATTTTTACATGGTACATTGAATGAGGTAGTCTACATGGAGCAGCCTCCTGGTTTTCAAGATCCCAAGAAACCTCATCATGTATGTCTTCTCAGGAAGTCTCTCTATGGACTTCGACAAGCCCCTCGAGCCTGGTTTGACAAGTTCAGCAACTTTTTGCTTGAATATGGGTTCTTTTGCAGCTCAACTGACCCATCCTTATTCATCTATCATATTGATATAGACACCATTCTTTTACTTCTATATGTTGATGACATTATACTGACTGGAAGCTCCTCTCAGTCTCTTTCCAACCTTATTCATTCTCTAAGTCTTCAGTTCTATATGAAGGACCTTGGACCATTACATTACTTTCTTGGCATTAAAGTTAAAAATACCTTTGATCATCTATTTCTGTGCCAGACTAAATATGCCAAGGATCTTCTTACTCGAGCTCATATGCTTGAGTGCAAACCAATCACCACCCCTGTATCATTGAAACCAACTGTTCTGATAAATGATTCTGCTCTACTCTCCAATCCTGTCGAGTATCGAAGCTTAGTAGGTGGCCTTCAGTATCTGACTTTAACAAGACCCGACATTGCATATGCTACAAATCATCTATGTCAGAAATTACAGAAACCAACTGTAGCAGACTTACATAAACTCAAGAGAATTTTGAGGTATGTAAAAGGAACTCTAAGTCTTGGAGTCTTCATTCACTCTCGAAGCTCTCTTCACCTATATGGGTTCTCAGATTCAGACTAGGCAGGATGTGTTGAGACAAGAAGATCAACAACAGGTTTTTGTACATACCTTGGCTCCAATCTCATAACTTGGGTAGCAAAGAAACAATCCACAGTTAGTCGATCTTCTACAGAAGCCGAGTATCGTGCACTTGCTTCTGCATCTGCTGAACTTACCTGGATCAGCTTTGTTCTTCATGATATAGGATGCTCATTGACTCATCCAACACAGCTCTTCTATGACAATAAATCCGCCATCTCTCTCACTATTAATCCTGTTCTTCATGCTCGCACCAAACATATTGAGATAGACTTTCATTTTGTTAGGGAAAAAGTCTCATCAGGGTCATTACAAGTGAAATATGTTCCAAGTAACTATCAAATTGCTGATATATTTACAAAACCCCTCTCTCGTACTACACATTATCAGCTACGAATCAAATTAGGAATCGGGTTTTCACCCATTCCCAATTTGAGGGGGGCTGTTAAGAAAAGCCAGAAGAACAAAAGCGAGGAAAAAGAGGCTTCTCAACTAATGCTATCATCGATACCAGGAAGAACAGGGGAAGCTAAGAACAGAGGAAGCAAGACATACAAGAGTGATAAAGAGAAAACGTATGTAGAAGAGGAAGGAGAATATGTACATCTTGCTAAGAAGAATGAGAAGAAAACCGGTTGTGAAAACTCGTATAATCTTTGCGAGTCTTGACTAGTCTCGGCAGTTAGTCTAGAATAGTTCGGTTCTGGAAGTTAGTCAACGTTTGCTTCAGTTAGTTACTTTTTCTTCAAGCGAATCAATACTGTAAAACAGTTTTTCGAGTTAGTCCTTATATATAAAAGGCTAAACTCTCGATTGAAGAAATTATCAAGGAAAACATAATAGAAAGGAAGTTCTTCATCTCAAGATCTCTCTACTGATTCTTCATCCTATTTTTCTTCTCTGCGCATAAACTTCTTCATTCTTTATTTGGCGTTTGCGTTGACCGACTTTCTTTGAGAATAATTCGAGATTATACCGGACTGATTTACTTATTGACAAATTAAGCAACTAGAAAGGGGATAAATTTCTTTTTTTCCCTTTTTAGTCGTGACACGAGGTATTTGAACTTCTGGTTCAGATTTTTATTTTTATTTTATAGTTTTTTTAGTGAAAGCACGAAAATCCCCATCTAGGGACATCGAGTAAGAGAGAGGCCACGATGCAAATTATCCTTACATTATTTTGTTTATGTAGGTGATGATATTCTGAACATCGATTTCGTTACATCTGGCGTCACTAATGTTTTCCATCTTGCGCATTTTTTTGTCCTTCTATCGGTCTTCCGTTGCCGACTTGGTTCTATAGAAGCATCGAATGCATTTGCACGAACCTTCAAGGAAGCCTCCTCCACACAGTCACTGTCCTCCCACCAAACTGCCCGATGGACTAACCCTAGAACATGCAAAATAAAACGTCTCCAGCCAAGCAAGACCCACCCTCATCTCTCTCTCTCTTTACAAAGCACGGGAAAGAAAGCGCCATGGCTGCCATCCAGGAAGCTATGAAAGAGAAGGAATTAGCGGTGAAGAGTCAAGTGCTGCTTCTTCATCCTCCTAGGCGCGGACGTGGACGTGTGAAGCGTCTCATATTTGCCTGCTTGTTCCGAAGCTCTAGAGCCCTCGTCGCTAAAATCCTCGGCTTTCTTTTCGGCCGCAACGCCAGGTGCATCCCCACATCACAAGTCGCCCCTGTCATCTTCGCCTAGACCGCTCGGTAGCCTTGATCGGCAGTTGCGTTCGGACACCTGAATTCTGTGTAGTGTTCTGCTTTTGTAGTTGTTTCGCACGGGGAAATCGCTGTGTTTTTTTATTTGTCTGATGTTTGTTGTCATCTGACATCCTCTGCTACTTGTTTTCAATCTTTCGCAACTTCAGTTATGCGTCGTGTCCTAAAATTGGCGATGATACGGCCAACTCATTTGGTTCATTCCTGCTTTTTCACCTTGGTAGTGGCCATATTTTCAGTTTCAATTGGGTAGGTACTATACGAGAAATCGAGAGATGTGGGCATGTCGTGTTTTAGAAGTTACTTTTGGATGGAGGAGGAGTACAAAATTGATTATAATCGACCCCCTACAAAAGAAAATTGATCCTGGTAAATTCTGCTACATTTATTAACCACCTCTGGCGAAGGTTTATCACGAAAGGTACAAAAGTACACTATGCTCGTGGTAACTTGCGCAGAGAAAAAAAAATGTATTGATTGGTAAAAATAGAAAAGCTATTCGTGACCCTAGTGACCCAACCGTTCAAGCCAGTACAGTTTCAGTGCAAAATGGTAGGCTTGATATGTTATAGCGAGTTTAGTTAGCCTAATGATCTTGTCGGCCCCACGTGGGGTCCACATGTCCAACCAATGACATGCACTAGACTTGTATGGTCCGGCTACAGCAAATCATTTCCCCTCAATGGGGGACCGCATGAGAAGTCAAAAACCCTAGAATTAAACATTATTTCTCTTTAACTTGAATGACCCACTATTTCGCTGCATGTGGGGGGAATATTTTGGGGCCAATTTTGTCGGCTCACATGTCATTTTTCTTTGATTTAATTAGTGAAGCTAAGGAAGCTTAAACCAGCGGGACCAATGTTTAATGCATGTTTTTTAGAAGCGGCATCAACTATCTGGAGTTTACATGGAAGGAGAATGTGGTGCAGATCAGCTCTCATAGATAAACTGAGATCCAAAAGGAAATAATAAAATTAAATGAGGGCATTAACTTATAAAACTTATATCAACAACAAAATTATTATGCGGGTGTTGAACTTCATATCCATATTGTATAAGATTGTGCCGTGACAAGAATGATTACACACAATTAACATACAAAATGGCCTGACAAAATTAATAAAAGCGAATAAGTGGGTCATATCAAACAAAAATTTAGGTACATCACCTATCAATTTTAAAAACTAAACTAGGGTTCCCCTTTTTCGTATGAATATGAATCAACTTGAAAACCAAATGCACATACTAGATGAGTCATCGAATGTGAATATGCACGACTAATCAGAATTTAAAAAATGGAGCGTGTCAGAGTCAGGGATTCGAGAGGAGGATGAACCTTCCAGGAACGTACATCACTCCTGCATGTATACGAAGAACATGCGGTCAAAATCAGAATCAAGAATCTCTCTCTCTCTCTCTCTCTCTCTCTCTCTCATATGAGCCCTCTGATTGATCTGAATCCAAAGGGTGGATCGAGGAGACAACTTGTCTGATTCCTAAACCCTAGCAAAATGATTCCGAGTTGCCACAGTGATTGGTGATCCACCTAATTTCGTCGACATCGTCCGATCGAAAATAAAGGAAAAGCACCGGACAGTTCCCAAAGTTTCAAGTCTTTATTTATTATTTTTTTTTTAATGTTTTCTTCTGTAGATCTTGTTTCTTAACTTGGTAAACGGCTTCACAAAATATGTTACGAGTGCCCGTAAACATGCCCGAGTTTTCAACGCGCACTGGCAAGGGTCCACCATGAAAAGACCCAATCTCGACGTTGAGTAGGATTGATGTGAAATTTGACATGGAGAAAGAGGCGGTGCGCACAAGGAAGAAAGCAGCAGCGACCGGCAACTCGGAAAAAGAGGCGGTGTGAACCGCGAAGAATCATGTTGCTTAGGCGAGCAGCTCGTGATTCACCATCGGCAGCTTCTTTATTTGCCGTTTCTGTTGACGGACTTTCTTTTAGAATCATTCAAGATATACTGAACTAATTTACTAATTCAAAAATTAGTCGACCGGGTAATTTTTCTTTTTCGTTTTTTAAGTCGTGACACTAGGTATTTGAAGTTTTGGTTTGGATTTTGTGAAAACACGTAAATCGTTTGTTGACAGATTTCATGAATGAGAAAGGTCGTGATGTAAATTGTTCTAACAATTTTTTTTTTTTAATTATGTAGGTTATGATATCCTGGATATCGATTTCATTATATCTCAGTATGACTAATCTTTTTCATCTCATACAATTTTTTCCTTGTATAGGTCTCCCGTTGATGACTTGGTTAAAAATAAAAGTTCCGACGACATTCCCACGAACCTTCAAGGAATCCTCCTCCGCACAATCACTGTCCGCCCACGAGCTTTGATATGGAAATAGATGTCAATTTTCTCGAAAGGTTTGTGTCTTAGATTCATAACGCTCCGGGTGGATCTTGCGACATTGAAATGAACACGTGATGACAGCATATAATAGATGGACTCCTAGGTACGATAGAGGACCACACCAAAGCAAACGGCCAAGACGAGTGGACCTAGACGTTTTAAGGTAGTTCACACGGATGGGTCGCCTTCATCGACACCGTCTCTTTTGGGTTAAAAGTCAACACAAGCGTCGGCTTACATAAGAAAGGACCTCTCACATTAAATGTCTAAAGTTGAAAGAAGCAATTGATGATATCTAGATAGTCATTAACTTGACTCTACGGCTTAACCTTTCAAATGAAGGTGAATTCAAATCGATTGTCCATTGGCTCAAATTATGGACTCCCTTTTGGATCTCTCTATTATAAATTCATTAGACATATTGTGGAGTCATGATTTACGCTACCCCAAATGCTCTAATAATACAATCTTGAATTCGTTCTTCATGCCGTGCAAACAGAAGAGGTACATAAGAGTAAGTCGATGAGTTTCGCACCAGATAAGTCCATGGGCTTGTGCACATGAAGGTGACAATAGGGAGGTGAGTTGATCAAGCGTAGAACACGCCATGCCCAGGAAGAGGGAAAGGGGTTTGGTGGGTGTTTGGGCCCGGGAACGAAGGTGTAGAGGAAGTTTCTGGGAGCCGCGGGAAAACGTGTTTGAGGGTTCCATTGCCATCGTCACTTTTGACTATTCCTCTAATTCGATGGGTTTGCTTGATACCGTGGCCCAAATGGATGGCAAGAGGTCGGTGAAGTTGTGGCCTTGTGGCTAGGACATGAGCCATGCAAATAGTGGATTTTGGGCCTAAAAAAACCTGAAATCCCCGACCACGATTGGGGATCGCAGGAATTTTCTGGGCAATGATCGCAATGATGATTCGAAAGAAAACATGAATTTCCGAACGCTTAGCATTTTAGCAATTGATGATTGAATGTGTGGATGAGAATATTGCTTTATGACTAGTGAGAGCACCTAAAATCCTTTTTCCCCGGCCGCAGTACTAACGAAGACCTCTGACATTGGGCCGAAGTGGTTGGGCTGACTGCAAGCCTCAATATGGTGCCGAATCTGTAAGTTACAAACAAGGGAATTTCTAGATTTTATTCAGGGGACTCTCATATATTTGATTAAGGGATAAGTTTACTAAGAATCCTAAAATTGTCGAGAAAGTACAATTAAGTCTAAAAATTACGAAAAGTACAATCAAATCCTAAAATTTCTCACATTTATGCAATCAAGTTCTTTTGTTAAAATTGTTAACTTAAGTAATGGAAAATGTTGATGGGGCATTTTTAAATTAATTTCTCTCTCATATGTGAAATTTTATTATTATTATACTATTCAAATATTATTATTATTATTTAATTCTTTTAAAAAACCAAAAAAGAAAAGTTAATTAAAAAAAACTGAAAATAAAGAAAAGGAAGGGCTAAAGGGGTAGTTGGCTGGTGGGGCACTGCTGCCTCTGCCATTGCCATCGCCCATTGCTGGAGGGGCCATTAATGGCGAGGGTGACTAATCATTGCCCGACCTTAGGCAAGGGCCAACAACCCTTGTTAGGTGAGGGTGCATAAATTTGGGCGTCACCGACCCTTCCCTAAGGCTAACAACCATCGTTCACTTGGGTGAGGTGTTGTTGATACTCATTCAAGCCCAACAATGGTTGCCGACCTTCGCTTAGGGCCAGCAAGGCCTTGCTCAGGGCTGGTGAGGCTCGCTGTCCCTAAGTAGAGGCTGGGCTAGCTCAGATCTGAGCAAGCCTCGCTAATCTTAGGCAAAAGCTAACGAGGCCTTGCCTGAGCCTAAAGAGGGTCGTTGGCCCTCACTTGGGGCTGATGACACCTCACCTAGGGTGGGCAATGGTTGCCGGCCCTAAGTGAGGGTTGGCATCACCCAAATCTAGGCACCTGAGCTTGAGCTTAGTGAGGGTTGCCGACCCTTGCCGAAGGCTAGTGAGGCATTGCCTTGGCCTGGCGAGGGCTAGCCACCCTCGTCGTTGGCCCCTCTGGTGATGGGTGGCGGTAGCAGTAGCACCTCCCCAGTGAATTGCCCCTTATACCCCTCTCTTTCTTTACTTTTACTTTTTTTTAAATTACCTTTTCTTTTATGGTTTTTAAAACTAATTTAGAATAAAATAATATATAAATATGATGTAGAAGAGAGAAATTAATATAAAAATGCCGTGTCAGTATTTTTCATTAGTTAAGTTGACGGTGTTGATGGAAGGATTTGATTACACTAATGTGACAAGTTTTATGACTTAATTGAATTTTCTGCAAGTCTAAGACTTAATTGCACTTTTGTAATAAGTTTGAGGACTTATAAAAAATTTATCCCTTTAATTAACGAAGGAAACATGAAGATGAATACAGAAAGAGGTGGGAATGAGAAATACCAATGTTGTCCTTCCCTTTCTATTTATAGGCCACTCTAAACGTGACCTCCACGTGAATCCCTTCAATGAGCCTCTGCCATCTCGTGTCTTTAGAGATCTAGGTCTTTGTCAATCAAGAGGATACAATTGGCACGGTGTAACAAGGTCGCTTGGGTTTTCTATGCAATAACGCAACAACTTCGAAAATGGTTATTTGATATTGTAGAATCTGGATATGAAAATCAGTGATCATCCTACACAATCCTTGTTAATATACTATAAGGCTGTGTTTGAACATTTTGATTCAGATTGGGATAGGATAGGACAAGGGGGATTCAAAATCCTCTAAATATTCTCTGGATTGTAGAAAACTTATTATATGTTTAGTGCAACCTATGATAGGATTTTAAGGTGGTGCTAGTGTAGTCCCCGGGGGGGGGGGTGTGGGGGAAGGGAGGGCGTGATGGAGGAGGGAGAGCTATAGTGCAAAATGGAGGAGGGCGACCTCTTCCATTAGGCAAAATTCTTAACTGAAGGCAAGGAAGATCTCTGGTGTTTCATCAAACACATGGTGAGTGCCAAGTTCAAAGTCAATCAAGATAGAAATCATAAAGCAATGGAGGCTGAGAATGAGTAATCAGAAGTGAGGTACCAAGAGGAATCGAGAGATGATTCGGCAATGGTAGAAAGTTGAAAAACCAAATGCAAAAGAGGGAGAGCCATGGATGAGGTGAAGAGCACTAACCTTCCGAGTGAGTTGTGGGCAAAGGCACCGATAAGGATACTCAAAAAAGCTAGAGTGAGGATAGTCAGTGTGGATGGCCATTGGAGTGATGGCGAGTGGCAATCGGTGAGTAATGCCATGGACGGTAAGTCTTGCCTGAGGTGGGTTTTCCATAGGGTGTGGGAATTGTTAATTTTATATATTAAAATTTTATATCCAATTTGGAATTATCCCCCGTGCCTCGATTTCTCATCCGGCATATATCCAAATGTATTCGAATTTACTTGGTCCAGGGAATGTTGTTAAATACCAGATATGATAATTTGGTATTCTATACAGACTCAAATCTTGACCATCCACAGCCTAAAAAAAAAAAAGCAAGAAGGAAAGTTCAGAAAATTGAAGAAGTAGATTCTATAACCAAGATGAATTGCGGGATCAAAATGATAAGTGTCATTGAGTTGGGGTACGATACACGCACAAGTGTTTGTTTACAGAATCAAAATCAAAATAAAAGATAATAGAAAACAAACAAAGTAAACATATGTAATTGAGTTTAGTGGGTTGCCGACTTAATCTTAGGAGTTACTGATTTGAATTTCCGAATTGGGAATTTCATCTTAAAATTTCGCCCCTTCATGATGGATCGGAATTAATGATCCTCTATTTTGACATAGCCTTTGCTAGGAGGTTTGTCAATTGACCTTTAATAAAGACATGACAAACTCGTAAAAGGTCCATAGTAACCCAATCCCGCGTAAAATGAAAATCTCTGGTTACATGCTCTACACGGGAGTGAAAGACCAAATTCACGCTAAGATAAGTAGCTTTGATTGCTGGTGGCGTGGGGATGAAAAACCGAGCTCACTAAGAGTGGATAGGACCTAAGCAAATTCAGCGATGGCTTGATATTCCGTCTCAGTGGAAGAGCAGGCCACTGATTGTTGTTTGCGAGACTGCCGGAAGAGAAGATTACCACTAATGTAGACTAAGTAAACCGTAGTAGAGGAGAAATTGCCCTTGTCACTGGCCTAATTTGCATTGGAGTAAGCATGAAGGGAAGAAAAGGTGTTTTTCCGATTAAGTAGGCCATGATATGAAGTGCCATTAAGATAGCAAAGAAACCATTTGGTGGCCACCTAGCGAAGAGTGGACAACCGATGCATGGACTGCACAAGTTTGTTGCTAGCGAAGGCGATATCGAGGCGACTCATAGAGAGATTTTGTAGAGCATCAATGACTATGATGCTCAGTCACATTAATGGAGGGGGAGCCATCATCAAGTCATAAAGTAAATCATGTTGCAAGGGGAGTGGCAACTTCTTATGAATCTGCCATGTGGGTGCAAGATAGAATGTCCTGGATGTAGCTATGTTGGCTTAAAAATAGCCCGTAGTGATGGAAATAGCTTGACTTCAAGGAAGTGGTGAAGGGACTTGAAATACTTGATAAAGAATTGAAACAATAAGGCTTCAATACTGCATTAACGTCATGTAATCATTGCACGTAACAAGGAAATCATCCACATATACAAGAAAAAAAATGAAAACTAAGGGCCTGTTTGGCAACATGCCAAACAGTGCCAGATTTTGATTTTTTGTTCCCAGAATCAGTTTGAGACGAGAATTGCATTTGGTAAAATTTTTGTTCCCGGGAACGATTTTGGACAAGATTTGAGAATAAAAAAAAAAATTGATTCTACGTCCGAGAATCAGAAAAATAATCAAAACGTAAAACCCTCGTTCTTATCTTTCATCATCTCGGTTGCCGTCTGCCACCGCCCGCCGCCGCCCGCCGGTCGCCAGTCCGCCGTCGGTCGCCGGAGGCTCGCCAGGCCAGGGCAAGATCTGGCGAGCTCGCCGGAGGCAAGCCCATCCACCGGCGAGCTCGCCGGAGCAAGCCCAGCCACCGGCAAGCCTTGCCGGCAGCTGGGCGAGGCTTGGCCTCACCAGATCGGGCAAGGTCGAGCCTCGCTTAGCTGCCGGTGAGGCTCGGCCGACGAAGGTCAACCTCGCCGAGGGCCGGTCACCGGTCCGGCGACCAGCCAAATGAAGAAGAAGAAGAAGAAGAATAGGACAAAAGGGAAAAAAAAAAAAAAAAGGAAAAAAGTAAAAAAGTAAAGAAATTATTTAAAATTTATTTAAAAATCAAAAGAAATTAATTTGGAATAGAATCAATTAATACGGTACCAAACGCAATTCTATTCCGGAATAAAAAATTTTGAACAAGTTACCAAACGCGCTTTTTACTCAGAATCGGTTAGAAACAGAATCGTTGCCAAACGCGCCCTAAACATCCTTGTTGCAATAGATATCAGATTTTGATTAAGTAAACTCAAGATCTACGGGAAAAAAACTAAGCTGTCTATATTATGCCGGGCGTGCTTGTTAGGACCATAGATAGACTTGTTCAAGCAACCCAAACATGATGTCACAAAGCCCACAGGTTGAGACACATAAACTCCCTTCTCATGTGTATCATGAAGCAAGACATTATTAACGTCAAATTGCGAAAGCTTCCAACAGTTGGTAACTACAAGAGCGAGAATGAGATAAATACCTATCAATTTCACCACAGGACTAAAGATATCCTTATCAATTCTGAGATGTTGATGGAAACCTCGGCAACTAATCACGTTTTGTAACGATCTATCCTTTCATATGGATTCCTCTTGAGTGGAAAAACCCACTTACAACTTACTACATTCTGTGTTGAATTTAAGGGACCAGTTCCGACGTGTTTTGACGGACAAGAGTGTTGAACTTGTCGGACATGGCTTGTCACCGTTCTGGATGTTTCAACACTTGCGTGGCACACGTGGGATCCAGGGGTAGGGAAAGGGTATGTTTGGTGGTGTAATAGATTGGTTTTGGTTTGAAGATATTGTTAGGGCAACAGATGAGCATGGGGTTAGTGTGAGTCGGTTGAGATGGTAGAATTTGAGCCATTTATGTGGATAAAACATCTGCACGTCTGACTAGCAAAGAGTGTAGGGTGAAATACTATTTCAAGTAAAATTTTACTGACCACCGTCCCAAAATAGTATTACCAATGAAGCAAAGAGATCTTATTGGAGATCTAAAAGTTGCCCTCATCCCAATTTATGGTGCCCCTTTATCTATTTATTTATTTATTTTGGATAAAGCAAGCAGCTACTTTTTCCATAACATAAAAGCACCAAAAGGAAGTAATATTCATGTGTACTGACCAGTATCATTTCAACTCGAAGTAATTTTCAATATGTTTTGTAAAGTTGAAATCTGAAAGTAAGACATTTGACGTGGTTAGTGACTTTTCACTTCTCGTAATATTGATCCTTAATTGGTAATTTTCATATAGAATGAAGAAATTTTCAATATACTCATAGTGAAAAGTTGCAAATTTTATGTGGTTAGTAACATTATTACCTAGTTTTATTGATATGTCATAAGTATGTTCGTTGAAATTAAAAAGTGATTTTAATTGAGCTTAGTATCTTTAAGTTGCAATATTCACATTTAATTAGTAAATTCCTTATATAATGAAGATGCATTGACTTTCAATATGGTGGATAACTTCTAATATAGGAAAGTAACAATTTATATGGGGTTAGTAACATTTCTTATAGTACTAACTTTCACTAAGTATTATTGATTTAATTTTAAATCAAAGTAACTTTCAAGTTGCTTATTCATCTTCAACATTGAAAAGCAAATATGTGATTTGTATTTACAGAATACAACGAGGTAACTTTGAATATGATTAATATCTTTTACCATAAGAAAATAATAATTATTATGAGATTAATAATTTTTATTATGCTGGATAACTTTTAATATATAAAGATAAGAAAATTTATATACTTAAAGGAGTTGGTTTTCTTAGGCGATTATTAATTTTCTTTTAGATTTGACCGATTGTTCATGCTTTTTCCTAATTCTTCAAGTTGCAAAGCACGCATTAGTCTTGTACTTAATAACTAGTAGTTCGCCCTGTTAATTCTCCAGGGTCCAAGTGTCTCGATTTCCTTTCATGAACTAAGCTTTAGGTTCCGTGGAGAAGGCTAAAAATAAAAAAGTGCATATGAAGAAATGAACTTAATGAAAAGTTGTCATTATTGGATCCTAATCAATAGCACATTCAGAAGAGAAGTACACATCCGGAATCTTATACGTTGCTGTCTTTAAATATATTTCCTTGTTCGATCAATATGATTATCAGTTGTGCCCACAGATTTCGGACACAAAAGAGACGGTCAATGCCGTAAGATCAAACAAGAATCGGAAATTCGCCTGTTGAAGTGCTCCAAGTTTGCTGGGTCCGGGTTCATTAAGGGGCTTCACCATTAAGCAAAAGCTTGCATTGAAGAACTGAAAAACATTACTCTCGGGGAGATCAAGAGTAGTTCTCCCTTGGAAATGTTCAATCAAACAAAGGGAGGCCATTATCAGAGCAAATGGGTCTTTCTCTTCTCCACCGAGAAGGGTATTATTTGAGGGTTCATCCGTGTTCTTTAATGCAGAATATACAACTGAAGTATATGTTTAAAGATCGAAATGGTAAAAAGAATGAAACAATGAACACATACAGCCATCATGGGTTTTCAAATTGCAAAAATTAGGGCACGAACACTCAGGAAAAGACTTGGGGCTCAAACCTTATTCAGCCACTCGGACGGAGCTTCAAAACTAAAGTTAAACGCAACTCGATTTTCGATTTCGATTTCTGAAAAAATCAACGCGCTTCCGAACCCTAATCGACATGGGGAAACAGAAAACACACATGTTTTTTTTTTCTTTTTTTATTTGAACCGGTGCCCCCAGCCACACAGAGACATCAAAAGCATTTTTTAATTAACTGATTAGCGAGAGAGAGAGAGAGAGAGAGAGAGAGAGAGAGAGAGAGGCCGAGCATTTTCGATCAATAAATTTAAAAATGCTCTCGCTTTTCTTTTTCGTGTTTAGAGAGAGAGAGAGAGAGAGAGAGGCCGAGCATTTTCGATCAATAAATTTAAAAATGCTCTCGCTTTTCTTTTTCGTGTTTTTATAAGGTTTAATTTCTCTCTCTCTCTCTCTCTCTCTCTCTCTAATTAATTAATTAAAAGATGCTCGGCCTTTCAAAATGCTTTTCTTTCTTTTTGTTACTATAAGGTTCAATCTCCCTCTAATTAATTAATTAAAAAACGCTCAGGATTTTTAACGCCGACGTTTGGTTTCTCTCTCTATTGCATTCTATTATCTATATATATAGATAATAGAATGCAATAGAGAGAATCTCTTTCTCTCTTTATTCTCTAAGTTTATTTTTATCAGACCCCACCATGAGCCCCTGGATTTATCTGAATCAAAAAGGTAGATCGAGGTGACCCTTTTCAGATCCCACAATGCTTATAGTATCAGAATAACGTTAAGAGGCTTCCATCCCAATTATGAATTGTGGGAAAAGATTATCTAAACTCCTATCTGAATCATGAGATACCATCTCCCCCAATAGGACAAGAAGTAGCTGTTTGGTGGAATAACAGGAAATTATCCCCCGTCATCAACTGAAGTATTAGGACCAATATGCCCCTAATCTTTTTTACTTTAATCATTTCGTTAATCAGTAATAAAAAAAAACGTATTTTATTCTCTATACGCTAACTTTTCTAGGGTGATTATTTCACGAGTAGTCGAATGATTTGTTATTTTTCAGATTTACAAATCAATTTCATCCAGTGTGCCGTGATTATTTCGGTACTCCACTATTTGAGAACGCCCCAGGTATTCCATGCGCATTGGCAAGGATCAATCGTGAAGACCCGGTCTAGAATTTCGGTGGAGTAGGACTTGATTGAAAGCCTACATGCAACTGAAAAAACCTAAGCTGTTCGGGCCATTATTTTCTTCTCGCAATTGGCCTAATAATAGGCAGATCGTAATACTTGAGTTGACATGGCCGTATAGTTTTTTCTACGTATTGATGTGCAACTACCTCCTTCTTAACTTTTTACCAAAAAAAAAAAAAAAACTACCTCCTTCTTAAGAATAAAACTATCCACTATCTCAATCGTATGGAATGTGTAATGTGTAAAATTAAATAATTTTGTGTACCTAATAGTTATCCAAAATAAAGCTCTCCCTCTCACGGAAAGAACCAGACAAATGGCAACTAGGAAAAGGAGGCGGTGCAAACTCCTAAGAAAGATTTGATCACTTGATCAGCTCGTTGGTCTCCACTGACAACTTTTTTAATGTACCAAGCTTATCATATTCTGGATGAAGATTCTCTTTTCCGGTGTTCAGGTAAATCGAGCAAAAGAAAGCTGACAGCATCCCCTGCATGGAACATTCGAGGAAATCTCCTCCCCGGAAGCACATTCCACCCACCACACATGCCGGGAGACTCAACACATTATAAACACCACAGCTCTCCCCCCCAAGCAAAACCAAACCTCCTCTCTCTCTCTCTCTCTCTCTCTAAAATGCAAGGGAAAGATAGCGCGATGGCTCTCGTGCAGGAAGCTGTGAAAGAGAAAGAATTAGCTGTGAAGAGACAAGAGGCGCTCCCTCTTCCTCCCAGGCGCGGAGGCATAAAGCGTCTCATGTTCGCCTCTTTGGTCCGAAGCGTTAAGGCCCTGGTAGGTCAAGTCTTCGGCTCTCCTCTCGGCTGCAACGCAAGGCACATTCCCCCGTAAAAATCACAAGTCACCTCTCTTATCTTGGCTTTCGCATTGGGGTTGCAGAAGATTTCATCCTCGATGGCTATATATGATGTGGATTTGTTGTTGCGTTCGGTTTCTGAGTTCTGTGTTGTGCTCTGATTGTGCAGTGGCATCGAGCCGGGAAAATGGCTGCGTGTTTTTCGTCTGATGTTGTGTCATCTCATCCCGTATTTGTCTTCGCAGTGTATAGGTTAATTCATATATACCATGTTTATGTTTTGGCAATCGTGATATCTTATGATACTTTGTTTTCATTCTTTCGCCGTTCAGTTAAACGTCGTGTCCAGTAATATTCGATGAAACAAGCGACCCATTTCGGAAAGTGACCTCATCCTAGGGTTCCTGACTCAAAAGTGATAAAAAAAAAAAAATGGAATCCATAACTTCACACGCCCACCAAGGCCTGCTTATATTGTGCAGCTTCATATTCTAATCTTACCACACCGTGTTAGACCAAAAAAATACACGCGGCATACGTAATTATCATATGGTGCGCCTCTTTCACGGAAATATGAATAATTTAAAAATATATTCTTAAGGATCAATGCTTGTATTACTTTTAACAAATAAATTAATGTAATGTATTTTTATTATCTATGAAAATATTTAAATATAAAATAATGCAATAATAAAGACATTATTCATTTAATGACTATTTCAGCAATATAAACGATTATTTTTAGTAAAATATTTTTCAAATCATTAATTTTTTTGTAAAATATACCGAGTCTAAGAAAACTAAATTTTTGACATGTGTGGCACTGGTTGAGTAAACTTTTGCTGCAACAAGTCATGTGCTCCAGAAATTACTTGAAATTAACTAACCGGACCAACAAGCATATCCAAAGTCAGATGCTTATTTGAATTAATTAAGGCCAAATTGCTGGATTTTTGTGCATGGCACCTATGTTACACTCTTTTAGAAAGTTGTGACGCTCAAATGATTAATTGAAAAGCTATTTGGCTCGCAAATGATCGAAAAAAAGAGTTATGGCATTTAAGTAAGCTTCATGTATAAGTTATGACACTTCAGTGATCGAAAAAAAAAAGTTATGGTACCGCTATGTGGATCAAGTTATGATACTTCAATAATTGAAAAAAGCGTCTTTTTCTCCAAGTTTGCCGATACTCCATTTCACAAGAAAGTTCCTCTATGCCTTCATATGCATATTAAGCCCAATATGGATTAATCTGGTCCGAAAATCATCAAGTTATCCGCATGGATCAGCTCCCGTGCAGTATGAAACTTTGCTTTCAACGATATTTTGCACAGTGGATAGAGGCATTTTTCAATTGTCCCTCATTAAATAGTCTAATCAACTGGTGATTGAGGCTTTTATTAACTAACCAATCTCTCACTAACCATCAATTTAAGGATTTATAAGGTCACCTGTGGAAAATATTTTTCCATTAGCGGTGAATACTACCTTAGATCTCGACAATTGAGAATACAAAAATTGATGTTTATTTCCTTATAGAGCTCATTGTTATCCATTATTATGAAAGAGGGAAAAACATATGAACATTAATCATATAACCGGCTTCACATGGGCAAGCGATAGAAGAACTCCAACTGGGTCGGCTCGAGCTTGTAGTCTAAAACGACTTATTCAGAGGAAAATTATTAGCTGCATGCAAATCTTATTAGAGCAATGCATGACATCCGTTAAGTCGTGTGGAGCCGACAAGATCACTGGGCCAACTGAATCTGCAATAACTTGTCTTGTTCAAGCCCACCAATTTACATTTAACTGCAATGGCTTCAAAGTCAGCTCACTAGTAGTCATGTATAACTCAAGTTATTATTAGTGGGGAAAATTCTAAGTAAAGGTTTGAAGCAAAGCCAATTTTAAAAAGATGGTCCAAAATAGATATTATTTTAAATAACAGCCTAAAATGACCTAGTCAATCTCAAATGAGGGTTGGAGCTCAACCGGTAAACATTTGGTTAGCCGGCAAGTTTCAATTGACTTGGCTACTTTAGGTTTTTATTTGAAATTAGGTTCACTATGAATTTTCTTTTGAGAAAAGGGCCATTTTTTTTTACCTTTATTAGAAAATTTTCACTGTTAATGATTATGTGCAATTTTTTTTTCCCTTCGGGAAAGTCAATTGAGTCCGATCATATCATGAGCATCCAATACATTTATTTATCCCTTTGAAGTAACATTGCCATTAGGGGAACAAAAATTTTCCGATAGGTCATATTTAATGTAGCAGAAGTGATCAAGATCACTTGATCCCCTAGTCTTCCTCCATCCAAATATATTTTTTAAACGATGACATCTCTACATCTCTCGGTATTATATCTAGCACCAAACTGGAATGGAAAGGATTGATATGTGTCGGCGTGATGGTTTTTGGTGCTTTTTTCTATACTTAAATGTCAACTACAAATGGCCACTAATAAACTTAAAAATGGATACCCTAGCAAAATCACTGAATGTAACGTGTGGTAGGGTCAATCCCACGGAAAACCCTAAATTGATATGCGTGTGACAAATTTACCAAAAACTAATATTTTTTAACACCAGAAATCCCAAATTGGTAGACATGTCACGCATTTATCCATCGTTTTTAATTGTCTAGTTGGATAACACGTGGCAGTTAGAGATGAGCATGTTTCAAGGTAGAACCTAAAAGTGAAGGATTAGATGAGTGGAAACTTGTTCCGCTTTATTTTCTAAGGTATGTATTTTAGGTTTCAAGTTTTAAAAAAATGAGGAATCTATTTCAAGAAGTAGATTCCAGGTTCAAGATAGGTGGAACTTGGAACTTGAAATAAGTTCTTGTGTTTTCATTAATCTATGTTTTCGCATGATTCTACAATATTTTATGACGTTCGATAATGAGTGTATAATTTGTAACTACTAGTTTGAAATTTTATTTTATGACCAAGTCTTTTACTTTGTCAATGTTTCATATTTTTCATATATCTAAATATAAGTTGTGATCAGTAGATTGTAATAGTAATGGTGGTAATTTAAGGTAATGAGTCATTGTAATTGTTCAATTAATAATACAAATAGAGCATGAGTAGAACTTGGAATGAATCTTGAAATTGTGATAGGGTAGGTTCCTGATTTCAAAGTATACAAGGTAGATTCCAAGTTCCAGATTTTAGAAAATAAGGAATCTATTTAGTGGGTAGTTAGAACTTAAAATCGCTCACCCCAAGTAGAAGTCGACAATTGTACCAATTTGGGGTTTAGCCCCTGTTTGTGATTTTTCACGATATTACTTCAATTGAATGAAAATTAATGGACGTACCAATTTTGAGTTTTTAGTAGTCAAAAGATTAATTTATGGTAAATTTGTCATATATATACCAATTTTGGATTTTTTATGGTTAAAAAATTAGTTTGGGATAAATTTATCACAATTATATTAAATTTGGATTTTTTTATGGTCAAGAAGATTAATTTGGGATAAATTTATCACAAGTGTATTAATTAGGGTTTTTCATGATATTAATTTTATATGTTGTTCATCTTTTTCTTTTGTATAGAAATTGAAAATCGAGCCAGTGGGTACGGTTTTGACAACTCCTCTAATTCGATGGGTTTGCTTGATGCTTCGGCCCACATGGGTTTTGAGCAATACTGAAGAATCTTGGCCCAAATAGACTCGAGTTGGCAAGAGGGCAGTTTTGAGTTGTGGCCTTGTTCCTAGGAGCCTCGGACATCAGCCATGTAAGTAGTTGATTTTGGGCCTGTCAACTTGAGATCCACTTCCCTGATCACCGATTGCAGAAGCTTTTTGGGCAACGACTGCTATGACGAATTGAAAGGAAACCTAAAATTTCCAACACATTGAATGTGACGATTGAATGGGTTGTTCACATAATAAATTTTAGATGTATTGATCATCATTTATGGAGTTGGTAGTTCATTGCCTTTTTATTCCTTCGGCTTTTCCGCTCATGGCACGCACGTCCTATTTCCCACGAACATCACTCTCCAACAGCCCTTAATTCTGTGTCTATCTCTCAAGGCACGTCTGACAGAACCACGTCTTCTCTTTCACTCCCAAATCCCACAACAATTTTGAGAAAAGCAGAGATCTTGAGTTTGATTTCTGGGTTCCGGGTGAAATGAGAAACCACCACAGCAGAAACTGTGATCCTGACCCACCGACTCTGAGGAAGCTCGAAAAGATGTCGGTAAGTACCGCCAAAGATCACCACTACAGCAATCTCTCTCCTTCGTCAAGGACTCGCAGGATCGAAGAAGGAAGAAGAGAAATGATGGAGATGATACGGAACTTGCCCGAGTCGAGTTACGAGCTTTCCCTTAAAGATATTGTGGATAAGCAGCTACCATTGCAGGTATTGGTGGACTCTGTTCGGTTCAGTTTGGTTTGGTTCGCTTCTTGTTCAATATTGAAATCTGATCTTATATCTGTAATCACATAGTAGCCATAACATGGTAACATACCGATGTTTTTTATAAGTGCTCTTCATCTGTTGCATATGCTTTGAAACCAATCTGGGAAACAATTATGCTAATTAGGGAGATGACGTATTGTAATTGGAAGACAAATAATTAAACTTGGATTGCTTTGCAGGAGAATCAAGAGGAGGAAGGGGAAGAATTTGAGTTTCCAAGTGCTGAGGCAGAGTCAAACAAAAACCAGAAGAGGAAGAAGAGGAAGAAAGTCCCGAGGACCACTAGTCATCAGCATCATCAGGTGTCAAGATGTAATAGCATGGAAACCGGAACTTCCCTGATCAAGATGTTTTTCCCATCTTTCTTGGCATCGAGTAAGAATCCTGCAACATCATGGAACAGCAGGTTGAAGATTTCGCGGAGGACATTGTTCGAAGGGCTCGATGAGAGGTCTTTGGACACAGTGTCTAGGATTAACACAAGTCCTGTTGCAGGAGATCAGGGGAGTCGCAGTCGAGATAGAACTGAAAGCAGTACCAGCAGGAGCAACAGCTATAAAAGCAGGTAAGAACTAGAATTTTTTTCGATATGACATTCTATTTGTGGATTTTTGGTTAGTCACCCTTCTGCTGAGTAACATCCTAAGCATATTGAGAGAAAAGGGTAAGCTTTATCGTAGAAACTGCACATTGTTTTTTTTTTTTCTAATTGAGAAAGATGGTACCTTTTTTAAGTCCCAAAGCAGAATTTCCAGTTCGATTCTTCACCGATAGTGATCCTGTTATTGAGTCTTAAACAACATGCTGATTTGGTTTGCAAATAACAGAAGATGTTTCCAACGGAACTATACCAGTTCGAACCTTTAGATCTAGTTTCAATTTTGTTTGTTCAATTTGAAATTAAAGCTTTACATTCTAGTAAGAAATTGTACTCTTACCAGCAGTTGTAAAAGCGCACAATTCCTACCTTTATGCAGGAACCATGACAGCGATTCTTTCCTGGGTTGCTGGCCTTTTCCTTTCGCTGGAACAGAAGGCAAAATGCGAAGGCAGAGGACATGTGTTTTCTGATTTCCTCTGCCACCTGCACATGAAGGTTGAATCAGAGATTGATTTCGCCTTCAGAACCTACAAATATACTGAAACGGCAGGAGGGTGTCCACAGCTGATTAAGCCGGTTTGATTATCTCGGCTCTGATGAAGATTTGGCTAATCAATCCAAGAAAAATCAAATGCAGAGATGCGAATGCATTTGATATTTATCAGTCTGGGTATCTTGTTAAGTGCTAGACTTCTCAAGAGACAATGCTAGTGAAGTTTTAGATTTCTGTAGGGACTACAAAGGCCATAGCTTAGCTTGCCTCATCGTGATCACGAGTCCGCGAGTTATCAGCTGCTTAAAATATGTATTTTCATTACGAAACAAGGCTAAGGATCAAATAAACTGAATGCTGTTGGTATTTGTTCATTCAATGCTTCTCGTGCAGTACATCAAGGATATAACAGATGAACCTTGTGCATGGAGAACAATTGCGTACGAAAAACGAAAATCAATTGAAGAAGGTTTGAGAGGAATAGTGGGGTGAAGTTCTTCCTCTGAATGGAGGGGATGAATTAGCCAGGCAGGAACGCCTATTATGAGTGGTGGGGGCTATTGCCGCCGCTGGGGCCACTTTTGATTATGTTTATGGCATATTCTCTCCTCCAGACGCCCATTTGCACGGATGTTACACTTGACCAATCTGGGAATTTATTTAGAAAGAAGGTAGGAGAATCCTCCTATCAAATAAGTACAAATTAGCTGAGAATCCGTCGCCTCGTGTTCAAGTAAAGCTTTGTCAAGTAATTTTAAGAAAAGTCACTACCAATTTAATGAAAATTTCCTCCAATGTTATGAAAGTTCACTACGATTGATCCATAACAGTTCGTCTCAGTCGAATTACCAAATTGCGACAGAATGTGATTTTGGATGACCATCGTTGCAGTTGGAACATCAGATATACTTTATCTGCAACAACACACAATGAGCACTTGTAAGCTACACAGGTGGGTGGTGGTTGAAGCACTGTCCTCTCATGCAAAAACAACAAGCCAGAGTACTTGGGTTCTCCAGCTAACTTTCCCACCCAAAATGGTCAATAGAAAAATATTAGATGGACTCATTTCACCAATAATGTGGTGAACATAATCCATTATAACATCAAATTGACATAAAAATTTGCATTTTCTTAGGGGGACTCAACGTGAATTGAACTAATTTTAATAGGTAACATATAATAACTTCATGAATCAATCTAGCTAGCTTCCTTTTTTGGTCTCCACTTACAAGAACACAAAGACTCTTGCTCCAATTTCAATGGGCCTTTTGACCAGATGAAAATGGAGTTATGGGAAAGCAATACAAATGTCATGCTGTCATGAGAAATGGTAAAGTGTTGCATCCTACGCGTAGATGTTTACAGTCCAAAAGGTGAAATCACTAAAACTTATGCACTCTTATCCAAGTAGGATGGGGTACGTGGAATTTCGTGCGAATGAACAAGGACCACCTTGAGGTTAAATCCTCGTAGTTAGCAAAGTAGATGCATGAGAGAAGGGTGAAAATAACTCCCATCCTTGGCATCAGGTGAGTCCGAGATGCTTCGAGGAGGAGATCCGAGTTCTGAACGGTGCTGCAGAGCAAACATACTTTTTTTGGCCAGAGCTCCAATGTATATCTTCTTAGATTAGCATTGACCATAAATAGATCCGACACTAGATGAATAGCGGTAATTACCCATTCTGAAAGGAATAGGGATTCAAATCTTGTAAAAATTAGTCGGTTGCTTGAAAAAGTTTCAAAAAATATTTATTAAAAAAAATATTTAAAAAAAAGTGAGTCAGACTCTTGATTTAGTTTCCTCAAATGGGAGCACTATTTAATGCACGTTTCTAAGAATAGGATCACCTATATTGAGTTTACTTGGGAGGGGAATGTGCTGCAGGTGAGTTCCAAAAGAAAAAGACAAACAAATGAGGGTATTAAGTAATAAAAATAAAAAATAAGTGCATCAAAAATACTAAAACTTATCATAATAATGTAAGTGAGTTCAAAAACTTTCAAAAAGTACAATCAAATACTAAAATTTATACTGCAATTAAATCTCATTGTTCAACTCCATCTAATTTAGCTGACTTGATCTATTTATTACTTTCTTAAGACAAGTGGCACCGATCTCACACCCACCAACCGCCACGTCAAGAAAATACTGAAAGAAGCAAAAGTTAAGGATGAAAAACAAAAAGAAAAGGGGGGGGGGGGGAACAATTAGTGAATAAAGACCAAAGCTTAAACTGTCCACCATCTTCTTTCTTTCTTTCTTCGATGCTCAAGCTTTGAGGAGCTATAGAACTCTCTCCCTTTCCTCTGCCAATTCTCCACGGACATCAGCTATGGATCATGTCCTCCACAGCTATCTTCTGTGCCATGTGTTTTGGCATTTACTCAGGAAGTTTCGTGGTTCGCCATGATTCGAAGCATCGGATGTTTGAGCCGTCGCATTACGAATTCAAATCTACTTCAAATTAAAGTTAGGATAGATAGAGAAGAAGAAGTTGAGAATTATTGACCAATATAGGAATTCCTCAAAATATTCGAAAACCCGAAACAGCAGCCACTGGAGATCACAAGTAGGCAAATCTTATTTAAACTCAGTGCATCACATCACATTTATTCATATTTAAAGTCATTCCAATTTGTCTGTTTGTCTGTCTCATGATGAAATTTTTCTCTTCAATGCAAGTCCCAAGTTTAATGGGATGAACTGTTCCTAGTTCACGCCCCTTAAAGAGAAGATATCGTGAGTAGGCCAAAGAAGAAGATGAACGGTATAAGTTTTGGTGTTTATCAACTAATTATTCATTCTCTTTTTGACTTTTTTATATTTTCTTTCCTTTTTCAAATTTTAAGCATTTTTCTAAAGTGACACTTGGTTGGTGCTACATCACTGCTGCATTAGTGCCACATATCTTAACAAAGTAATAAAAAAGCCACACTAACATTTTCCATAGTTAGATTGCATGGAATTAGCGGGAGACATTAACTACACTATTTGAAATCCTCATGACTCAATTGCATTTCCAAAAATTTTTTTAGAACTTTTGAGACATTATTTTTTCTAAAAATTTATATCCACAACAAAAATACTATGGGGTTGTTGAACTCCATAATTTGGATACTGTTGTGAGAGTATGATTGTCAATAATGATTTATGAAATCGATTTATAAAATGACATGACAAAATCAATAAGTACATGAACAAGCGAGTCATATGAAACGAATGTCCGCAAAAGCACCACAAATCAATCTAATAAATTAAATCTGGTTTTCCATTTCCCGTACGCATACGAATCAACCTGAAAAGCAAACGCACAGCCATATAAAACATCAATAATTGAATATAAAAAGGAGATCCTATGAGATCAGAAGGTGCATGGCTTCTAAGAATAAAGCATCATGGAAGTCAAGGGGGAGTGGGGTCAAGTAGCGGAAGAAGCTTCATGGAAAGTCCTTCTACCCGTGTGTATATATAGCACCATCCACGATAACCAGATTCAAGAATCGTTCTCTCGTTACACCCTAGTGAAAAAAACATCTCTCTCGCTTTTATGTTTGTTTTGATAAATTATACTCGCCTTTCGCTGAAAAAAAAACCTTCTGGGCGATCTTGATCAGACCCCACGAAGCACGGGAAAGAAGGCCTGATAGCTTCCATGCCGGAAGCTATGGAAGAGGGAATTGGCAGCAAGGGGACAAGAGCTGCATCTCCTTCCTCCCGGGCGCGGACGCATAAAGCGCCTCGTGTTCGCCAGTTTGCTCGGAAGCCTTAAGGCCCTTGTGGGTAGAATCATCGGCTTTCTTCTTGGCCGCAACAGAACCCAGGCTCCCACATAGAAAAACACTTCACCTCTCTTATCTTCGCTTACTCAATCCGGTCGAGAGAAATTAAAGACCGCTTGATAATGTTAATCGGTTGTTGCGTTCGATTCCCGGATCCTGTGTAATGCGTTCTGCTTTTGTAGTAGTTCATGGCTCCATCTTTTTAATCTAATGTTGTGTCATGTTATCTGAAACCTTCTACTGCTCGTTTTTAAATCTTTCACCGGTTCAATTGTCCATGGGGTCCTAAAAGTCTCGGTGATATGACCGACAGATTTTGGGAAGCCACCTCAACCTATGTTGAATTCCCGCATAGACGACAAAGGATCAATAATATATATTAAGGTATTTGCTTTTTCAGTTTTCCAGGGGCATGCTTTTGTTTGTATCGGTCGCAATCAGCATAGAAAAAAGGACCAGAAACCATGATGCGGACCCAGATAAATTATTTCAATTTTCAATTTCGTAACTAGAAAACAAACCCAGATTCGCAGAGACGTCAAGTTAGTAGAATTTTTTATTGGACTGAGCAAGCCGACGAGATCGATGTTTCTTGAAAGGGACAAAGTTGCTCGACACTCACCGGAGTCGCTTCACTTTCCTCAATGCGCACCCATCGGTAATAACAACAAGATCTATTCATGATCGTAGAGACCCAACGGTTCGAGCCAATGCAGCTTGCATGTAAGTTGAGAGAAAGATGTCAGAAAAATGCTTAATTTTTTGCATTGATACTAAATTAATCCAAATTTTTGTAATTTAGTGTCAATTTAGTTATTTTGACTAATTTTAACTAGATATTATAGATATGGATCTTTGATCGGTAACTTGTGATATGCCGGTGATGAGCGTGAAGCAAAGTTTTAATAATATTTTAATATTTTTTCTAATTATATATTTAATTATTATTTTTTTTTTTTTCCTTCTTTCCATCCTCCTTCCTTCGCTAGTCACCGGACCTCGTTGACTAGCTAGAAGTGAGTGTTGGCAAGGTTAAGCCTCACCTAGCCACTAGTGAGGGCTCGACCCTCCCTAGCCTAGCACAAGGCTACCCTCGTAGCCTTTGGAGGCCGGCAATTGGTTGGAAGAAGGACAAGAAAGGAAAAGAAAAAAAGGAAAATAAATGAATAAATAAATTGAAAAATGCTAAAATTTTATTAAAAGTTATCAATGCAAGACCGACTGTCTTATGTCAGCCGATATGCGTCTGCATAAGCAATATCTGGTTAAAATTAGATAAAGGGACAGAATTGGTATTAAATTAAAAGATTTAAGACTCAATTGATATCAAATCAAAATGTTTAGGGCTAAATTGACACAAATGTACAAGATTTAGGACTTTTTTATGCTTTCCCTTGCAAATTGGTGAGTTTGTATAGACCTATTTGATTGGGCACGGCTGGTAACTTTCCCATGAGTAAGGACCTCAGGAGAACCCCGAATTAAATACTACTTCTTTTTAACTTAAATAATCCACTATTTTGGTGCGAGTGCGAGGTATTTTTATTGTCCAAATATTGTTGGCTCACATGGCAGATTTCTTTGATATAATTGGTGAAGCTAAGAGAGCTCACGCTAGCGAGAGCAATATTTAATACATGTTTTTAAGATGTAGCATCTACTATGTGGAGTTTACTTGGAAGGCGGGCGTGTTGCAGGTTAGTTCTTAGAGTTAAACTTAGACCCAGAAGAGAAGAGAAAAGAAAAGCAAATGAGGGTATGAACTTATAAAATTTGTACCCACATTAAGATTACTATCAAAGTGTTGAACTGCCCATAATTTGAAGATTGTTGTAAGGGTGTAGTTCTGAAGAATGATCCACAAATTTGATTTGTAAAAAAGGCCAAACAAAATCAATAAGTATACAAGCAAGTGGGTCATGTCAAACAAACGTCCACGGAACATCACATATCAATATCACAAACTAAATCAGATTTTTCATTTCTTGTGCGAATATGAATCAACTTAAAAGACAAATGCACAACTAGATGAAAAGCAGGAGTATTGAATACAAATTTACATGACTTATTAGAATAAAATATAAATGGACGGGTTCAAGATGATCAATGCTGCAGTGGAGATGAAGCATTAAGGGATGCCGCTAAAAAGAACTTCGTTTCCGATCCTTCCTCTAATTTATATATAGAACATCCACTTATACTAGAATCAAGAATCACTCTCTCATGAGAGTCGAATGAGTTATTTGAATTTAGAAGGCAGATCCAAGAGATCCTTTCCTGATTTATAAATCATAACAAAAAGTGTCTGATCGGTGGGAATCATTTTCATGGTCATATTCGTCAACGCAGTCTGATTGACAATCTAGAAAAAGGCCCTCGCATTTCTGGTTTTGCCACGTTCTTTTCTATGATAGAGGAAGGAGACCGGTAAAGAACGGTTGAGAATGATTATGAGAGACTTTAGTCTCGTTTATAAATTTGTGGGGGGGGAAAAAGATGATTTAAACCCGTGTCTTAATCATGAGGTACCCAAGTATAATCAAGAGGATGAGAAAGCAGCCGTTTGATGGAATAACAGGAAATTTCCACCATCAACTGAAGAATTAGGACTACCAACAGGCCCGTAACCTTTTGGACTTTTAATCATTTCGTGAGTCACTAATGGAAAAAGGTATTTTACTCTTTCCGTTTGATTTATTTCATGAATAGTCATATTATTTCTTAATTTTTTTAGTTTGCAAGACCATTTCACGTAGTATGTTACGAGTGCTTCGGTGCCATGCTTTTGGACATGCCTAAGTATTCTATGGGTATTCGCAAGGATCACGGTGATGATCCGCTCTTAAGCTCAAAGAGAAGCAGGATCGATTGAAAGTTGAAATGCACATGGAAAAAGCCTAAGCTGTCTGGGCCAATATGATCTAGATTTGGAATTGGTATAATAGTGGGTCCTTCATAATACTTAGAATTGACGTGCCCAAGTAACTTTTCTCTACACATCCCACTTTCTCGCAATTGAGATGAGCAGCTAGTTACTTGCTAAAAATCAAACTACCCACCATCTCCACGGCATCAGGTATGGGACAGCCGATATACCCAGTATTAATACGAAATAAAGATGGGTTTGTTTAGGTGAAAATTTCATTATAAAGGAAATATTTTCTAGAAAATCAATTTTTAGAAAAATAATTAATTTTCCTTTATTTGGTAATATTACTAATTGGATCTTGCTCAAAAAATTACCTGTCTAGATGGGGTCAGCTGTTAGCATGTGTAGAAAAGGTAACAGAGTATCGCACCTAATATCTTTCCATAAAAAAAATTAGGGTGATCTTGAGAATCGTCGTTTCTTTCTATACGTAGTTCTGGTCGGCGCCGCAAGCCGCAAAGAAATCATTTGATCACGTGAGCATCTAGCTACGAAAGAAACCAACTGCAAATTGCAAAGAATGATTTGCCACACGTGAGCAGGTCGTTAATCTCCATGCACAACTTTTTCTTTGTTGGCGTTCCTTACTGCTGCATCTTTTAGAATAATTCGAGATGTGCTGAACTAATTTTACTATTTGGTAAGTAATGTGACCAAACAGGGGGGAATAATTTTTTTTCTGTTTTCCAGTCTTAACAAGAGGTACTTCGAATTTTGGATTTGAATTTTATGTAAACACGCAAATCGTCCCAGACCGTCCGGGGACATCAGGCAAGAGAGAGGCCGTGATTGAATTGTCCCGACATTATGTATTTACATTGGTGTTATATCGAAATTGGCTTCTACAAATACATTTCACTGAAAGTCGTTTTTTGATTTTTTAAACAAGACAGGTTCTATGGGGATTTTAGACATGAAATATCATGGGAAAAATACCAAAGAAATCATAAACCTATTGCATTAATATCAATTTAGTCCCAAATTTGCTAATTTGACCATTTTAGTCCTAACCCTTTCTATATTGATACCAAATTGATCAATTTATACAAGAAATGGCTGACAACGATGCCAATCATCCTACGTGACATGGTAGGTGTTGATTTGGAAATTTTTAATAATATTTTAATAAAATTTCTGAATTTATCGAATTTTTTAATAAATTTTTGAAATTTTTCCCCTTTCTCTTCTCTTTTCTTTTCTTTTTCCACCAGCCATAGCCATGTCTGGCAAGGGCAAGCGTTAGCCATCTAGGTGAGGCCCCCCTTGTTAGGCCTCCCCTAGGTGAGGGTGAGGCTGGCGAGCCCTGCCTGGGCAACGACAAGGCCTGAAGAGCCTTGCCCTAGCCCAGGCTAAGGTCGGCCTCCTTGACACGAGACCGAAAGTTTACTTCCTCGTCCGGTCCAAGTTACTTGAAAGGTCCAGAGGTACTCGACACTCATGGCGTGACTGGACTTCCCAGATTCCATTTCGCTTGAAAATGGTGATCGGGGATGTCTACCTAATTGTCCATGGCAGGGATTTCTATCTGATGAGTCATCAGCAAGGGCGGCCTTTCAACGTCCCTAGTTTTTATTTTCCAGCAATCTGACCTTTTCGAGAGAGGACAAGGATGTCACTGATCGAAAGGCCTCAGCGACCATTGGAGAAGTGTCCCCTCTTTCACCAGAGACATTTTGAAAAATGTCTCTGTCCGCAGTGTAAATTATTGCTCAAAGCAATGTTTCCAAATAGTGGTAATTTGTCCTCCTTTTTATAAAGTGTCTTCAATTTACTTTGTTGTTGCTTGGTGATGATGGTTTTGTGTTTTGTAGTAATTTTGACGTGGCACGCGGTAGATGGCTTTATCTTCCAATTGATGCTCCTTTTTCTACATGTTAATCTTTTTTTTCTTTATGTCTTCATGTATCTATTATAAAATCATGATGGTATTGACACTTCCTGTAATATCTACGATTTACGATTTATTTCAGAAATTTGCTAAACAAAAGGAACCTGTCCCACAAGAAAAACTATTATTTCCCAAAGGAAAGTGACTTCTACTATCATTTTTCAAATAATTATGTAAGAAACATCTTACACGACCTTTGTATCAAAGACTAATGCTTTTCTTTATTAGCAATCATAAGTGAACAAAATCTATAGGTGGAGGTGCTTAGTTTCTTGGGAGGGACTTAGTGGTTAAGATGAATTGGTGTGAATAACTTACTTATCTCGAACAAAAAAATAATAATATTGAATTGTGTAATGATACGAGTCATTGAGTTTTAACTTATTCAGTTGTCCACTTAAAAGTTAAATTTTTTTCTGTCATAGTGAAAGGAAGAAGTCCCACTTTAGATGGCTCGAGTTGAAGGAAGCAACTGATAATACCAGTTAGCCATTAAAACTTCCTGACTTAAACTTTTTTGAGTGAGAGGTGAATATAAGTAAATTATCAAGGGGCTCCACTTATGGGCTCTCTCTTAGTTCTCCTCATTGTGAAGGTATTGGACTTATGCAAGGCGTGACTTGTGCAACTCCGAATGCTCTAATAATACAATCTTGCATTTGTACTTCATTTCATGGGATGCTAAAGTTGGTCAATGAGAATTGCTCGATGAGTTCCGCACCAGACATTTCGTAGGGGTTATGCACATGGGATGAATGAGAGAGAGAAGAGAGAGATGAGTTGATCAAAAGTAGTAGATGGCACGCCTAAAAAGGGGGGGTTCGGTGGGTGTTTTGGGCCCCGGAACCAAAGTTACAGACGAAGTTTCTGGGAAATGGCGTATGCGGAAAAATCCTCTTTGAGGGTTGTATGCAAATGACGATAGCTACATCGTAATCCAGCACTTTGGTCTTAATTAATTCTAATAAACTTTTGGGTATGGAAATGTTTATTGGTACGGTTAATCTCTATCAATTCTAGGAGCACATAAATCGTTGCAGAAAAATTTATTACAACAGTGCTACACGTGTACACAATTCAGTTCTCTAAGATTTGGTAATTACGTATTTCATGTATTTCTTTTGGTCGGGCATGGCATCATAAGTTATAGTTGTCGATCTCTTTCATCACTTTTTGACTATTCCTCTGTTTCGATTGTTTGCTTAATACTGTGGCCTAAATGGAATTGGAGCGACGTTGAAATATGTTGGCCCAAATAGCCTCTAGTTGGCAAAACGGCAATTGAGTTGTGGCCTTGTTGCAAGGCCACAAGCCATGTAAAGCGGTTGCTTTTGGGCCTAAAGACGTGAGATCCGCATCCCATGATTACTGATCGCTGAACATATTTAGGCAATGATTGCGATGATGATTTGAGGGAAAACATAAGCTTATGAACACATGGCATATAGCATGTGGCGCTTGGATGGTTGGATGAGGATGTTGGGTTGTCCCCTGTTATTGATTATAGGTGGTGATGAAGTGCGAATCTAAAAGGCCAAAATGAGAGAAACAGGTCCGAAAAAATCGGCGCAGATACAGAGGATCATCCACTTAGACCACCACTTCGCATCGCTTGAGGAGGATCAGCCCACCGCGGTTGGAGATGGCGATGGCCTAGGCGCTATTCAAGGGGGAAAATTACTGAGAATTGGAGGACAGCTAGATTGGGTATGGCTCAGATCCGAAAATGGAACGCCAAAATTGAATTACGTTGAAATAGATCGATATAGATTAAATGGCTCAATTTGTATCATATCCATTTTTTACTCTCCCAAACCCAACCCAGTCCCCAATTTGACAGGTCCATTGTTTTTTCTCAACTTTACTATTTTTATTGAAGGGGATGAAAGTATGTTTATTACATAATTTGACATGATTTGAGGTGATATACAATCCGCTCCAATTAATACGAGTCATGATATTAGTTTGTGACCCATTTTGACATCGCATGATACAAATGACAAAATTTTATAGGTTTTGATGAGGACCCTCCAATGCTGGCTTCGATTTAGGGCTACAATAGTGTCATAACCGCCGTTCCCAGCCTATGTGTAGTGTATAACCTTTGTGGGAGCACTCTTTTTTCCATGCCGTTCACCTTGCTTTCGTAGGATGTGCAACAAAAATTGCTTGAACTAGAAACTGCTCGGACCGGACTGGATGGGCTAGTTCTAGGTGATTCCCATAGGCGATAATTTGGTTCCTAGTTCCTATTATTGGAATTGGTGGCCGATAGATCCAGTTTTCAATTCCAAAGTGGGAATCGGACCAACTATATATATAATTTCTTAGTAAACCTAACTTTCTCAATTTCCCTCCATCATTCAATCCCTCACTCTTGCCTGCATCTCTCTTGTGCTCAATGATGACACTCTCCCTCTCGCCTTGCACATCACCCTCGGCAACTAACTCCGTGACTTGGCTCTTGCTTGAGTGTCTCAGCTCAGGCCTCTCACCTTTCACTCCAGAGTTAAGGATCTCCCGCATAACATCAGCCCCCTTTGAGTTTCGACCTCTTTTCTACTTAGCTGGCATGGCTGTCGATGCTTTCCTATTCGAGTTTGCACTCGCTCTCTGCTACCGCTACTTCGAAACTCCTGCAAGAACCGAGAAGATGATCCCCCCAAAACCCTCTCATTCTCGGTCAAGTTTTTGAAAGAGAATGAGGGTACGTCTTCGTTAGATTTCTCTCTCCTTGTTTTTGCCAAGTTCGTGCACGAACCTTTGATCTTTCATACCCAGTTCTGAAATTTCCCCTTTTTGCTTGCGCCGTTCGAGCCTTATTCAGTGCCCTCTCATGTATCCGTCATTCTTTGTGTCATCTGTGTGAATCAGGATTGATGGAACTGCTGCGACTTGCTTGGGTGGGTACGATTGCCAATGTGATTTGCGTTGGGGAGTGGTGCGTTGGGACGCGATCTGGATGGATTGGTGTGGGTGAACTGAGATGGTCACGTGAGTGCTCGTTTGCGTTGATAGGTGTATGGTTTGGATACGTTTTGATGAATGTGGTTGCGTCTAGTTGATCGTTGTTGTGAAAGTCTGGCTTGATAAAACTATATCATATAGCTGGCGAATTTGATTAGGGAATACTCACTGTGAAGGCCAAAAGTAGTAATTACTAGGTCCATCTGATGTAGCTGTTATGATGTATTTGTTACATTACGTTCATTGTGCTGGAAAGTGGATGATATGAATGTGATAGGAAGACTACGCGACAGCCTTTAATTTATTTGTTGTGCTTGGTTTATCAAACTCTTAATATTGTGCTTATTTTAGCTATGCTTTGAACTTGAAAAAAGCCAAATTTGGTGGGTGTTTCAATTCTATCTTAGATGGCTCCAATCTATGTTTTGCTTGATTCAAGTGATCTATTCAAATATCAACGGAAGTGGACAAATCAAATGATGCTATGAATCTAATGATTGACTTACTAAAATATGAAGGTGAAGAAGAACTCAAAGAGGCACCCAACACGAGCAAGGTACCTAACCCTTGTCCTCCTAGTAAACTAAAATCAATAGTCTGGCTTCATTTTCATAAAGGACAAATCAAGAATGGGAAATTGTGTTTAGTATTTATTGTGGGGCCAAGTATGGTCATTGTGTTGATAACAGTACTTTTACTATGTTAAAGCACTTGAAAAGGTACAACAAGTATCATCACAATTTAGATAAGAAGCAAAATTTGTTTGCCGCACATAAAGTAGATGGGACTCAAATGACATCGAAGCATACTAGTTTCGATAGTGCTAATGTATTAACGACATGAAAATTTGATCGGAATCATTATGGACAAATGCTTGTTCAGATGATCATGATGGATGAAGAACCTTTTTCAATTGTTGAACATGTTGAGTTTTGTGATTTTATTGATCAGTTATAGCCTCTCTTCAATCACATCTCACAGTTTACTATAGCTAGAGATTACATAGAATTATATCTTTGTGAAAAAAAAAAAAAAGTTTGAATACTCATTTTCACAAGTTTAAGTCTAAAGTCACACTCATGACCGATAAATGGAGTCTATTCAAAACTTGAACTATTTATATCTCATTGCACACTTGATTAATGACGACTGGAAATTACACAAAAAGATCATCAATTTTGCGGTGATGTCTAATCACAAGGGCAAGAATATAAAAAAAAAAATGGTTGAGAAATGCACCTATGACTTGGGAGTAGAGAAAAAGTGTTCACAGTTATTGTGAACAATGTTAGTTCAATTGAAATTAGGATAGATTGAGAACAAAGAAGTTGAAAATTATTGACCAATATAAGAGTTCCTCAAAATCTTGAAAAACCCTAAACACGAATTACTGGAAATTACAAACAATAAAATATCCTTAAAACTTAGTGCATCACATTTATTCATATTGAAAGTCATTTTACTTTATCTATCTCATGATGAATTTGTTCTCTTCAAAGTAAAGCCCGAATCTAATGAGAGGACTGTTCTTCATTCCCTCCACTTGAAGAGAATGTATTGTGTGTGCGGCCAAAGAAAAAGATGAACGGTATAAGTTTTGGTCTTTCTTCACTAAATATTCTTTTTTTTCTTTTGCACTTTTTTTTTTTTTAAT